>LR738714.1:410135913-410293644 GCA_902687465.1 Secale cereale
CTCTCTCTCTCACCGACAATCTTCAATTCTGTCGCACGCATCCAACACACAAACCTTATTGGTCCTCTCTCTTTCTATCCATATCTCTCTCCTTCTGTGTGTGCGTGGGGGGGGGTCTTTCTAGTTCGCATGCATATATACTCCATCTATAGGTCTCTCTCGCACGCTATGTATGATTCTCTAGTCCAAGGTAGATATCTTGGGTGCACTCATCGTACGCACACAAATTCCTTGGCTCGTTGCCCGCAACTCTCTCACGCACCACTCTGTCGTCTCGGAGCTCTTCCCCCTCTCTCTCAAACTCTCCATCTACCCGGGTCACACATACACATGCATATATCACTCGCACTCGATAGGCCCATCTAAAACTCTATCTCTCTCCCTCGTTCTCTCTCCATCTCACACGCACACACACACACAATCTCATTCCTAGCTAGCCAAGTATGATGGTCTCTCACTCAATTGTAGGCACACGTAGTCCCCCTATATGTATACAACTAGCTAATCTTAGTCTCCATCACAAACATGTGCATGGTCTATCTTGATTTCTCTCGGGGCATCTTTCTATCGCGCACGCACCTCCCTCAATCGCCCACCCATATAGTCCCCTCATGATCTCGAGGGGGTCTCTCTATCACAAACAAACCCTCTCGCCCTCCCCATGCGTCCATGTTCTCCATGTGTCCCTCTCGACCTTTGTACCTTATTGGCCAGGCCTCTATTGGACATGTGTTATAGGGGTGTCTCTCTCTGTTGCAAACAATCACACACTAGCTATCTTCATGTATCTCCTCGCCTCGCTTTTCTATCTCGGAGATGCATGCGTGATATGTTCGCCTAAGAAACGAGAAAACACACACTCTCTCTAATTTATCGTTTGTTGTCACTTTCTCTTTCACACACATACTCTTTTTGCACACTTACTCATTCTCCTTCACACACACTTAATCCCTCTCGACTTAGGCACTCTCCTCGGTCCATAGCATATTGATTTATTGAAAAGTCAAACATCACAAAGTTTGACCATGTACGTGGAGAAAAACAATTACATCTGGAACCGCAAACATATACCATTAGATACACAATGAGATGTAGTTTCGTATGATGTATATTTGGTATTGAAGATATAAATAACATTTGTGTAAACCTGATCAAAGTTTCCAAAGTTTGACTTCTAAAAAAATTACATGCACTGCATTATCGAGCGGATGGAATATCTCTTTCCCCCTCTCAGCTATCTGACACACCACTCAGCCTTATCGGGGCTCCTCAATCTCTCTCAAACTTTATATCTCCCTGGTTCACACATACAGATGTCTCGCTCGCGCTATACATATAGACACATCTAACACTCTCCGCCCTTGTTCTCTCTCTATGTGACACGCACCCCCTAATAAGTACCATAATCCCTCACTCCATCATAGGCGCAAGCACTCCCCCCCTAAGTATGATTATCTCTCACTGGCCATCAGGAACACATGTATTGTCTCCTTCCATCCATACGTCTATCTCGATATCTCTCGGGTATCTTCTATCGTGCAAACACCTTGTCACTCGATCTCCCACCCATGTAGTCTCATCACGATCTCCAGGGGATCTCTCTATGACAAACATACAGTCTCTCCTCCCCATGTCTGCATTTTCTCCATACGTCTCTCTCGACCCCTCTTGGTCACGTGCTAGGGGTCTTGCTCTCTCGGTTGCAAACAACCACACACTATCTCCTCACCTTGCTTTCGTTGTTGAAGATGCATGTGTGATATGTTTGCATAAGACACACACATTTTTTCTCGACTTTTATCGAGTGTTGTCCATGTATCTTTCGCACACGCGCACACACTTTTTCACTCACTCTTTCTATTTCTCTCTCTCTCTCTCTCTCTCTCTCTAGTTAGGGACTCTCTCACGTCCATAAGCATATAGATGTTTTGAAAAGTCAGACCTCAAAAAAGTTTGTCCAGGTATATGTGGAGAAAAACATTTACATCTAGAAAGATCACTAGATTCATCACAACATGTACTTATTCATACTATCATTTATCTTTGGTATTGTAGATATAAGTAATTTCTTTATAAACTTGGTCAAAGTTTCAAAAGTTTGACTTTTAGAAAAATGTTGGAACTACATTATCGAACGGAGGGAGTAGCTCTTTCTCTCTCTCTCTCTCTCTCTCTCTGCTATCTCTCACGGGCCTCCCCTCTCAGATGAACACTCTATACCGACGGATTATACACTCACTATGTTAGCGTATAGCTCCATATATTGTTTAGTTGACCGGTCAACTAGTCCACATGCTGCCTTGTCAGCTCGTGTTCTGTATCTTCGTGTGCTGTCCCATCTGGGAGTGGGTGAAAATAAGTAAACTAGAGGCCCATCTGACACGCGGTGAAGTAAGCAAAGTTGAAACCACTCGGGGTAGCACCCCGCACGCTAGTAAATTGAGGGCAAATTGAGGACACACTTCTTCCGCGTGGAGGACGCACTCGCGCACAATTCACCATTGCGCGGGGGCATGCACAGAAGGACGCACTCGCGCACAACCAGCACACAACACACACCAGCACACGTGTACACCGGCGTTGTCGCCGGTTGAGATGGACGGCGAGGCAACCAACAAGCGGAGGCAGCTCGAGCCAAAACCGCATCCGGCGAGCCTGGACTTCATCAGCAGCCTCCCCGACGACATGCTGCTCATCATCACTGGCCTCCACCCCACCAAATCTGTCGTGCAGACTGCCCTGCTCTCCCAGTGGTGGCGCCCCCTCTGGCGCTACGTCCCCCTCAACCTCACCGTCGATACTTGCCTCTGCGACCGGGATTGCAATCGCATGGCCGCAGTCTCCAAGATCCTTTCATCGCACCCTGGGCCAGCCAGACACGTTGATATCTGCATGTTCAGTACCAACTGCAAGGTCCAACCCAAGTTCGACGAGTGGTTCTTATCCCCCGCCCTAGATCAGCTCGAGGAGCTCAGCTTTGAAGCTGGACGATGTCGCTCCTTGCCGCCGTCCGCGCTCCGCCTCGCGCCAACACTGCGCCGCGCCAGCTTCAGCTCCTGCTATCTTCCCTAGATTAATGCCGCGCCCGCCCTTCTTCTCCCTCAACTGAAGCAGCTCGACCTCTTTAACGTTGTCATCTCGAAGAAGGTTATGGAGCACCTGCTCCGCAGCTGTACTGCGCTCGAGTACCTTCATCTTGAGCAGATCCACGGGTTCATTAGCCTCCAAATCGCCTCGACGAATCTTTGATGGATTTATGTGTCTTGCTGGCCCCGCAACAAGACATCAATTGGGAAGAGATCACTCCGGCTGTTCCACGTTATGGTCATTGAGAATGCGCCTTTCCTTGAGAGATTGCTTGTGTCGGATCTAGAAGGTCCAACCTAAATTGACAGCGTTGGTGCACTCGTCTGCCAGATTCTCTGAACTCTTTATTGGATCCGTAATCATTCAGGTACAGCACTCATCTTCTTCTCCGTCTTCTTGAAATTCACATTTTTAAATTTCTTCTTGATGTATTTACGACCGTCTTCCAGAAAATGATTCCCACAAGCTTGACCCAGTCTATGCGCATAGTGAAGATCTTCGCAATAAAATCTATCGGCCCCAATCTGGATCAACTTGTTGGATTCCTTACATGCTTTCCGTGCACGGAGAAGCTACTGATCAAGGTGAAACTTCTTTCCTATTAGTAAACGGTAATCACAACGTAGCTCAAATTTTTCGTAATTTTCCCAAATTACGATGACAAGTGTAGTGTTCAAAACTGCATCTACGCACTGCACCGAAAGAAATGTTTTTAGTATTTTTTTCTCACGTGATCACCTGTATCGTTTTTTTGTTGTACTACTATAGTAGCCTAGGCTAGTCATAGTGGAAAGTAACTTAGACTACTCTAGTAACTCTATTGTTACCCTAAGAGCAAGTACTACCTCCGTCCTGGTTTACTCTTCCTATTTTGTAGTATCAAAATTTGACCATAGATTTAACTGACAAAATGTTAATGCATGTCACTAAGAACTATATCGTTGGATTCGTATTTGAACATAATTTCAAATGGTGTAATTTTTAGTGACATGCATTGGCATTTTCTTACATAAATATATGGTCAAAATTTTATACTAAATAAGAGGTAGTACAAAAGTGGGCTATAATGGCCCTCCACTATGTACGCCAAAACATGTGCCAAATTCACTTGTGATGCATTTGGCATCGATGCCCCTCCATTGCTCACCTGGTGCCCCAATCTGGATCACCTACTTTGCTCTGGTGTCAAATTAACTCATGCAATGAAAAAACACTTGCGTGGGAGAGAGAGAGGACTGAGGCAATAAAAAACACTTGTTTGGGAGAGTGAGAGGCTGGTGTAGTTGGTTTGATTGATTTGTTTATACATGTGGGTCTGTGTGCATAGCGGTGCCAACTCTCTCACATCGCGAGAGCGGTGCTAAAATCTTTTGATTTGACATCGATGCGTATTATGTGGCATACTTTTGCGAAATGTGGCATCGGCCACATAGTGGAAGGCAACAAATGACCAAGCTCTTCACGTACTCCTAGGTAAATGAGAGGAAAGATAGAGAGAGAGAGAGAGAGAGAGAGAGAGAGCGAAAAAATATCACTAGCCAGCCAACCCTATCGTATGAGCAAATGATATTGGTACCTCTTGATGACACGGTAATCTTATACATCTAGCTGCTCTAATATGTTCTCTTCTTTTGCAGATAAAAAAAGACCCGAAAGTGAAAAATGTGTTGCACTATAACAGTCTCATCGAATGCCTTGATCTCCATCTTACAGAAATTGATTCGATCGACTATCGAGGCAGCACATCTGAGCTTAAATTGGCCAGGTTCTTTGTTCTGGAGGCAAGTGTGCTCAAGGTAATGAGGTTTGGCATTCTCTGGCGCAACAATGAATGGTGTGCTGATCACCGCAAGCGTCTAAGCATAAATGACAAAGTCGCCGCAGAAGCTGAATTTGTTTTTGAAACATCAAGTGGCCAGAGAATCGATAAGTTATTTGCCCATTAGTGACTTGTCAGGGCGGTGGATTTTAGTTTGTACGATAATGTTGCATCCACCTAAAGTAACGAAAGTTCTTACGTAAACTTCCTAGTAATTCCCTCTTCGTAGGTGCAGCATTACTCCTAACATTTGTAATATCAGTTCGAAACTTGTAATATTGCCGTGTTCTATTCCTGCGTTTTCAAAATCTTGCGAATCAAACAGGTCCTGAGTTGGTGATGATGTTGTGCCTGCCATGTTTCACCAATAGCCGTCGGATCTAGATCTGACGCATACAAACCAAACTTCTCCAGTTTTGCAAAAAGATGCCTCCACTTGTTCCCTATTTACAAACAACTCCTTGTCTCTCACAATCAGCCTTATCTCCTCCCCACCACATCTAGAAGGCCATGGAAAAATCTGGCGCGATGGTCGCTGCCGGCGCCGTCCACCCTCAATCTTGGTGTTCCGTGCAATGCACGGGCATCTACGCACGGGAAATTATGTCGAACATGGCTAGTTGTAAGCAGGCTAGGTCTACAGCCATGATGATAGTGACTGCAGATGGTGAGGCTGACTATGGTATGCCGAACACGGCGCCTATACTCAGGTGTCATCTCCGGCGTAGAGTTTTGTCACTTCGCTGTGAGGAGCACACGCAATAATTTGACCAACGGGTAGTACAGTGCTACTACATTGGTAGTACTACTACTACTAGTACTAGCACCACCGTCTGGATTTAGTAGTACTACCACGTCCACCTGGATTTAGTATTTGACTAGCAATATCTAGTCATGCATGTCACAAAAAATGTACTATTCCCTCTATAAATAAATACATGGTGTATTGTTTTATTCCTATCGGCGATATAACTTAATGTCTTTTTGCTACTTAATAGGATTACATGCAATTAACTAACCACTTCATGTGATGTTTGGTAGTCTCAAGTCATTGAAAGCATACACGGGCACGGAGGGGGGCGCAGCTTCATTGACTTACTGCACCTGCCTTTGGGTGTATGACACGTGGTCCCAACGGGTGGCTGACCAACCTGTCATACAGCCAAAGGCAGGTGAAGTAGAGGGGCTAGGAGTAGATGGCCAACACGCACGGGAATTCAACGCAGTCTGCACTTCCCATATAAAGGCTTCCGCTAGTCCAATCTACGAAACCCTATGCACCTACGCACCCAAGGGAAAGAGTGATCACTCCAATCGCAAGATCAGTTGAGTAGAAGCTAGACCCGTGGAGGCGATGAGCACGAGCATCAGCCGGCTATGCCAAATGGTCCACGACGTCGGCCTGTGCCCCGGCACCGAGGAACGTCTCCAGGTAGTGCTTGAGGCCGCCAGGGCGAGGGGCCGCTTGGACGACAGCTTCGTCTCCTTGTTCGACGAGGTCCTTGTCGGCTTCCTCGACAAGTTCACCGTCGTCAAGAAGCTCGCAGATGACCTTGACGTACGCCTCCAGCCCACGCGCCCAGGCTCTGCGATGCCTGCCACCCTCAACGGCCTCTATGGTGAGAACCTCTTCGACGCACTGGTGGCCCTGCGACTGCCCACCGTCGCGCGGGAGAATGTCCACCTCGAGGTTGCGCTCGCTGCACAACGCTTGGCGCAGCAAGATACCATCGACATAATCACCCACGTCTACGCGCAAATCGTCCACAAGGACTACTACATGCAAGAGAAGGATGATAGGACGCTGGCCTTCTTGGACCACAGGGAAACCATGGACGGCATTTTTCAGAAGCATGTTGAGCTTGCCGCCAACGCCGCTGCTCCTCACACGTCGGTTGGTGACCAGGTGCACTAGGGCGTGAGGATGTCGTTGATGGATCCGTATGTATCTTTATCTTTCCGTCAAATCCATGTAGTAGTATATGGTACTACTAGTAATTATCTTACCTTTCGCATCAACTTCATAATTTTCCTACGTACTCCATGCATGAACCGCGCTAGAACCAAACTTCTCATTACTCTTGGGAAAATCGTTATTTCTATCTATCAGTTGCGCCATGGAGCATAACCGAATTTTACAAGTTACAAGTTCAAAAGGAAAAGCCTGCCGTGTTCGCGTCGCACCCCCACACGGTTGGTCCGGCACGCCGCTCAAGGGGGAATGCATGTTGTGTTGCATTTTCACTTACAAGTGGGACCGCAGTTGAGCAAACCGACTATCGGCAAACCCCACCCCGCCCACCACGCGATGGCTGAGAAAACAGGAGGGAGAAGAGATGGCTGTAGCACGGACTCCAAGAAAATTGGTGTAGGATGGGACTCGTGTGGGTGGCGTGTGCCGTACTGCTAGACATGAATGCTAGTTATGGCCCATGCCACCCCACTATATCGAGGTGTTGATTACATAGAACAAATTTCCTGGAGTCCGTGCTCAGCCCTCCTCTATATCTCTTCTCAGCCAGCCAACAAACGCGTGGAGCCCATCGTCTGTTTGCTCATATGCGGTCCCACTTGTCAGTGAAAACGCAAGAGGACCCACTGAACCTGCACATCTTTCACCTCGACGTGCTGGTGATGAAAAACAAATCCAATAAAGATCTTCAGTGGCCACTTTTGGAGTTACTCAAGAGTAGTAAGATTCTATTTACAGTTTAACCCAAGATGCACATCACGTGGCTTCAACTACCACTCTATTTTCTTGCATGACACGACTGGATGCTGGCTGTCCCACGTGTCGGCAAAAGGAGGAAGAACTCGACCAAATCTTCGGTTGTGCTATCGGATTAGACTAGTTGTGCTAACTTAAAATTTTATTGTGTAGAATGGTTGCAAGTTTTGGTATTGGGAAGAAGAGTACAACGATATATTTATAGAGCGCAAATTAGTAGATGTTTTAGCACTTTTAGCTAGCATCGAGGCTAGAGATGAGACTAGTGCATTTGTTGATAGAATAGAGGCTAGACACGTCTACTTCTTTACACTTGAAGAAGAAAGAAGCACGCAGGATCGAGCCTCCGCAGATTAACAATGAATGTATCGAGAAGGCACTAATCCAACTTACAGGAGCAGTTATGGAAGTTGGATTTCTTCTAAAATGTATTCTTGTCGTTCTTGTTTTTCTAGTCAAAATTTTGGTGATGTATGTCCATGTACCAAAAAATCAATGATGAAAAAAGATATGTGTTTGCAAAGAAAAATGTACGCGACCAGGATGCGTACGCGCATTCGGCGCACGGCCACCGCATCCGAGAAATGGCCCAGACACGACCCCATTACCCTACCCAAACGGACAAAATCCGGGCAAAATGGAGGTCCGCTTGGGATAGTGCGTTGGAGTTGGCCTTACAAGTGGGACCGCAGTTGAGGAAACCGACTATCGGCAAACCCCCGCTTCGCCCATCGTGCGATGGCTGAGTTAGAGAAACGACGAGGTTGAAGAGATTGTTGTAGCACGGACTCCAACAAATATGGTGTCAGATGGAAGTCGTTCTGGCGGCGTGTGCCGTACTCCTGGAAGTGAATGATTGTTCTGGCCCATGCCACCCTACTACTCCTACTACTTATAGTGTTAGTATTGAGGATTCGAGGTGCTGGTTACGTACAACAAACACATTAACATATGGCCCACCTCCCACTGTGGCCAAATTTCCTGGAGTCTGTGCTAGGTTAAAAAGTGTTCTTTGTGAGGATGGGTGGCTAGTCTCAAGTTTAAAACTTGTTGTATTACGTACGTAAACGTAAAGATAGTGCAACATGTGAAACTAGTACAAATAGTGTACTATTGTTGATTGACCTCATCCGATAACCTGTTGCAATGCACATACAATTATGTATTCGGAAAATATATATTTTTTCCTCGTGCAGCACCCACTCAGAGAAGCGACTCGAAAGCCATTCATAAATTTAGTAAGTTTGTCACAAGCATATCATTTTATTACCTACAACAGGTCATCAACCCACAACGACAACAAGGATACATTATAAATACTAAAGTTTTCATCACACAACAAATAACAAGCAATGAAATGAACTTCAACTCAACCAATCCTCGGTGTTGGAAGCGCTTGCTTTGAACCACAAGCGATTCTCTGGGAAGGGCCAGCTAGTGTCAATCTCGAGACCTACGCAGGACTGATCATCCAGGCTGAAGCGGCCTGATATATCACGACCAGGGTAGGGAGCCACCGCAATGTCCGAGGTATAGATAAAGTTGCTTCTCATAAATGGTAGTAATGTTGTGTCAACAACAGTTGGAGCGCCTTCCACCATCATTGGATAGTTTTGTCCAAGGAAGAGCGAGTTTGCTCCAAGATATCAATACTGTACCAGGGAGAAGGTGTTGGCGCTAGCACACTAGTATCCATCCCGAATACCATGCAAGGGGTGTTGGAATAGGTTCGTAGAGTGCGACCATGGGAGACAACACCTGCTCCCTCAATAGTAACATTAGTAGTGGGCTGTATACAGACAAGAAGTTGTAATCCATTGGAATTAGTTGTGAGCCACCAGGGAGCATATGGGCCCTGCTCGTCCTCATGCTCGTGATCATCACCATCGTCATCTCCCCCTTGGTTATAAAAAATTTCAAGTATAGGTGGTGGAAAGTTCACAGGACCTTGGAAACACAAGAAGAAGGTTACTTAGTAGAGAAGGGAAACTTGCTAAGTCGCATGCATGTGGATGAAACAATTATAATTACGGTGGAAGACAAACGTACAGAAACAATAAGGATCCCATGCAAAACAGTGCCATGAGTGGTGGCAGCAAACACAAGACCCTCATATTCAATTGCATCAGAGTACACATCCATGTATAGAAACTGATTTTTGAGCAATATCCATCCAATCTAACCACAAAGGACGGCAACAAACTCTGTCGAAGATAGCAACAACTTGATAGTTCTAGTAATTCCAAGAGCGGTTGGGAACTCGAGAAATTGCTATCTTCCGTAGACGACAATCACCATGATCATATTTGAACGTACGTAGATCATCTGTGTGCTCAACCTCAGGGAACTCGGAGATTTTTGTAAGTGGAATCCGCTGACGAGTGTACACATTCATAAGTTCCCACTCGCAATTGTACCCAATATAAACAACCCAATCTCCATTTGCACCTGCCCAATCCATGCCCTCAACTGATGACATCTTAACATCATGCATATCATTATCAATCGGCATCAACTTGCACAAGGCGAGGCTTCCCTCGTTCCCGCGCCAGCCAACAAGGCCACGCCGAAGAAGATATCGGAGATCAAACCACTCCTGGACCCTTGGGTTCCTTGTAATGATGTTATTAGTTCAGTCGAGAATGTTCGTGAACGAACCTGCCATGCTAGCCGAGGTGATGACGTCGCACCCATCAATGAGTTCCCCCACCACGTCATCTTTCAGATCGGGGCAAGAATAAGGGGGTCGTTTCCGGCTTGTTCCCTCCATGGAGAGGACGATCGAACAATGGCAGAAGGAAGGGTGAAGGCAAATGGAGGAGGGAGGAAGAGCGTGCGACATTAGTTCCAAATCGAGAGGGAAAGGCGAAGAGTCGATGGACGGTTGCCAGTTTGCCACGGTACACGAAGAGGCGCCCCGGCCTACACGTTCTTTTGTAAATTGTACAAAACGACTCACCATCGTCTCCCTAACATGTTGGAACGGGACCACATGTCAACGAAACATGGTGTGTAATTTCTCGTGCAAAATGCGATCTGGCCGCGTTGGCCCGAGGTGCCGCATTAGTTATCGACCTTTATTTTTTTAACATACAATCTGAGTGGATAGCTCCTGTGGTCATCACACATGAGCGGATATATAGGTGGCTAGGTGGGCAGGCGGCAACAATCTAAGTGCTAAAAGAGTTGATCTTGAAAAAAGAGTTGATCCAATGCTTGGTTTTGTTTGGATTTTCCAACTATGACCATTGGATAGAGTGAATCAATGGATTACGTTCAAAGTTATTCTCATACTATAGAATGGTATAGGAACGTGGAGAGATTTGGTTGATTTTATATCGTTGAATAACATAAAATATTACGAGTGCATACGCTCCACCCCGAGGATTGTAGCTCCTTCTCGGTCGTCGGGAATCTATGTTCTTCCACTCTTTCGTTTAAGACATGAGCTTTGTTCATCCTGTTGTCGGCACGCGGGACATCTATATGCCTCCATTTTATAAAATCATACTATATGCCTCCATGACACGCGGGACATCTAGCATTAAGGTGGTGTGTCCTGCAAGAAAATGGAGATATGCAGTGCGTCAGTGAGTTGTGCACTTCGATGGCACCTAGTACTACACAATATTTTTTCTCCTCGATGGCACGTGAATAGTGCACGTACTCAATGACAAAGAATGGGATGGTAGCCATGGACATGGTTGGCCCTTTTTGAAGAGAGTACTAATAAATACATAACTTTCATGTGTCCCGTCAACTCGTAGAACGACGAGAAGTTGCTTACTACGCCTTCTCCCTCGCCAACGCGTGCACAGTGGCTCGCAGCACAAGGAGAAACTTTTGCTTACAAGCGGTGGACGTGCAGCAGTTCATTTGGTGTCAGATTGCCAGAAGTAGTACCATCATTATTGTTCGACTTCCGGAAGAGGAGAAGAGCCAAGCGCAAGGTCACCTACTAACCTACAGTACTACTATAGCCAAAGCTGGTCCACCTTTTTAGAGCATGGTTAATTAATATAGGCGGCTCTTACAGCGGCACGTCATTTAGAGCAAGTACTCTCTTCGTAGGAACAAAGGAAGTGAAACAAAAGTTGGAGTGGATGCTAGATTGCCAATTAAAACATGATTACATAGGGAAAAAATCCTATAGCATTCTATCCTATGAATCAAACGACCAATGTAGGAAAATTATGAGGGGGGTCTCTCCAACAGTGTTCCTCGGCTCGCACCTAGCATCACGGTGGTCGAACTTGGAGTCATTCATCTGGTACACGGGACCATATGTCAACGAAACATGGTGTGTAATTTCTCGTGCAAAATGTAATCTGGCCACATTGGCCTGAGGTGCCGCATTAGTTATCGACCTTTATTTTTTTAATGGCGTGTCATTCAGTTTTGAAGCACGACTAACTGGTACTGTTTGCAGAGAAAATATAAACTACTCTACCACTACTCCACCTCTAGTACTAGTAGTATAAAAAAGATATATAGGTTGGAGCTTTAGAGCTTTCTTGCTAAGGGATGCCCACTTTCTTCTCACACTATCACCCTCTCTTCAGATCTAAAAAAGACGGCCTCTCTCTCCCTCCTCACAGGTGGTCACAGATCTGCCGGAGAAGAAAAGGACATGCAGCGTTGACGCACTCGTCGGCGGCGAGCGAGGTCACGCACTGACGACAAGGACGTCCTCTCAGATCTAGCGCCCGCGCGGGATGGCCTCCGTCTCCAAGCTCGCTGCCGTAGTGCGTGCGGAGGACGACGACCACGAGCGAAGCCACTTCCTGCTGACCCTCAGCTTGCTACCTCTTTTCGAACCATACCCTTGTTCTATTGCCTCATCTGCCACGTCGCTGCATGTGGATCTTTTTCCACTCCACCATCTTCCCAATTTGCTATCCTCTGCTCTGCTGGTCACGCAGACAAAAACCTTAATTTGCACTATTAAAGGAAACCCTACTTCATGCTGACTACTCCATGTCTGGGTTGAATAAGGAAAGGAAGGGATAATGTACTGTCCAAGAGAGTAGGCATCGAACCCGTATCTAGGTTGAAAAGGGGAAAATAAGTAGCTAAGGAACGAGTCTCGTGTCTTTTGGTTGAAGAAGGGTAGAAAGGCATGACAACACAATAGAGAATGACCAGGTCGATCGGTTTGTTATCCTCACATAGGGGTGTCTGAACATAAGAAAAATGGGACGTAATCCACATATGCTGCCTGGATATTTGTTGCTCTGGGAAACCATACCCCCCTCACCACTCTATGCGTCCGTGGAGGTGCATCGTACTGGTGCGCCCACTGTTTGAATGGGTCTCCCATGCTCTTATTGCCACTTTTTTGCTCTTAGTATAACGCCAGCGGTAAACTCAACCAATGCTATTGCTAAAGTGATGCCACATTTAACTAATGCCGCACTCAGTCTAATGCCACCGATAAATTTAAGCAATGCCATTAATGTCTCTGGATTATTTCAGGGTTAGCTGTTGATTGTGTTTGTATTAAAGATTTTTCAGCTAAGGCATTCTGATGTTGTTGCACAACCAGTATACCAACGATGAAACTTGTTACTACCTTCATATTTTTGCACTCTTAATGCTTATAGATTACATACCTCACTTTCACGAGATAAGTCATTTTTTTTGTACAGTGTCACCAAAATGCCAAGGCGCTGATGTCATTTTATTTTGGTTAAACTGCACAAAAAATTATGAAGACAAGAGGAAAGGTCAAGAGTGGGCACCTCCTTATCCAGTTGTTCTCTTTGATTCGGTTGGTCAAGTTTTATGTTTAATCGACTATCAAGATTGGGATAGCAATTTTGAGGTCCTCTCGAGTTCGAAATGATATATACCTTCAAGTTACATGGTTTGCAAAATAATGTACTATCATTAGTTCATAATGCTAGTTACCTTCAGACTTTTGTATTGGGTTTAATGTTGTTGCCAGCTAGTATACTAATGTTGAAACTTGTTACCTTTACATTTCGTATTGTTAATGCTTATAGAAATCTTCAAGTGCTAGCTTATGGAGATCAGTTCAGTAAAACCATTATACTCTACCCCGTAATAAAAAAAATTACTCCACTGTTCCACTAGCCAGTGGATTAGTGTATATTTGTACTATTTGAATGGTGTTGCATTAGCATATCGACATATATAAGGTGTGGCAAGCTTTCCCAGAGCAACAAGTTTTAGCATTGGTATACTAGATGTGCAACAAGTTTCAGCATTGGTACAGAGGGTGTAGAGTTCACTTAAATACTGCGAGTAAAGCTAGCCGCACCTTTGTTAAGATTGGGATAGCAATTTTTCATGTTCACCCGAGTTCGAAATGATATTTACCTTGAAGGTACATGGATTGCAATTTTTTAATATTGTCGTTAGTTAATAATGCTAGTTACCTTCAGACTTTTGTATTTGGTTTAATGCTCTTGCACAACTAGTATACCAATGCTGAAACTTGTTACCTTTACATTTTGTTATGTTAATTCTTATAGAAATCTTCCAGTGCTAGAGCTTATGGAAACCTGTTCAGTAAAACCATTGTACTATACCCTGTAATAAAATAACTACTCTACTGTTCCACTATCCAATGGATTAGTGTATATTTGTAGTATTCGAAATTTCGAATGGTGTTGCATTAGCGTATGGACATAAATAAAGTGTGTCAAGCTTTCACAGATATGTGCTCAAGAAAACTACTTCCTGTTTTTCTAAATACTAGACGTTTGGGTACTTTAAACTAAACTACGAAAACGTCTTATATTAAGGAACAGAGGGTGTAGAGTTCACTCAAATTATCCCAGTAAAGCTAATAACACCTTTGTTAAAATTAATGTTCATTATGTTATCGAAGGAGGTCTGTAAGTTTGTTTCTAATGCCTGTCGAGTACATACCTGACATCATGATGTAATGTTAAGTCATTTCCTTTTGTACAGTGTCACTGAATTGTCAAGGCGGTGATGGCATTTTATTTTAGTTGAACTGCATAAAATTTGCTTAAAAGAAGAGGAAAGGTCAGGAATCGATCATTCTTTCAGAAAGAACTATATATGCCTTTCTGACATCAGCCGATGTTGCCTTATTTATTCCTTCAAACAGGTGGTTAGAAACAGTCTTGCTACCTTTTCCCATTAAGAAATTGGAATGCTTATATTTGTGAGTCTATCCTTCAACTAGTGCCACTTTTATAGTAATCACACTTTCAATATCTATGCAAACAGGGATGCTCGATTTTAGTGGAACTGCACAAAAAGTCCAACTGGTTCAACATTAGGAGCATATTTTCTTCCAAACCTTTATATCCAATTGGTGGCACTATGAGCTGTTCATTAAGAAGGTACATGGTTTTCTACTATCTTGCTCCTCTTTTTGTACTGTCATTAAATAGTAATACTAGTAGTTTGCATGTGAATTTATTGGCAGGGTGGACCTACATTGGAGGTGCAGGACAGGATTCAGTGATTGGATGCTCAATTTTGGTTATATCGATTTCACCTCTTCCATCACTACGAACATGGATATCCTTGGTCTGATGAAGAATAGGCGCTATATTTATGCTCTGAACAAGCAAATCAATTCAATATGAAATTGTCCAGGGCAAAACATAACTGTATAAAATTGTCCAGTGCAAAACATGACAAATGCTAAGCGGAAGAGACATGTTTAAACCGAAAATACAAGGTGGGGTATATGTTTACTAGCTGCTTGATATTTGTGCAGACAGAGATGTCTGCCCATTGCTATTTGGCAAACACACAAAGTGACCGCAATTTTGGTTGAACTGCACAAGAAAATAGTATAGTCACTGCATGCAGTGCCATTTGAAAATAGACACGGAAATTGGATAGTCACTTCATGGACTGCAGAAAAGTAGTACTGTACTATTTATTGGCCAACACTAGGTGCTTCATTGCTTTGGTCTGATTATACAATGGGCATCATTTTGCCTAAGTTAAAGTTTGTATTCCAAAAATAGACTCGTCATGTGATCGAGAGAAGACCAAATCATATTGAAGTGGATGTTCCTCCATCATGTGTGGTTCATTCTGATGGTTCTAGCTGTTCGTGAAACCACTTACGTTTGCAAGAGGAATTGTAGACTTCACAAACAAATTTGTCTTTCAATCTGTACTGAATGTTGGACAAGAGAAGCATCCATGTTAGTAGGAAGAACATAGGTTTTTTCTAGATCTTTGCTTTTGGAGCTACATATTTGTATATGATCTGTGAATCATTGCGAAGCATTAACATGTTGATCTTATGTATGGGAATCATACTAGTTGGTTTTAGTTGTGGCTGATCTTTGCTTTTGTAGCTACATATTTGTATATGATCTGTGAATCATTGAGATGCATTAACAGTTCCTTATATTTGTTCGCTCAGTGTTTACAAGTTACTGATCGATCACTAGCTAGCCTACTAATGCGCTCCTGGCAGTTTTAGTTGCGACGAAAGATCCAAAGTGATAGTTTTTTGAATAAACATGCCTACCTCTGAAGAAACTGACAAGCTGCTCTGAAGAAAATGCCATGAGAATCTGAAGAAACTGCCTGCAAAAACGTTCGCAAATGCCTTATCTCCAAGTGAATGTTCATTAGTTAATGCGATCGTACACGTACACCATCCGACCTACTCGATCCTACACGTACACTATCCGACCTACTTGATCCTACATGGATAAATAGCGGATCACGCACGTACTAACTCCTTTCCGGTTTGCAGGGCTCTATTAAAAAAACGACCTACTCGATCCTACACAAATAAATAGCGGATCACACATGTACTACATCCTTTTCGGTTTGCAGGGCTTAATTCAAAAATCTCACCATACCTCAGCAGGATGATTCGATTTCCCAAATGCCTTATCTCCCAGCTAAAGTTCATCAACTAATGCCCTCGGATGCGACTCGTTGCATGCTGCTCCGCGTATTGGCTGCGAGCGATTTTGAGTGCCTGCATGCAGCCGGCCGTAATTAAGGCTGCTAACTGATGCGAAAAATGATGCGCTTTAATTGTTGCGGGCCTTTCAAATCCATGGAATCATTATTGACAATGAGGGAGATAATTCGAATGCACTTGTTTGACCGTCATACAGGCGTGCGACCCATCACGGATGGGACGGGACGACACAGTCAGAATTTCAGTTTGTCTAGTTTTCCACGGCAAGCTGGCATGCTAAGCCATGCCTGCTTAATTATGCATTGAATTCCGATAATCGTCGCGTTACCTTCCGCCTATAAGTATTGTTTCCCGACCTTCTATGGTGGTACCGTGACCCAACTCGCCCTATCTTCATAAGCGCCCACTGGCCCGACGTCGCTCGCCACTTATCCTCGCTCTCGACACGTCTGCCATGCCCCCGCCCGTTCGTGATAGGCAAGGCCGGAGGCGGTCACCGCCGGAACTAGTGTTCAGTTTTTCACCAGAAGGGAAATGGAGGGAGGAGGCATTCTATCGGTATTTAGATGACAATGCGGAGATCGAGGACTTGTTGGAGCGTGACCGCCTGGCGGAGAAGCAGGAGTGGTTGGAGTGCGACCGCTTGGCGGAGGAGCAGCATATCGCCGATTTGCGCCGCCAGTGGGACATGGAGCAGCAGCGCACCGACGCTTTATAGTCGCGAGCAGAGCGCCCGCAACTGGGCCGACTACGTGGAGGCCGGCACCCGGCAAATAGCCCTGGAGGCTATCGGGCAAGCACGTGTTCGTGACACCGATTTTTACTACCAGCTCGTCAAGTGGGTTTCCCGCTTAGAAGCCGGAGCTTCGGTGGACCACGCCAGCATGGAAAGCGCCAACACGCATGAGCAATGCGCCCTATCGCCCCTCTGGCAAGTCCGAGATGAGGCAGAGGACGCCGGTGCCAGCGCTTAACGTGTACCGCAGATGGCGGCCGGCATCGTCTAGTTAGCTAAGAGTAAGTTAGTACTTGTATGCTACTAGAGTATTAATGGGAGTAGATAGTTAACTTGGCTATGATGGATGTCAACGTGGAAGTTCAGTAAACTATATGTGGATCAGTCATGTTACTTTGCTATGAATGTTGAACTTTCCGTTTGAACGTATGGAATGGGTTGTTATTTTTTTAAATGGGTTGTATTTGTCCTCCACGGGTTTAGAGGCTGACTTGTGGGCCTACCAAGTTGACGCATACACAATCAGGAGATGATTGTACATGGAGAGGATGACAGCAAGTACCCACCAAGGTCATGGCAGTACGCAAGCAAGTGCCTCCTTATTCCAAGCCAATAAAAAAATGGCTCCTCCTAATGGATTTAAGACATCTGGATCCCATGCCATTGTTAACGTAATCAATAAACGAGAGAATTGCACAACGAGCGGCTGGCACTAGGGACCCAGCAGTTCGCCCAGTTATTTTTGTTTTGGGTTAATTTGACAAATGCCACTCCAAATCTGGTGTTTCTGAGAAATGCCACTGCAGTTTCCAAACTTTGAAAAATCCATTTCATGCCATTTCCAGTGGCACTTTTCGAAGTCTGGAGTTGCGTTTTTCAAAGTTTGCAAATTGCAGTGGCGTTTTCCAAAGTTTGCAAAAATTGCAGTGTCATTTTTCAAAGTTTGGAATTGCAGTGGCATTGTTATGAATCACCATAATTGGAGTGGCATTTATCTAATTTATTTTTGAGACGGAAGCAGGGTGTCAACTGGGCTGTGCGGGGCACTCTGGCCTGTCTAGACAACCTTCTCTTTTATGTTTACCACAGACCAGCCTAGTAGTTTTTTTTTGTTTCTGAAAATGGCTAGCCCAGTTTTTTTTGTGATTTGCCAAGTAAGTCGCTTTGTCAGGCCTGTTGGGCTGCAAATCTTTCAAGACGAGGAGACCTTCATTCGGCTGGACGACAAAATGGCCTTTCAGTAATGAGAAATTGGTTGTACATTTTTTAAACACATCAAACCGGCAATTAGTTTCAAATTTCTTTTTTTCATTTCGAGATTTTAAATTGAATTAATTTTTAAGCGTGGACAATTTGTTGGATTTTATATTGATATACATTTATTTTTTAAAATCAGTTTGAATGTGACTCGAAATTTCGGGATTAAAAACAGTTCAGACCGCACCGAAATATGCAAAATTTCGTATAATTTTTTAACCGTGACCACAATATGGGCTGTAATGCTAACAAAAAGAATATGGGCTCCAAAACAACCTTAAGAATTAGCAAATGGATTGTAAATTATTAGAAATAATGGCAGATGTGCTGTATGCTGTTTTTCACAGATTTGAGGCTTTCCTAAAAAAAGGTTCACGCACAAGCAGTGACTGTTGGATGTCCATCCAATGGCCGTCGTGCTTCTTCAATCTCAGCTCTTCCTGCTCCAGTCGCTCAAACAAGCGCCGGCGGGACTGCCTGCTCTCTCCTCCCCATGGTCGGCTGTGCTGCCGCGCAGGCCTCACTGCCCCACCGTACTCCCACCGCTGGCCTAGCCATCCCTCTACTCACCCACACCTGCTGTTATTCTCCGGTGACGGAAGACGAACCAGTAAACCCTCATATAGTCGTACTCCCCTCCGTGTGGGAAACAACTATCGAGTCTTCCCTGCCTCCGCGTCGTTCCCTTCCTAGGCCTCGCTGATGTCCACCGCCCTGGTGCTCTCGGCGCGGCCTGGTCCACATGGTCAACGACTGAAATGCATCTGAAGTGGACTTTACGTGGAGAGGCTGACAACTGGATCCACGGCCGCACGCAAGGAAATGCCTCCTTATTACGCGCAAAATAATGATTCCTCCACCTGACATCTGGGACCCACCGAAAGGGCCTTTGTATTTCGCGAAAAAAACGTTACCGCCACTGACAGCTCAGACCCACGAGCTATATCTTTGCACGCAAGGAAGTAAGTCCTTATTACGCACCCAAAAAATGAATACCCCCCTGCTACCTGGGACCCAATATAGTGGCAGGCTGACTTGTGGGCCCACTAAGTTGACGGGGATGGAGGGCTTTGTCAACTTAGTCAATATGCACGATTCTAGCTCCAGTGACCGTACGACGTCCATCCAACGGCCGTACGTAGTTCTTCTTCAACCTCTGGTCTTCTTGCTCTAGCCGCCCAAACCAGCGCTGGTCGTGCCTCGTGCTCCTGCCTCCCATGGCCGGCTACGATGCGGCGGAGGCCTCACCGCCCCCTACTACTCCCACCGCTGGCCAGTCCATCCCTCTACTCACCCACACCCCCTGTTATTCTGCGGCGACGGCAGCCTCACACCGCAGCAAAGTAATGAACCCTCATACTCCTCTATGCGTGGGCATCCACTGCCGCGTCTTCCCCGGCTCTGCGTCATCCCCTTCCAAGGCCTCGCCGTCATCCACAGCCCTAGTGCTCTCAGCGTGGTGTGGTCAACGTGGTCAAGGAACGACTTCCATCTGAAGAGTACTGTATGTGGAGAGGCTGACAGCTGGGTCCAGGGCAGCCGCAAGGAAGTGCCTCCTTATTACGCGGAAAATAATTATTCCTCCACGTGACAGCAGGGACCCACTGGACGGGCCACCGTATTTGGCGAAAAAACGTTTCCCCCTTGACTGCTGGGACCCACCGGACGGGCCACCGTATTTCACGAAAAAAACGTCCCCCCCCCCCCCGCTGTCAGCTCGGTCCCATCGAAAATGCCGCCTTATTACGCACAAAAAAAATGAATAGTCCCCCTGCTAGTTGGGACCCACCTTGGTGGGTGGCTGACTTGTGGGCCTACTAAGTTGACGGGGATGGAGTGCTTTGTCAACTTAGTCAATATGAACGATTCTAGCTCCAGTGACCGTACGATATCCATCCAATGGCAGTAGTGCTTCTTTAACCTCTGGTCTTCTTGCTCCAGCCGCCGAAAGCAGCGCCGGTCGTGCCGCATGCTCCTGCCTCCCGTGGCCGGCTGTGCTGCCGCGGAGGCCTAACCGCCCCTACTATTCCCACCGCTGGCCAGGCCCTGCGGCGACGGCAGCCTCACACCGCAGCTGAACCAATGAACCCTCGTACTCCTCTCCGCGTGGCCTTCCACTGCCGCGTCTTCCCCGGCTCCATGTCGTCCCCTGCCTAGGACTCGCCGTCGTCCACCGCCTTGGTGCTCTCGGCGCGGCGTGGTCAACGTGGTCAATGAACGACTTCCATCAGAAGAGGACTATACGTGGAGAGGCTGTCAGCTGGGTCCATGGCCGCAGCAAGGAAGTGCCTCCTTATTACGCGCAAAATAATTATTCCTCCACCTGACAACGGGGACCCACCAGACGGGCCACCGTATTTCGCGAAAAAACGTTCCCCTTGACTGCTGGGACCCACCAGCTACATCTTCGCATGCAAGGAAGTGTGTCCGGGCAAAAAAAACCGATTCACCCCCGACTGCTCGGACCCACCAGCTACATCTTCGCACGCAAGGAAGTGCCTGGCAGTCGGGACCCACCTGGTCGAAGCGTACGTAGTGTTGTCATTCTGGTTGCGAACGTGTACGTACATACTGGTCGATATAGAGGCGCGCACGTGTCGTAGTAGAGGCGCGCACGTGTCGTAGTAGAGCCGCGCACGTAGCATGTACATGTACGTACAGCGGCTAGTGTGCAAGAAAGAAAATACGGCCACCTACGTACATACGGGCAGGGTCTCGAACGCCTACTTGCGCATACGTACGGCCAGGGATCGTGTACATGGCTGGGTCGGAATGGAGAAACAGCGTCGTCGTCGTGTTCATGGGGAGCCAACCGGCTGGGTCGGAACAGAATGCGTCGTCGTGTTCATCGGGAGGGCTTGGACGGAACAGCCGATGGAAACGAGGCCTGGCGTACCGCAGAACGGAGGAAACGGCCTTGTGTTCGACCAGCCACAATCGAAATGGGATCCTGTTCATCGGGAGAGGTCTGGCATACCGCAAAATGGAGGAAACAGACCTCCTATGGTCAAAACGGGGGTCCTGTTGATCGGGAGGGGTGTGACGTACCGCAAAACGGAGGAAACGGACTTGTGTTGGAGCGCTATGGTCGTCGGGAGGGGTGTGACATACTGCAAAACGGGACTCCACGGGATACTGTTCATCTCCACCATCGACCCCCTCCAGCCTCCACGAGCTACTATTCATCCACCGTCGACCTCCTTGTGCCTCCACATGTGACTGTTCATCCACGGGCTCCTGTTCATCCAGCCTCCACCGCGCGCTACTCCACCGTCTACTGTTCAACCAGCCCTCTCCAAGGGCTCCTGTTCAACCACCCCTCCATGGGCTACTGTTCATCTAGCCCTCCACCATCTACTGTTCATCCTGCCCTCCACGGGGTGGTCCTGTTCATCCAGCCCTCCACGGGGTCCTGTTCATCCAGCCCCAACCGGCTTGATCGAACGGGGTCATGTTCATCCACAAGCAACACCACGGGGTCCTGTTCATCCACCCCCACTGGGAACTGTTCATCCAAACACCCCAACAACGCTCACTGCCCATCCAGAGGCAGCATCGATCGGCTTCAGTTGGTAGAAGTAGCGAAGGAATCGCTCGATCGGGTTCAGTTAACAGCCATCGATCGATCGCTCGGGTTCAGTAACGCGTAGCCTGTAGTGCAATTGCTCGGGTTCAGTTAGAGACCAACGCCCCACTCGGGTTCAGTTAGTGCCCAACGCCTCACACCCACGCACGTGCGTGTATGAGAGAAACGCGCATCGCTCGGCCTCGACCACCCACCGTAACCGGGAACACCCTGATATTTTCCTCACCATTGCTTCTGATACGTCCAAAACGTATCTATAATTTCTCCTTGCTCCATGCTTCTTTTGTGTGATATTGCTATGATATTGATGCACTTCCATACACTTTTGATCATATTTGGACTAACCTATTAACTCAGTGCACCACAGTGCCAGTTCCTGTTTTCTGCTGTTTTTCTATTTCAGGTTTCCCCCATATTGAAAGTGCCCCAAAAATTCCGGGAAAAATACAGGAAAAATCAGCGTACACGAAGCTTCGCGAAGAACCAAAGCGGGGCCAGAGGGGAGCCAGGGGGGGCCAGGCGGACACCTGGCGCGGCCCCACCCCTGGCCTCGCCAGGGGGGCGCCTGGGGCCCCTGCTCCGCCTCTGGTTGCCCCCCTTCGCATATATATTCCTCTCGTCCCGAAACCCTTTTTCGTGATCTCGCCTCTGATCCGCCGCCGCAGCGCTTCCAAGATCGGGAGCATCAGGAGAACTCTTCCCGGCACCCTGCCGGAGGGGAGAATCACCACCGGGAGCTTCTCCACCACCATGGACGCTTCCCGGATGAGTCATGAGTAGTCCACCTTGGACCATGGGTCGATGATCAGTAGCTATGTGATGTTCTCCTCCCCTCTTTGCTCTTCATGGTTTAGACCTCGTGAGCTGCCCTACATGATCGAGGCACATATGTAATCTTTCTGCTGTTGCTCTGCTGAGTTTGCTGGGATCTGATGGATTATGAGATTATGTTCAGATTGTGTTTGAGTAATATATTTGATTCACCTCTTTTATATCTTTGTTCTTGAGTAATTCTTGCATGTTCTCCGTTGCTGTTTATTGCTTTGGCCAAGTAGTAGGTAGTAACTCCAAGAGGGAGCGTTATGCTTGATTGTGGGTTCATGCCCCCTGATGACTAGTTTGAGTGACAGAAACATGAGTCTAGGGGATGTGCTGTTGCCACAAGGGGGAAAAACAACGGTGCTTGTACTTGCGGGTGCAAGGATTGTTTACTTTACGCAAAGTTCTTTTAATGCAGTTGTCTGTTGCTTTGAGTTTACACTTTGGGTGGGATTCGCAACTTAATACCAGCGAGATGTTCTGGATAGATATCTCAAGGTGGATGATTAGTAGTAGATGCAGATGGATTTCGGTCTACTTGCCTTGGCGTACCGCCCATGCTTTTGAGCCTCTACCTTTCTTTGCAGCATAGTTAGCATTGGTTTGCGCACATAATCCTGTCAATTGCCCAGCTGTAATTTGTTTACCTCGCTTTGCTGTTTTATCGTCTTTTGGGAGAGAGACATCACTAGTGAACATCATGGGACCCCGGTCCATATTACCACCGCTGATCACACCTTCTATTTACTTCCTGTTTTTATTTCCTAGTTGCAGTCATAGCTATCATTATTATCTCTTGTGTTTGATCCTTTGTAAACAAGAAGGCCAGAGGGATTGACAACCTCTCTGAACTCGTTGGGAGCAAAGTTATATGTATCTATGTGCAGGTCCTGTCAACCGCTAAGTTTCTGTCGCCGTTGACACCTACTTGTCGACCCTCGGAGTCTCACAGGATTCGATCCTTGGTATCTTTGCCAAGGGAAATTTGCCGCTACGCTACATCTCAACCATCTACCATGGTTTTTTCCGTCATGGACGGCCCAAAGAATGTCATGCAGCTGCGTCTCCATCCCTCCCAGGACAAATAGCCCATGTTCTATCATAGAAGTAGGACCCCACCACATCTATGATGATACCGGGTTTTGTCACAATTATTGTCATAGAATAAGTATGACAGAAAAGAAATTCGTTTGGCCCAAAATGTCACGGATGTGTCTTTTTTTGTAGTGGTGCTGGGTGGCGGCGGTGTGGGCGCGGGTGAGGTGTGGGCGGCGGGGGAGACGCGGCGGCGGTGGCGACGGGGCCGCAAGGCTCCGGGGCGACGGGGTGGTGCGGCGGCGGGGTGGTGGGGCGGCGGCGGTGCGGGCGCGGGTGGGCGGAGAGAGAGGGGTGGGGCTGAGGAGAGAGAGGGTGGACGTTACTTTGGATGGGGCACATTCTTTGTCGTCTGCTAGCAGACGACAAAGAGGTGGGGTGGGTCGTTACGGCGCTAGCCTAAAATGGACCCCACCCATCTCTTTGTCGTCTCCTAGCGGACAGACGAGATTCTTTGCCGTCAGCTAGCAGACGACAGAAAACATGGTGATGGCAAATTGTATCTTTGCCATCAGCCAGTTCTTTGCCGTCTGTTTTTTGTAAGCAGACGGCAAAGACCTTCTTTGTCGTCATCTCGCAGATGACAAAGAACTGGCTGATGGAAAATTCTCTCATTCCAGTAGTGAGAGGCTCACAGTGGGGACGCACCAGGTCCATGGACGTGTGCATGCAACCGCCTCCTTATTATGCGAAAATAAAATTATTCCTCCCCTGAAAGCTGGGACCCACCATGTATATCTTTGAATGAATGGAAGTGCCTCCTTATTCCTGTCCTTGACGCATGGGACCCACCAACATCTTTGCACACGGAAGTACCTCCCTATTATGGGCAAAAATGATTTCGCCCTTAACAGCTGGGACCCGCTGCCGGCGCTCTATTAACCAGGGTACCCAGACTTGCATGTGTGTGGCCCAATGCGTGACACCATGACAGCACAACAAGGCCCAGCTCAAGACTGACCGAGAACAGCCCTCACGAGGGTCCCCCGCCCTCGTGAAAAAGAGCACGCCAAGACCCCCTGGGGAGCGGCCCCGCAAGCTGCCTCCCGAGTGGCGGATTTTCCTATGCAAGCGCCACCCTCATGAGGGTGTGGTGACGTGAGCCTTGACGATGGGCGCCAGCGTGCGCAGAGGAAGAAATTTCCTCTTTCGTGGAAGAAGCACAAGGTCGGGCGCGTGTTCCCGAGAGGAGGGCCAAAGGTTTCCATTTTGGTGTTGCAAGAGCAAGACCACGGGCCCTGCAAGGCAGATGTCATCGCCGAGCCCACCCCCGCGTTAAGATCAGAGCCTTTGGAGGCGAAGACCACCTTTCGCCAGGATAAGATGAACCTCTTATCTCCCTTCGAAAATTGGCTGTTGGGGGATCCCTTCCCGCTCAAATGATGAGGGAAGAGGACCGAGGCCACTATAAATAGGGACTAGCATCCTTCATAGAGGGGGATCGATCCTTCGAGAGAACACATCCCTAGTGCACTACCGATGCTGCAATCAGACTGTAGTAAGTTCATATCCGCCCCCTCGTGAGACTAATCCACCACAAAGCAGGAGTGGGGTTTTACACCGCAAGGTGGCCCGAACCTGGGTAAATCTCGGTGTCTTATCGTCCCTCCATCAGCCGCCTTGACCAGTGAGCTTGAGCTTTGAGCATGGCGGGTTTCGTCCCTCGGTGAAAGTGGAGTACTTCATTCACGCCCCTGAGTTTGAACCACTTCGGGTTTGCAGAGCTCCTGAATCCGACATTTGGCGCGCCAGGTAGGGGCGTGTCGAAGCTCCGTTCTTCATCAACTCTCGTCCATGATCCACCAAGCTCATCGCTGAGGCTCGGTGCACCCGCACCAAGCGCAGGGCCACCCAGGGCACTCAACCGGCCCCGATGGGCCGTCGTGCTCCTCGCTGCCCCGCCTCGCCAGTGGCCAGCGTCGCATCCGACCCGGTCGTCCAGGAGCAGCAGGGCCCTACACTCCCCCTTCCATGCAGCGTGATGTCCGTACTACCATGCCTTCTTTCACCCACGTCGAGGCGTTGTCTTCTCAAGTTCACCGTGGGCCGGCGGATGCACAGGTCGCGCTCCTCATGGTGCGGGAGCTGCTGCGCTATCGTCCTGCTGAAGAGGCCTATGACGACTGGCTAGGTCGCATCACCAAGCTCGTCAGCGCCGCGGGCGAGGCCCTGGTGCTCCCCCGACGCACGCAGGAGAGGTGGCGCACGGCGCGCCCCTGCCCCCTCTTCGGCGTAACGTGGAGGGCAACCCCAGCCATGATGTGTGTGACGAGGCCCCGACGCCTGCACGAGATGAGGTCATCTTCTAAGTCATCCAGTGGCCGTAGCGCGACGGCCGTGTGCTTCCAGCACAGTCGTGCCAGCGTCAAGACTAAGCGGTGCAAGAATACCCCGTCGCCAAGCAAGTTGTACCAGTGAGCATGGCAGGTTGCCACGCCTTCTCCCAGGAGCTGCGTCGCGTCGTCTGGCCGGTCAAGTTCAAGCCCAACCTGTCGGGCGCTACAATGGCACATATGACACAACTGAGTTTCTCCAGCTCTACGTGCTGAGCATCGAGGTGGCGAACGACAACGAGAATGTCATGGCGAACTGGTTTCCCATGGCACTCAAGGACAGCTCCCGTTCCTGGCTCATGAACCTCCCCGAAGGATCCATCACCACGTGGGATGAGCTTCGCGAGTGCTTCATCGCCAACTTCCAAGGGACTCGTGACCGCACCCTCACCGTCAATGACCTGCGGTGCGTGAAGCAGCAACCTGGCGAGACCCTCTGAAAATACATGCAACACTTGAACCAAGTTCGTCTCAAGGTCCCAAAGGCATCCGACAAGGCCATCATCTCTGTGTTCACAGAAGGCATCACCGATGTCAAGATGAGCGAGGTGCTCACCATCCATGATGAGTTGTGCACAGCTCTAGAGCTGTTCAACCTGGCGGACAAGTGCGCCAGGGCTGAAGAATGGCCTCTCGCCCTCCACAAGCACCCTGAGGTTAACCCTGAAGATAAAAAGGCCAAGGCTAAGGAGGTGAAGCGCAAGGGCCCCACCGTGCTGGCGGCGGGCTCAAGCAGAAGCTTGGTCGAAACCGTGCCGAGGCGGTCAAGGATCACGGCCCTTACCGCGTCTTCCATGACCTCCACACCCACAACACCGATGATTCCCAGGAGCTCTGGGCGATCCGTGACGTGAGGATGGGTCATCGTCCCGAGCGCAACGACCGGGGTTACGGCTGTGGGGGAGGCTGCGGACAGGGCTGCTGGGACAACCGCAACCCACGCCAAGGCTGGTGTGACCCACCTCGTGAGGGCGGCTGGCGTGATCCGCCTCGCAAGGATCGCTCTCAAGCCACGCCGGTCTCCCTCCACTGCCGCCGCCGCCAAGAAGGAACGCGGATAACCATCAGGATGAGGGAGGTGGGGGCTTCCAGGAGCCTCGCGCCAACGCCTGCATCATTGGAGGAGCCCAGGCGCCTGCCTCAAGCCGCATCTTCAAGAAGTTCTCCTGCGAGGTCTACGGGGCCCTCCTGAGGCTCGAGGCCGCGTGCCCTCTCAAGTGGTCCCAGTGGGCCATCACCTTCGACTACAAGGATCAACTCAAGTGCACGACCACTGCTAGAGTACTCCCCATGCTATGCACACCAACTATCAGCAACGTCTCCGTTACCAAGACCCTCATCGACGGCGGCGCGGGGCTCAACGTGCTTTCCATTGATACGTTCGAGAGGTTCCAAGTGCCTTACGAGCAGCTCATGACAACCAAGCCCTTCTCAGAGTGACAGAGGGCTCCACAATTCCTCTAGGGCAAATGCGCCTCCTCGTGACCTTTGGTACCCGCGGCAACTACTACACTGAGCTCGTCGACTATGATATCGTCCACATCGGCCTCCCGTAGAGTGCCTTCCTGGGTTAGCCCGCCCTTGCCAAGTTAACGGCAGCGGTCCACCATGGCTACAACATTCTCAAGACGCCGGGCTGTAACGGCATCATCATGATCGTTTGCAACGAAGAATACGCGGTTTGTGCCCTCGAGCACGCGTACCACGCCTCCGCAGCTAACAACCCTAAAGATGAAGATGGCACAATGCCTCTAGAAGCCACTCCCGTGGAGAATAAGCAGCTCCTCCTCGAAGGCGGTGGGAGACTAGGGCGCCTTTGGGAGCCACCCCTAGCCGCCTGCCCGCCATCGGGGTGTCCCTCCCTCATGCATAGGAAGGCGCGCTCGGTGCCTCCCTCAAGAAAGGACATGGGGCTTCCGTTTGGAGGGCCTCTGACCTGACTAGCGCATCGAGGGAGGTGCTCGGGCACCACTTGGAGGTGTGCCTTGGTGCACGTCCCCGTGAGCAAGGAGCATAACGCGAGCCACCAGGAGCGCGAGAGTTCATCACCAAGGCGATCGGGGAGCTTTAAGAGGCGCTGGCCATGTGCGACGAGCGTCGCCCCGCGCGGCCCGTCGGCGCTGCAGCCCCTCCTAACCCGAGTGGCGAGATGCGTGTCTACATCAACATTGTGGGCCTCAACAGGGCTGCCTTGTAGAACCTCTTTTGGCCCTACCATGTCGCAGCAACGGAGGCCGCCCACGCTATCATGTTTGCATGCCTTTCGGCATGCTTAACGAGGGGGCCACCTTTTAGCGGATAATGCAGTGTGCAATGGCGACTCGGACGGCAAGGTGTCTGGTGATGGAGGCTCAGGAGTACCTGGACCTTCGCGAGTCCTCGGGCCTCGGGAGCTCCTAGCGCCTCAGGAGCCATTCGGCTCGTAAGGAGCGACAACTGCGGGACAACTATTCAGCTACGTCGACACTTCAGTAGCATCTGTACTAGGTGATGTTTTGGTTTGTTCAAGACGAGTGTGCCCCTCGGGCTACATTATCCTCACGTCATCAGGGCACGTACCTTCGGCCGTATCACTTTGCGCGTGTACTAGAACTGGCTTTGCCTTTGATGAACTTCCTTAAGCATTTAAACTTGCATGTTCGGTGCTTCTCCACTGTGAGGGTCGTCGCGTCCTGACTAAGGCAAGTCACGATGCGCAGTCCGGTTCTTTCTTTCGCAATGCGGGCCGCCGTCGCGGGAACCATGCGCCGAGGGGCCTTTTCCTACGGTGCGTTGCATGAAGAAGGCTAGGCACGGCGTCTGTTCTCGGGATCGTCCATGCAGCATTGATAAACCCAAGCGACTCAGCTCTGTCTGGGGGGCCGGCCCCATTCACGAAACCTCCTGAAGTCCTTGATGATTTGCCTTCTCATGCAACGGCCTTTGGAGGTTGATTCTGCGCAGGTCACCACAGCCACACAGATTTTTACAAAGCATGCCCGACGCTAGAAGACCAGGTGCCAGACGCTTTTGTCGTAGGTCCTCGTGAGTCCCACGCACGCTCATGAGTGCCCATATACACCACCTCATGTGGGGATATACACGCCCTGGAGTAATCCCCTAGAGGGACCTCCCACCCATGCACCTAGTGGAAGCCCTATGCTCCGTGCTGGCGGACGACACGGTCGAGGAGCGACTATGCCCAGGCCCAGTGGTGGCCCCATGCTCCGCGCTAGTGGATAAACAATTGAGGGTGCCTCCACGCTGTGCTAACCTCAGGAAGGCCTTTCAGCCGACCGTTCAACCCTTTCCTGTGATGAGCGCGTGAGGGAGCTAGACATGGGGGCTACACTCAGGCAGGGCTTTAAGCACGGCCTGGCGCACACCTCACCAGGTCCTTGTACCTGGCTTACGTGTGCCCCTCCCAGGAAAGAGTTGACATGAAAAGTTAAGAAGGTCATGAGGATGGCTTGTGCGTCAAGGAGGACCCGGGAGCACCGTGACTCACAGGCCTGACCGATCTCGTATACCCTCGCCCCTTGGTCTTGTCCTGGTTTCCAGACACCCCAACGATGTCCAGGTATGCGCGGGGCTGGGTCCTCATGACAACCAAGACTCAAAGGCCTCAGGGGCCTAACCGGTCTCGTTATCCTCGCCCCTTGGTCCGGTCCTGGTTTCCAGACACCCCAAGGTGGTCGAGGTATGCCTGGGACCGGGCCCTGCCATTGCAGAGCAAAAAGCAAGCAGGAAAGAAACTAAGCATGAAAGGGAAGCGCGAAAATCAAACAGTTATTACAAACATAAACTGTCGCAAAAATTCAAGTTAAAGTCTCACGCCTCCATGAGGCAATCTCAACGTTGAAGGGTAAAGATGAGGAGAAGGACCATCGTTGCCGCCCGCCTCGATGATCGCAGCCTTGTCCCCGGCGCCGCCGCTACTTGTGTTAGCTGATGCGGGTTTGGCATCAGAGGGGCAGACGAACTTCTTCTCCAACTTATCTGTGGGGGTCTTCATGGCTACCACCACAGCGGCACAGGACTTGCGAGGAATGGTGCCAAGCATCACATTGAAATTGTGGCTGGTGTCGTGAAGGTACATCTGATAGCCTAGTTTTTGACCTCTCTTCTTTTTTGATTTTTTTGTTTGGTTTTGGTTTGAATTTAGAGTTTTGAATCACTTCACTTGGACTTAAACACTTGGGTACCACCTTGATTTTTACCCAAGTGACTCATTTCTCTCCCTAGCCATCATATCTTCTCTGGCCAACCTCAAAATAATATTATGAATACTTTCTTAAATTAAAAATATTCATTTTCTCCTCAAAAACCCTAATCATCCAACTATGCTCCAAAGCAACCCCAATTTTTCTTGTCCACAAAAATCTAAGTAAATTCACAAATATTCTTTGGACCCTAGGGCACCTCCCTGAGCAAAAATATTGCCCCACTTTTTGGAATATATTTGCTATAGAAAATATTTTATGTTCTGGACAGAATGGTAGTTTCTACATCAACCACCATTTTACTTGTGTAGCGACCACGATCCGAATGGACCGAAGTCTCTGTGTTCTGTGTCATCCCTAGATCGGTAATGCTGACACACACAGTACTAGAAGGATTTATAACAGAGTGGCAATCACACACTTATTACATCGTATGTCTCAAAAGAGAACTTATTACAAAATGATATGGCATAAAGCCATCTAACACGATAACAGCGGAAGACTTGGAAGATAAGTGAGTCCATAAACTCCAACGGCATAGCTGAGTGCATGACCAACGACCTAGCGCACCTTACTCTTCTTTTGAAAAGTCTGCAACGTAACATGTTGCAGCCCGAAACGGGTCAGCACGTGGAATATGGTGGCAAGATAACATAGTAGAGCAAGTAACAGAATAAAGGCTAACACTACATGCATATATGGCTGGTGAAGGCTCTAGGGCTAAAGTTTTTGCATAAAGCCAATTATTTCGTACAAGAAAGGAATAAATTTTATTTTATCTATCATGGTAGTTGAAACATCGTTGAGAAGGTACCTCCAACTCAATCCCAATTAAAGTAGTAAGTAACAACCCACAAATTAGTTTTAGAGTGATGAGATCAACCAATAATTCAAGTACCAGATACTCAAGATGTCCATAACCGGGGACACGACTAATCATGATTAGTTTGTACACTCTGCAGAGGTTTGCGCACTTTTCCCCACAAGACTCAGTCTCCTCCGTTGGATTTCTCGCACTTCATGGTGTCTGAGAAACGGATGACCGAGACACAGTCTTTCAGAAGCATTTACTCTTTACCCCGGGTGGACCCGTACACCTACTTTCCCCTACATTTGCTAGTCCACCACTGAAAGAGCTCACACAACATACTCAACTATGCCAGAGCCCATAATGGCATTGTGGCTGCACACGGAAGTTTCTAGCATGAATAGTTTTATGATCCCTTTGAGACTGGGTGGCATTCCATAGGATAATCGCACGATACCCCGGGATTTCCTAGGACAACACTGGATTCTCTAGGTGCCCTGCAACCAATCCACCCAGATGTGTATTAAAGTTGCCACCTTAAGTTGAACCATTAATTTAACAATCTCGCATCTTCCATGGATACTCTCAAACCCAATCCACATCTACGAGCATAGCGTGGCAACCTAAGCATAACGTAGAAGTAACTCCCAAGGGTTTGAAAATAATGCAGGTAATAGGTTCTACCACAAACTACTTCCCAGACCCACAAGTTAAGAGATCCTACTCATGCAATGTGTGAGGGTTTGATCTAATGCATAAAAACTAGGTAATAATAGGGTATGATCGTAGTAGCATGCTTTGCACTCCGGGTATTCTATCGCAATCAAACAATAGCATACATAAGCAACCAAGCAAAGATGCACAGGTAAAACTCCAAATAAGAAGATCTAACCAGAAAGTTCAACTGAAGAACTCTGGTTTGCAAAAAGAATCAAATCAAACGGAGCAACGAAACTCAAACTACATAAGAAACAAGATCCGTTTACTAGATTGAACCAAAGTCAAACTTTTTACAGTATCAAAACCTTGTTCAAGTTGGTTAAACTGAATGAGGGCTTCGAGACGAAGATCTAGGCGCTTGAATAGCCTGATTTTGACTTACGAGCGAAAAGAAAAACTAAAAAAACGACCAGGGCAGAAATCATGATCGAAAAATAATCGCGGAAAAACCTTGAAAAATAAAAATTGACAAACAAGCTAACGAACGAACGTTCATTGTCTGTGACTAACGGGCGAACAATGTTCGTTAAAACAAACGTATGGACGAACGTCCGCTATTTAACTAAACCTAAAAAACCGAACCAGCCGATCTAAAAAAACAGATCTAGGGTTCATGAAAAAAAAACGATCGGTTTTCTTCGGAAAACCGGCGGCGGCGGGATTTCCGGCGGAAACTACCTCGGCGGCGGCGGCGAGACCGGCGGTGGCGGGAACTCCGGCGGCGGCGCGAGGCTGGCGGCGGGGCGGCGGACTCCGGCGGCGGCGGGGTGGCAGCGCGACGGGGCGGTGGCTCCGGTGGCGGCAGGGTGCGGCGGTGACGGCAGCGGCGGTGGCGGCGCTAGGGTTAGGGCGGGGTGGCGCGGCTCGGGCTGGGGTAGGCTGGGGCGGCCAGCGGCTGGGCTTATAAAGGCCCCCTGGGCGGAGTCCCGGTCGGACACGGCCCGACTAGGTCGGTTCACTTTTTTTTCTAAATAGTCCTGACGTGGCAAAATGGGCGAAAAAAATACTAAACGGACTCGTAAAATTTGGAAATAAATTTTCTCCGTCCTCTAATAATATTTAGGACAAAGTTAACATTTTTCCCGGATCTAAATATAATTTTGAAAAACGCGCATTTTTCCTATGCAAATAAAATTGCAAATAAATCCAAATAAAATACCAAAAGTGATTTTAATATTTTTCCTCCAATATTTCTTTTATTTTGGAGAAGTCATATTATCTCCGCTCATATATTTTATTATGAAATATTTTTCGGAGAGAAAAATAATTAAAACCAAAGTGATCCTCGTACCGGTATTTGAGAAAACTCAAATACGAAAACGGGTAAATCTCCAACTCTCTCCGTGGGTCCTTGAGTTGCTTGGAATTTTGAGGATCACAACAAACAAATGCAAGAAAACAATGATATGCAGTATGATCTATGTATAACATACCAAATTGAAAATTTGGGATGTTACAAACCTACCCCCTTAGGATGAATCTCGCCCTCGAGATTCGGGTTGGCTAGAAAATAGGTGCGGGTGGTCCTTGCGTAGATCATCCTCTCGTTCCCAGGTGGCTTCATCTTCGCTATGGTGACTAGACTAAACTTTGCAAAACTTGGTAACCTTGCTGCGGGTGACTTGCTTGCATGCTCGACGATCCTGACAGGTTTCTCCTCGTAAGTTAGATCACTATCCAACTGAATTGCTTCCAGGGGCAGTCTGTCTCTTAGAGGAATATCGTCCATCTCAGCATAGCACTTCTTAAGCTGAGAAACGTGAAACACGTCATGAACTCCTGACAATCCTTCGGGTAACTCTAACTTGTAGGCAACATCTCCCATGTGTTCCAAAACACGGTACGGTCCTACAAATCTCGGGGCTAACTTTCCTTTAACTCTGAAACATTTAACTCCTCGTAGAGGTGACACTCTCAGGTACGCTCTGTCTCCGATTTCATAGACTACTTCCTTGAGCTTCGAGTCTGCGTAACTCTTTTGCCTGGACTGAGCTACCTTCAGTCTATCTCTAATCATCTGAACCTTCTCTTCTGACTCTTTGATCAGATCCGGTCCAAATAACTGACGGTCTCTAACTTCATCCCACATCAACGGCGTACCACATCTCCTTCCATAAAATGCATCGAACAGTGCTGATACGTCTCCAACGTATCTACTTTTCCAAACCCTTTTGCCCTTGTTTTAGACTCTAACTTGCATGATTTGAATGGAACTAACCCGGACTGACGCTATTTTTAGTAGAAATGCCACGGTGTTGGTTTTGTGCAGAATAAAAAGTTCTAGGAATTGCATGAAAATCAACGGAGAATTATTCCAGAAAATATAAAAAATACCTGCAAGAAGATCCACACCAGGGGGCCCAGGGCCTGTCCACGAGGGTGGGGGCGTGCCCCCCCTGCCTCGTGGCCCCCCTGGTGCTCCACCGACGTACCCCCAGATCCTATATCTTCACTTTAGGGGAGAAAAAAATCAGAGAGAAGGAATTATCGCGTTTTACGAGACGGAGCCGCCGCCAAGCCCTAATCTCTCTCGGGAGGGCTGATCTGGAGTCCGTTCGGGGCGCCGGAGAGTGGAGATCGTCGCCATCATCATCATCAACCTTCCTCCATCACCAATTCCATGATGCTCACTGCCGTGTGTGAGTAATTCCATCGTAGGCTTGCTGGACGGTGATGGGTTGGGTGGGATCTATCATGTAATCGAGTTAGTTTTGTTAGGGTTCGATCCCTAGTATCCACTATGTTCTGAGATTGATGTAGCTATGACTTTGCTATGCTTAATGCCTGTCACTAGGGCCCGAGTGCCATGATTTCAGATCTGAACCTATTATGTTTTCATGAATATATGTGTGTTCTTGATCCTATCTTGCAAGTCTATAGTCACCTACTATGTGCTATGATCCGGCAACCCCGAAGTGACAATATCGGGACCACTCCCGGTGATGACCATAGTTTGAGGAGTTCATGTATTCATTATGTGTTAATGCTTTGGTCCGGCACTCCATTAAAAGGAGGCCTTAATATCCCTTAGTTTCCAATAGGACCCTGCTGCCACGGGAGGGTGGGACAAAAGATGTCATGCAAGTTCTTTTCCATAAGCACGTATGATTATATTCGGAATACATGCCTACATTGCATTGATGAACTGGAGCTAGTTCTGTGTCACCCTAGGTTATAACTTCTACATGATGAATTGCATCCGACATAATTTCCCATCACCGATCCAATGCCTACGAGCTTTTCCTATATTGCTTGTTGCTCATTTACTTTTCCGTTGCTACTATTACAAAATCTACAAAAACACTATCGTTACTTTTATTGCTGCTACCGCCACTATCATATTACTTTGCTACTAAACTATCTTGCTGCAGATACTAAGTTTCCAGGTGTGGTTGAATTGACAACTCAGCTGCTAATACTTAGGAGTATTCTTTGGCTCCCCTCGTGTCGAATCAACAAATTTTGGTTGAATACTTTACCCTCGAAAACTGTTGCGATCCTCTACACTTGTGGTTTATCAAGACTATTTTCTGGTGCCATTGCCGGGGAGCATATCTCTATTCTCTAAGTCACTTGGGATTTATATCTGTTAATCACTATGAAGAATTTGAAGGACTCAAAAACCAAGATCTTACCCCCAACTACGAGGGGAGGTAAGGAACTGCCATCTAGCTCTGCACTTGATTATCCTTTTGTTATGAGTAAACTTGCGACACCTACTCCTACTATTAAATTTGATATGTCGTATGTTCTTGATGATGCTACTTCTGCTCTGTATGATGAAACTACCTCTATGCCTGATACTGTGCCACTAGGTGAATTTCTAGGTGAACAAATTGCTAAGGTTAGGGAGAGTGCAAATGATGAAAATGATGATATTTATGAAAGTGATGATGAAACTACTCCCAATAGATATGAATTGTGTGTTGTGCCTAAGGGTTATGTTATGGATGAAGAAACTTCTAGAGACTTTCTTGCTTGCAATGATAGATATGATCTTAAGAAGTTATTAGCTAAGCTGAAAGAAAAGTCCTTGAATGCTAGAATGAAACATGACCCTTCTTTTTCTACTTCACCTATTTGTGTTACTGATAAGGATTATGAATTCTCTGTTGATCCTGACTTAATTACTTTGGTTGAGTCCGATCCTTTCCATGGCTATGAGTCTGAAACTGTTGTGGCACATCTTACTAAGTTGAATGATATAGCCACCCTATTTACCAATGATGAAAAGATTCGCTATTACTATATCCTTAAGCTATTTCCTTTCTCGTTAAAGGGTGATGCTAAGACTTGGTTTAATTCTCTTGATCCTGGTTGTGTGCGTAGTCCCGAGGATATGATGTATTATTTGTCTGCTAAATATTTTCCCGCTCATAAGAAACAAGCTGCCTTACGGGGAATAATAACTTTGCTCAAACTGAAGAAGAGAGTCTCCCACAAGCTTGGGGGAGGCTTCTCCAGTTACTTAATGCTTTGCCTGATAATCCTCTTGAGATGCATGATATACTTGATGTATTTTATAATGGACTAACCGATGCTTCCAGAGACCACCTGGATAGTTGTGATGGTTGTGTTTTCAGGGAAAGAACAGTTGAACAAGCTGAATTACTGTTGAATAATATGCTGGCCAATGAAAATAACTGGACACTTCCTGAACCATCCCCTAAGCCAACTCCGAAGAAACAAGGTGTTCTATTCCTCAGTCCTGAAGATATGCAAGAGGCAAAGAAATTTATGAAAGAAAAAGGTATTAAAGCTGAAGATGTTAAGAATTTACCACCTATTGAAGAAATACATTGTCTTGATAACCCGACACAGGTAGTAAAGGTAAATTCTCTTTGTAGATTTGATGAAGGTGATATTCCTCGTTATAAGCCTGCTAGCCAATGCTTAGATGAGTTTGACAATTTTATTGTGAAACAAGAAAACTTCAATGCTTATGTTGGTAGACAATTACAACACAATGCTTATATGATTGAATGCTTGAGTGATTATCTGTCTAGAGCTAAAGGTGAACTGAAACTTATTAGTAAACATGCTTCTATGGTCACCACAAGTAGAACAAGTACTTAAGGCTCAGAACGATTTGTTCAATGAATTAAATAGTAAGAATAATGAGTATGCTATTAGAGTTGCTACTAGAGGTGGTAACATGACTCAGGAACCTCTGTATCCTGAAGGCCACCCTAAAAGAATTGAGCAAGATTCTCAGAGAGCTAATTTAGATGCACCTAGTTCTTCTAAGAAGAAGAAAAAGAAAAATGATAGGACTTTGCATGCTCCTAGTGAACATGTAGCTGACACACCTGAGAATTCCAATGATATATCTGTTTCTGATGATGAGACACAATCTGGTAATGAACATGAACCTAGTGATAATTTTAATGATGATGTTCATGTTGATGCTCAACCTAGCAATGATAATGATGTAGAGATTGAACCTGCTGTTGATCTTGATAACCCACAATCAAAGAATCAACGTTATGATAAGGGAGACTTGTTGCTAGGAAGCACGGTAGGGAAAAAGAACCATGGGTTTAGAAACCCATGCCTTTTCCTCCGAAACCATCCAAGAAAAAGGATGATGAGGATTTTGAGCACTTCTCTGAAATGATTAGACCTATCTTTTTGCGTATGCATTTGACTGATGTGCTTAAAACAAATCCTTATGCTAAGTATATGAAAGATATTATTACCAGCAAAAGAAAGATACCTGAAGTAGAAATTTCCACCATGCTTGCCAATTACACTTTTGAGGGTGTAATTCCTAAGAAATTAGGAGATCCAGGAGTTCCTACTATACCTTGCTCCATTAAGAGAAACTATGTTAAAATTGCTTTGTGTGATCTTGGAGCCGGTGTTAGTGTTATGCCTCTCTCTTTATATCGTAGACTTGACTTGAGTAAGTTGACACCTACTGAAATATCTTTGCAAATGGCTGATAAATCAACTGCTATACCTGTCGGTATTTGTGAGGATGTGCCTGTTGTAGTTGCAAATGTTACTATTCTAACAGACTTTGTTATACTTGATATTCCCGAGGATGATAGTATGTCTATTATTCTTGGAAGACCCTTTTTGAATACTGCAGGGGCTGTTATTGATTGCAACAAAGGCAATGTCACTTTTAATGTCAATGGTAATGAGCATACGGTACACTTTCTGAGGAAACAGCCTCAGGTCCACAGTATCAATTATATTGGAAAAACTTCGACTATTACTATTGATGGTTTTGAGTTTCCTATTCCTACTATCAAGAAGGCATATGACATTCTTATTGTTGGGGACATACATATCCCCATTGAGGTAACCTTGTGTTATTCGAAAATTCTCCGGTTTCATGTTACTCGGAAAGAGTTTATTAACAAGACCTGATCAACCTTGTTAATGGATTCCTTTTGATTGGCATGGGATTGGTGAATCTAGATAGCACAACCTTCTGTACTCCCATTTTACTTTCTGATAATTAGGATAAATAAAGCAAAATTAGTATTTTCTGTCTGTTTCCAGACTTATTCGGGCAATAAAAAATATCTCGAAAATAAAAGTTCTCCAAATGCCAAGAAAATGAAATATGATTTTTTTTCTAGAATATTTGAGGAAATATGGCACTGAACACACAACGAGGGGAGCCAACACGTGGCCACGAGGGTCCAGGGCGCGCCCCCTGCCTCGTGGGCCCCACGTGGACCCCCTCCACTTATTCCTTCACCCATGCACTTCTTCTTCCTCCCTAAAAATCCCCAACCAGCTCAAACCCGAGTTCTAGCTCATCTTGCTGCCATTTTCGATCTCCTTGCTCAAAGCACCATTGACCAAACTGTTTGGGGAGATTGTTCCTTGGTATGTGACTCCTCCATTGGTCCAATTAGTTTTTGTTCTAGTGCTTTATTTGTTGCAAATTTATGCTGCTGTGGTGACCTTGTTCTTGAGCTTGCATGTCAAATTTTCTTGGTACCAAGTAGTTCTTACGCATGATATAGCCTCTAGGCACTTATAGGAGTTGTTGTTATCAATCATGTTGAGTTTGGTTAACTTTTATTTTGAAGTTACTAAAAATTCCAGAAAATTTCAGAATAATGTCTAGGAGAAACTTCGAAGGTGGTCCTTCAAGGAAGCAAGAACCGAGGCTCGCGTTCTGTGAGCCGGACGATGAACCACCGAGGGATGCTGATGTGCGGCCTTGTGGATGGCCATCAGATGAATTTATGGGTCAAGCTGGCATCAAAGATGTATTTTATGCATACGTGCGCAACGCTGACCTCGAGGACTTCATACAAGATAAGTGTCCTCAATATCGTGGCTTAACTGATAGCTTTGTGAGAAGGTTTAAATTTTCATCTTCACGTAATTCTCACACTGTACTGTTTGACCTATATGATAAATCTTATACCATGGATTTAGAGGATTTTAATGTTGCTTGCAAACTCCCACAGTGGGGCAGTATGAGTGATCCTTGCAAATCTGAATTTAGAGAATTCCTTGCTAGTATTACAGTGGGGGAGTCCAGGGAAGTCACACAGGCGACCATGGGGAGCATACATTTCCCTACCATTCATTACTTTGCTCTCTTTATCGGTAGATGCATAAATGCTAAGGATGAGGCTTGTCACATGTGTGTCCCTGATCTCAGTGTTCTCAGGAGTGCCGTACTAGGTGATAGGAAATATAATTTGGGAGACATTGTTGCACTTAGACTACACCATAATGGGTTGCATGGAGATTTATTTGGTGGGATCTATGCTACCCGCATAGCCCGCTTTCTTGGTGTGTCTGTGCACATGAATGATGAACCTTTACCTCCTTCTTATTTAGACTGCCATGCTATGACTAGTCACCGGTGTATAGAGTGGGATAATCAAACCCTCAAATATCGACTAATCTTTAATAGATAGCATGCCATCCCTATTGTTCTTCCTACCCCTACTTTGTTTAACATTCAAGAAAAAGGGAGATACACTATAACTATGGAGGAGGCAAATGCGTATTATAACATGACGGAGGCAGCCCGCCTTGGAGCTGCAGCTCAGCATTAAGCATCTGCTACGTCTCAGTACAACCCCAACTACAACTTAGGATATTCGTCAGGCCAATACTGGCCATAGACCAACTTAGGCCAAAATCCTAAGCTTGGGGGAGTACGTGTTTCTCACCGACCTTACATTCATATTCACACTTATTCTAGTTGTCAGTGCTCACCCTCTTTCACTGTACCATCCGTGCTTAGTTTCAATTTATTTTTCTTAGTCTTTTTCTTGTGTGCTAGAAAAACCCAGAAAAACAAAAAAAAATTGGTTGTAGCTTCTAGCTAGTTTACTTTCTTTGCTTGATGAAGTAGTTAAAAAAACCAAAAAGATTTCTCGTTCTTCTTTTGCTTGTTGGGAGCTTTCCCGTGTAAATAGTTTCTTTTCTTTTCTTTAGGGGTTAAAGAGTAGAAGACCATGATAGAAATGCTTAATGGCTCTCATATGCTCTATTGTTGATTTAACCTTGAGCCATATTACCTTGTCTTCTCTCTTGTATTAAATGTCTGCAGATTCCAGCTTAGTCCAATGCACGTGCACTATTATTATTATCCACACCGTTCGGTCGTGTGAGTGAAAGGCAATAAGGATGATATATGATGAACTAATTGAGATGAGAAAAGCTGGTATGAACTCGACCTCTTTTGTTTTTGTAAATATGATGGTTCATCGTTCTTGATTCAGCTTGTTATGAATGAAACATGTTTGAAATGACAATTAGAGATCATAGCATCTTATGCCATGCTTAATTAGCTGAGAGTTTATAATGGTCTATCTTGCGTGCCAACATGATATTAAAATGGTTGCGATGAGGTATGATGGGTGATATCCTCCTTTGAACGATTTAAGTAATCTGACTTGGTACATGTTCACGCATGTAGTTGAAACAAATCAACATAGCCTCCACGATATTTATGTTCATGATGATTTATATCCTACTCATGTTTGCATTCATTGTTGATTACTTTTAATGCATCTACATGACCGTTGTTGCTCGATAGCTGGTTGCTTCCCAGTCTCTTTGTAGCCTTCACCTGTACTAAGCGGGAATACTGCTTGTGCATCCACTTCCATAAACCCCAAAGTTATTCCCTATGAGTCCACCATACCTTCCTATATGTGGTATTTACCTGCCGTTCCAAGTAAATTTGTATGTGCCAAACTCTAAACCTTCAAATAAAATTCTGTTTTGTATGCTCGAACAGCTCATGTATCAACTAGGGTTGTCTATATCTTCCATGCTAGGTGGGTTATTCTCACGATGAGTGGACTCCGCTCATCATTCATGAGAAAATGGATGGAAATCGGGATGCCCAGTCCCATGCTCAAAATCATAATAATTAAACAAAACTCCCCCAGGGTTGTTGCTGGTTTGGACGGTACCCGTTGTTTCGGGCTAGCCGTGGAGCGTGCTTGTTGGTAGTTGCGGGATTATAAACTTTACCATTCTGTTTGGGAACCGCCTATAATGTGCGTAGCATGGGAGATATCGAGATTATTGGTTGTTATGTTGACAATGAAAGTATACCGCTCAAAATGTTATTCATCTCTGTTTAAAAATCGGGCTTTCGCACATCTACAAATCCCTGCTTCCCTCTGCGAAGGGCCTATCCATTTACTTTTATGCAGAGTCATCGTCCTCTTATCAAAGAGCACCAGTAGGAGAGCACCTCTGCTGTTGCATGTATTACCATTAATTTGCATCGAGTATGATCATGACTAGATCTCTTTTACCATGAATTACAATGTCTAGTCAGTCCTTGATCTTTAAATGTCAGGACCCCGATCCTAAGTCACACCGATCTAGCTTGTAACACGTCATATCACTTTGCGGCCTCACGCACGGTATCCCCACGGGTGCCACCTTACCTGGCCCGGGACCGTTTGCGCATTTTGGCACACGTATATGACAGTGTCGCTAGCATCCACATGACGGAGAACCCGGGCCGACATGGCTAGTTATAAACCAAAAGTGGCACTAAATTACAGAGACAAGCATTCATGACCCAGCAACGAACATGTCGGTCATCAACATATGAACCCAAGTCGTAGCAAGCTACATGGACTTAAAGGAACAACGCGTGACATTTCCCCTAAGGGACATACACAGGAACGAAGAAGGACACATGCCGGCCAGCCTACGTGTTCCGAGCAGTAGCAAGCTACCAAGGCTCATTGGATGCACTAGGAGATATTTCCCTGTAAGATAGGCTACCAAAGGGAAACAACTAGGTGTCGGATCCCACACATACCAAGCATTTCAATCATACACACAATATGCTCAATATGTGCAAATACAACATTGCATCACAATAGAACTCTATGACTCAAGTATTTTATTTAAGAGGCTCCAAGAGCCATACATAACATATCCATACAGGTAGGGGTCACATGACCCAACACTCAAGTCATACAGTCATACAAGCACAAGCGGAAGCTAACATGTCTGAGTACAGACAACTTGGAAAATAAAACAGGCTTGGTGTAACCTGACTATCTACAAGGCCCTTCACAAGCTCCAGATCTCCGTCTGGGTAGCAAGCTACTCGTCGACGTCAATGTCTATGTAGAACCCATCAGAAGGGGCAGGGTTCTCCTCTGCAACAGTTATTAAGCAAACATGAGTACAAAGGTACTCAGCAAGTCTTACAACAGAACCTATTATACATGCAACATTATCAACAGGGGTAGTGGAGTTCATAGCAGAAAGCCAGCTTTGACTCTTGGCTAACCTATACTACGACTCTCAACAGATTGCAAGATAATACTACGTACACGAGTCCTCTACTCACCACAACAATACACCACCGTGGATCCTCTTCCGTCATCGTACGGAAGGGCCATCCACGGCACTCACACTTGTCTTGAAGCTTTTAGTAGTATCCATCAACTTGTCTATGAACTGTAAGAGTAACCAAGTAGCTCGTACCGCGAACAACGGCTATTCGAATAGATTGGTAACCCTGCAGGGGTGTACTTCCTCACACATGTTTCCACCACTTAGCGTCTACACACGACATGTGCTCGGCAGACTTCAAGCGAAAGCCGACGTGGGTGTAGACCACGACCTAACCAACCACTCAAATCTCTCGTCCAGGTTTATCGCCTATTTGGGTTCCATCCGTGGGCAGATCCGGCCAGGGTGTCGCTCACGGCCCCAAACGATGTGTACAGGGTTCCCGAGTCACCAAACGGGCGCTCGGTAGACCCGGCCACGTACCTGTCGCATCACAGCCCACCCCAAGGGTCAGCGCTGCGCACGACCACCAGTAAACTACAAACACCAGAAACTAGTTGCAACTCCTGGACAGAGAACATGGGCAGTCAGTAAGTCGAGCGGGGTCTTATTTCAGGGCCCAATGTGTGGTAGTAGCTGTAACTTGAACCACACATGCAGATCTCAGGTCCTATGGACGGTTCTAATGAAACAACCCACCACGTACTCCTACATGGCCTTTCATCGATACCTTTACCAAACATGTTCCACACTTCCCTCTCTTTATCGAGTATGATCATTTCACTCTGATCCATCACCCAGATGAACCAGACCTGACACAACTCTAAGCATAGTAGGCAACATAAACAAATAGCATGGTGGATCACACATCACATGGCTCAAACAACTCCTGCACATGCTAGTGGGTTTCAACTATTTACTTTGGCAATGACAGGTCATGCAAGGGAATAGGGATCAACTACCGCAGCAAGTAGCAGTTCACACGTTGTTGCCTTAATGCAGTAAAAGAGAGCAGGAGCGAGAAGATGGGTTTGTATCGGAATGATCAATGGTTGCTTGCCTGACAGAGTGGTTGTCGGGTACTGCTCTTCAGTTGGATACGCAGAAGTATCCTCGGGAGCGGGACCTAACATGGAGAACACCGGCGATACAATCAATAAGCAAACAAATGCAACAATATGATGCATGCTCATGATATGGCAAGATGCATGTGTTTTGGACTAATGCATCTATAAACAGAAAGGTTTGAGCCCATTTGAATCAAAGATTCAAATTGAAACCCAAACTATTATTTATTTAAGTGCATTATCATGTTTTAAAGTAAACAACAAGGTTAACTTGCTCAAACATGCATGAAACCAGTGCCATTGGAGAGATTGGATTTTTCTGATCAATTTCCATATATAAATCTTTTCCATCTGAGCTACTTTTGAATTTATATGATTTTTTGAAGTTTAAAGCATTTTCTGGAATTTCCTGAATTGTTTTTAAATCAAATAATCCCAGAAAATCCTTTACTGCGTCAGCATGACATCATGCTGACGTCAGCCAGTCAACAGGGCGTCCAGGTCAAACCTGACTAGCGGGCCCCACTGGTCAGTCTCTCAGTACTAACTTAAAAGAGCTTAACACTAAACTAAAAGTTAACAGGGGCTGGGCCCCACATGTCAGTGGCTCACCAAACTAATGACAACAATTAGTACTTCATTCAAAACCTAAACTGAAATTAGTCAACGGCCGGCCCAACATGTCAATGACACGGGGGATCCAGGCGTGGTCAAAACAGGTCAACCCCACCGGCGACTCGCCGCCGGCGAGAGCCAGGACGGCGGCACGGCTCGAAAACAGCGTTCTGATGACCAAATTAGTGGTGGAGGGCACCTACAGAGAGCTGGAGGAGTCGCGCATCCAACAGAACAGGTCGGAGCAGCTAGGATGGCCGGAAACGACGGCGGCGACCTCAACGGCGGCGGCCGGAGCTCGGGTGCCGATGAAAACTACGACACAGGGCACCGGAAGTCCAACGGTTGGTTCCTACGGGTGCTATGAGCGCTCACGAAGACGACATGCATGTGCACGAAGCCAATTGGGCACCGGAGCCTCGTCGACGGTGGGCTTGTGCGGCGGCGTGCTACAGCGAGCAAGGGGGCGGCGTCTACGGCGAGCAAACGGAGCGGGGAGGAGAGGGGTTCGACTCAGGAGCTCACAGGGAGGCGGATGAGATGCTCAGCGGGCTCGGGGAAGCGTCGAGGCGGGTCCACGGTCGCCGGCGATCTCCACGTCCGTAGGTTGAAGACGGCGACGGTGAGGGTGAAGCAGGGCTTCTGGCGTCGTGTAGCTCGGTGCGGAGGACGAGGAGGACGAGGCGGAGCTTCTGGGCAAAACAGTTGGGCGCGAGAGGCACGGTGGCTACGGCGAACGGCGTCGGTGGCGACGGTGGTGCTCGGCCACGAGGTGCGGAGCGAGGGAGACGAGGCAGGGAGAGAGGGGAGCGGTCGAGGGGGTCGAGGGGGTCTACGTGGCGACGTCCAGAGCCATCCAGGGCGTCGGAGGGAGTAGCTAGGCAGGCAGGAGGTGGCCGGCGCGTCGGCGGCGCTCGCCACCGAGCTGCTTCGTGCGCTGGCACGGTGAAGAAGACGGGCGTGCCCCTGGTGGGCTGGGCCGTCTGGGCCAGGCGGGTAAGTGGGCCACAGGTAAAACTCTGCTTCTTCCCTTTTTTCCTATTTTCTTTCTGTTTCATTTCTTTTGCAACTTTGTGGCTTTTCTAAAAATGCTTAGGCACTTTCAAAGATCACCAAACTGCTCATGCCCACTGTTTAGTATGTAACCAACATGGAACATTTCAGTTTAGGATTATTTGGGCACATAAAATATTTTATAACATTTAAATGCCCAAATGCAATTAGAATATGAATTAATCCAGAGACCTTTGGATGTCCTAGAAAATTGTGCACCATTTTTGGCAGAGGTTTAAGACCAAGGCAAAGATGATGAACATTTTTGAAGGGCATTTTGGGTACATTGGAAAAGTTTTTATTAAACCCTAGTTGTTAGAAATGGCTAGCGAGATACCATCTTGTTATATCTTATCATGATTGTTATGAGAAGTGTTGTCATCCAAGGTTTATTATTATTACTCGCTTGTTGATTATGCCATTGATGTGAGTAGTCTTGAGACCTGAAAGTTATTGTGAATGTGGTTAGTTCGTGACCTTGTTGAAAACCTGAATACTAGCTTACATATTTACAACAACAAGAGCAAACAGAGTTTGTCAAAGTTTTTTTCTTTATCACTTTCAGTTTATCAACTAAATTGCTTGAGGACAAGCAAAGGTTTAAGCTTGGGGGAGTTGATACGTCTGCAACGTATCTACTTTTCCAAACCCTTTTGCCCTTGTTTTGGACTCTAACTTGCATGATTTGAATGGAACTAACCCGGACTGACGCTATTTTCAGCAGAACTGCCACAGTGTTGTTTTTGTGCAGAATAAAAACTTCTCGGAATCGTCTGAAAAGCAACGGAGAATTATTTCAGAAAATATAAAAAATACTTGCAAGAAGATCCACACCAGGGGGCCCAGGGCCTGTCCTCGAGGGTGGGGGGCGCGCCCCCTGCCTCGTAGGCCCCCTGGTGCTCCACCGACGTACCCCTAGATCCTATATATTCACATTCGGGGCGAAAAAATCAGAGAGAAGGAATTATCACGTTTTATGAGATGGAGCCACCGCCAAGCCCTAATCTCTCTCGGGAGGGCTGATCTAGAGTCCGTTCGGGGCTCCGGAGAGTGGAGATTGTCGCCATCGTCATCATCAACCTTCCTCCATCACCAATTCCTTGATACTCACCACCGTGTGTGAGTAATTCCATCGTAGGCTTGCTGGACGGTGATGGGTTGGATGGGATCTATCATGTAATCGTGTTAGTTTTGTTAGGGTTTGATCCCTAGTATCCACTATGATCTAAGATTGATGTTGCTATGACTTTTCTATGCTTAATGCTTGTCACTAGGGCCCGAGTGCCATGATTTCAGATCTGAACTTATTATGTTTTCATGAATATATGTGTGTTCTTGATCCTATCTTGCAAGTCTATAGTCACATACTATGTGTTATGATCCGGCAACCCCGAAGTGACAATAATCGGGACCACTCCCGGTGATGACCATATTTTGAGGAGTTCATGTATTCACTATGTGTTAATACTTTGGTCCGGTACTCTATTAAAAGGAGGCCTTAATATCCCTTAGTTTCCAATAGTTCCCCACTGCCACGGGAGGGTAGGACAAAAGATGTCATGCATGTTCTTTTCCATAAGCATGTATGACTATATTCGGAATACATGCCTACATTGCATTGATGAACAGGAGCTAGTTCTGTGTCACCCTAGGTTATAACTTCTACATGATGAATTGCATCCAACATAATTTCTCATCACCGATCCAATGCCTACGAGCTTTTCCTATATTGCTTGTTGCTTATTTACTTTTCCATTGCTACTATTACAAAAACTACAAAAACAATATTGTTACTTTTACTGCTGCTACCGCCACTATCATATTACTTTTCTACTAAACTATCTTGCTACAGATACTAAGTTTCCAGGTGTGGTTGAATTGACAACTCAGCTGCTAATACTTAAGAGTATTCTTTGGCTCCCCTTGTGTCGGATCAACAAATTTGGGTTGAATACTTTACCCTCGAAAACTGTTGCGATCCCCTGCACTTGTGGGTTATCAGGTGCCATCTTCAAACTAGCCTCGTAAGTATTGTTCTACGAAAACTCCACATAGGGCGAGTTGTCATCCCAACTAGATCCATAATCTAGAGCGCAAGCTCTCAACATGTCCTCCAGAATATGATTGACTCTCTCGGTCTGTCCATCGGTCTGCGGGTGAAAAGTTGTACTGAACTCTAGCCTGGTCCCCAAAGTCTAGTGCAACTGATGCCAAAACTTTGCAGTGAACTGTGTTCCTCTATCTGATACGATGGTCCTCGGAACTCCGTTCAACATACGGTCCTGGTCATGTATATCTTGGCCAACTTCGCACTGGTATAGGTGGTTTTCACGGGGATAAAGTGGGCTACGTTGGTTAAGCGATCCACTACTACCCAAATTGAGTCATATTCCGATTGGGTTCTGGGTAATCCGGTGATAAAATCCATGCCAAGCTTATCCCACTTCCATTCGGGTATCGGCATAGGCTGTAGTAATCCTGCTGGCTTCTGATGTTCTGCCTTCACTCTCTGGCATACATCACATACGGATACATACTCAGCAATGTCCTTCTTCATTCCCGTCCACCAGAAACGCTCCTTCAAATCCAAATACATCTTAGTGTTTCCGGGGTGTATCGAGTATGATGAATCATGTGCTTCCTATAGTATCAACTTCCTGATCTCGGGTTTGTTGGGCACATAGATTCGGTCCTCAAACCACATGGTGGCGTGTTCGTCCTCAAGAAAACCCTTGGCTTTTCCTTCACTCATATTCTCCTTTATTTCGGCAATCTCTTTGTCATCTTTCTGGGCTTCTCGTATCTTTCCCAATAATGTTGACTGAACCTCCAAGGCTGCAACAAAACCTCTAGGAACTATCTCCAAACGAAGCTCCGTGAGATCTTCTGCTAACTCCTTCGACAATCCTCCATTTACTAGGGTATTGGCATAACTCTTCCGGCTCAAAGCGTCCGCAACGACATTGGCCTTGCTTGGATGATAGTGCAGCTTCATATCATAATCCTTTATGAGCTCCAACCATCTCCTCTGCCTGAGGTTCAGCTCCTTCTGAGTGAAAATGTACTTCAAACTCTTGTGATCCGTGTACACATCACAACGATTTCCAATAAGGAAATGTCTCCAGGTTTTGAGCGCATGCACCACTGCTACTAACTCCAAATCATGTGTAGCATAATTCAACTCGTGCGGTCAAAGTTGACGAGATGCATAAGAGACAAATCTTCTGTCCTGCATGAGTACTCCTCCATGTCCTAAGAGAGAAGCGTCGCAATACACATGGAAATCCTTGCATATATCTGGGAAGATCAGCACTGGGGCTGCCGTCAAACGTTTCTTCAACTCCTAGAAATTTTCTTCACACTCTTCAGTCCAATAAAACTTGGTGTCCTTCTTCAACAATGTCGTCATAGGCTTTGAAATCTTGGAGAAATTCTCTATGAATCTCCGGTAATATCCCGCGAGTCCAAGGAAACTGCGGATTTCTCCAACTGAGGTGGGTGCCAACCACTCAGTGACTGCCTGCACCTTGATAGGGTCCACTGCTATACCTTCTCCTGATATGAGATGTCCTAAGAATCCAACTTCCTTCAACCAAAACTCACGTTTGCTAAACTTGGCATATAATTGATGTTCTTTGAGCTTCTCAAGAACCAAACTCAAATGCTCCTGGTGTTCCTCTTTGTTCTTCGAGTATACCAAAATATCATCAATGAATACCATGACAAATTTATCAAATAACTCCATGAAGACCTTATTCATCATACTCATGAAATAGGCAGGGGCGTTAGTCAATCCAAATGACATAACCATATACTCATATAGCCCATACCTTGTGGTGAAGGCTGACTTAGGTATATCCTTCTCTCAGATCTTCAACTGGTGGTATCCTGATCGTAGATCGATCTTGGAGAATACTTTAGCTCCTTGAAGTTGGTCGAACAAATCCTTGATCATCAGCAGTGGGTACTTATTCTTGATCGTCATTTTGTTAAGTGCCCGATAATCAACGACCATCCTTAGAGACCCATCCTTCTTCTCGACCAAAAGCACTGGGGCTCCCCAAGGTGATGAACTTCGTCGAATAAATCCTTTTCTCCAATAACTCCTTAATCTGCTTCTTGATCTCCTCCAGATCGTTCGCTTGCATCCGGTACGGTCTCTTCGATATTGGTCCGGTGCCTGGCAATAGCTCTATCAAAAATTCATTGCCCCTATCTAGCGGCATGCCTGGTAGCTCCTCTGGGAATACAACCGGGTAATCCTTTACTACATGCACTTGCTCCTGAACAACTCCCGAGAGAGAATTTACTTGCATCCTCCTAGGCGAATGACTAGATACATACTTGATCCTTTTCCCTCCAGGGTGGTAAGTAAAATCGACCTACTGGCACAATCGATGTTCCCTCCATACATCGATAGCCATTCCATACCTAGTATCACATCCAATCCTTATGACTCCAAAACTATCAGATCTGAGGGGAAAACATGTTGTCCAATGGTTAATGGCATCTGAAAACATCCTTGATTTGCCATATATTCCGCTCTTGGTGAGCTTACTAACATAGGGGTCATAAGTACTTTGGTGGGCAACATATATCTATTCACGAATCCCCTTGAAATGTATGAATGTGATGCTCCAGTATCGGAAAGAACTATTGCGGTAAATGACTTAACCAAAAACTTACCGACAACAGCATCAGGTTGATCTTCAACCTCCTCCACGTTCAAGTGGTTCACTTGTCCCTTGTTGAAAGGGTTGGGCTTCTTCCCTGTGCTTCCATTGTCGTTCGCATTCTTCGCTTCAGGGCACTCATCGGCGTAGTGTCCATTCTTCCCGCACTTGAAACAGGTAATGTGACATAAATCCCTCTTGGCGGGTGTGGATGGAGTAGAGCCGTTCTGATTATTGCTTGCTCCATTCCCATTCCCATTCTTGGAGCCATTGTGGTTGTGAGAACTCCCTCCATTATGGGTGTGGCTTCCATGGTTATGGGTGTATCCTCCCGAGTTCGGGGTGAAACGGGGCTTCTGTTGGGCTCCAGGATTATTCTTTCCTTGTCCATACTTCCTCTTGCGGCTCTCAATCTGCTGTTGCTTCCCTTCAATCATAAGAGCCTTGTCTACCAACTCCTGGTAGTTGTTGAAGGTTGCCACCATCAACTGTATGCTCATCTGATCGTTCAGCCCTTCCATAAACTTCTCCTGCTTTGCGGCATCTGTGGCCACATCATCAGGGGCATAGCAAGATAGAGTACTAAACTCATCTACGTACTGAGCCACAGTACGATTTCCTTGGCGTAAGTTGCGAAACTCACGCTTCTTCATGCTCATGGCTCCAGTTGAGACAAGGGCGGTGCAAAAAGCTTGCAGAAACGGATCCCAAGTGATACTGGCTATAGGGACAGTGGCTGTGTAATTCTCCCACCATGCCGTTGCTGGTCCATCCAGTTGATGTGCGGCAAAACGCACCTTCTCAACATCTGTGCAATTCACGGTGGTCAACTCCCTTCCAATCTAGCGTAGCCAGTCATCACCAACTATCGGCTCAATGCTACTAGAAAACACCGGTGGTTGCAACCTTAGAAAACGGGTCAGGTTGTCCACTGGTGGTGGTGGTGGAGGGTTGTTGTTATTGTTGTTCTGATTGTTCTGGACAAGAAGTTTCATGAAAGTGTTCTGTTGCTGGATCAACTGAGTGAGCTCAAGGGGAAACTAAAATCCGGGCTCACGTCTCGGAGGCATATGATGGTGCAGAGGGGAGAGATTAGAATAGAAATAAGGTCTAGGGAGAAATTCACTACCCATATGCACATGAGACAAACACAATATAACACACCAATCTATTTCAAGAAAGGGCATACAAAAGATCTAACTAACATTACAAAAGTGCTCTAAATTCTACTTTATGGGGGGAAACTAATAGTCATAGGGTGGTCATCTAGAAATTTTGATCGGCGGAAGATTCCATGATATCTGCTCCAGCTTCATCTTCATAGTCATCATCACTATCATCGGGGTCTGAGTCCGTGTCGTCGATGATGATGTAGTCTTCAGAACGAATCTCCTGGGGTTCTTCTTCTTCTCCTCCTCCTCCTGGCGCTGGATCTCCCATGAATACTCCTAGCTTCCTTGTCAGTTCGTCATTCTTCTCCACAAGTATTGTCATCTCCTCCTCGTATCCATCATGTGTAGATTTGAGTTCCACTTCTTGCTCCGAGTTCGTGGTTAACGCCTTTTTCAAATCTATCATGCCTGCGCACACTGGTGCTCTGATACGTCCAAAACGCAATGCTCTCATCAAAGCTAGGGAGGAGAAGCTTAGGGTAGAAGCCTCCATACCTAGAAAGCTAGAAGATGGTTGGGATCCTATGATTAAAATTAAGTTGAATAACTTCTCTTGCTATGCTTGATGTGATGTTGGAGCTAGTACCTCCGTTATGCCCAAAAGAATATATGGTATGCTTAAATTGAAATCTTTTGATCCTTGTTCTTTTGGTGTTCGTCTTGTTGACTCTTCCATAAAGAAACCTTTGGGGAGGATCGATGATGTTCTTATCATTGTCAATGACAATTATGTTCCCGTTGATTTTACTATTATGGATATTGAATGTGAACCTTCATGTCCAATTATTTCGGGACGTCCTTTTCTTCGCACCGTTGGTGCTATCATTGACATGAAAGAGGGGAATATAAAATTCCAATTTCCTCTCAAGAAAGGGATGGAACACTTCCCTAGAAAGAAGATTAAGTTACCTTTTGAGTCCATTATACGGGCTAGCTATTCTTTTACTCTTGATAAAACTTGATCCTCTCTTTGCATCATGCCTAGCTTAAAGGCATAAAAGAAAGCGCTTTTGGGAGGCAACCCACAACGAATAAAATTTTATTTTGCTTTTGTTGTGTCTTGATGTTTGTTACTACAGTAGCATCATCATTGTATCTTTTCTTTTCAGCTTTGTGCCAAGTTTAGTCTCTGATTGCAAGAAAGTTCAAAAGTTGTGACGTGCAGTCCAGAAAACAGATTCTGTCCTTGGACAGAAAAATTCGTATAAAATCACCAGATCATCTTTTTGATCTGATTTTTTTTGACAACGTACCCTATACAATTGGCTTTCGGGAGTATGTTCTGAGTTTTTTGATTTGAGTTGCAGAAGTGCCCCGAAAAAATTATTTACTACCTTCTGGTCTATTTTTCACAGATTTTGTCCTGTTTTGCCTTTTCTTCGTTTTGCAAACCTTGAGCTTGCTTTTTCTTTGCAAAAACCTTTTGGAAATCTTGAGAAACAGTAGCTCTTTAAGATTATCTTTATTTCCAGCAAGGAAAAATTATTTTATTATGGGTACTAACCTCGCTAATCAGATTATGATGAGTTATGTATGAAGGGAGTTTTCAAGTGTGCGAGGGAAGATGATAAAAAGATTCAGGAGGGTCAAACGCTCAAGCTTGGGGATGCCCCCGTGCACCCCCAAGAAATATTCAAGAAGACTCAAGCGTCTAAGCTTGGGGATGCCCCCGAGCATCCCCTTCTCCATCAACAATTATCAGTTCGTCTTTCGTTCCACTATATTTTAATCACTTCATGCGTTATGTGCTATGCTTGGAGCGTCTTGCTCCATGAGTAATGTCTGAACTTTTGGTGTCAAGAGCTTTAGCCTATTAGTGATAGATGTCGTATTTTGGGCAATCCGTGTTTATTTTTTAAAACCTACAAAATAGTTGAGAACTTTAGCTACTAAATGGATCACTCATCTTTGGAGGGATCGAATATTAGAGTACACTCACGTACCATGGGTCGAGGATGCGCAAGGGTAACCAAACCCCCATACACACCTCCTCGGGGTACTTGTCTCTTTGTGAACCTCCTAATTAGATTGAGAGTTACCGATAATAAGTGCATGAGTTCTTCGGACTAATGTGAGTATTCGAAAGTTGACACTTCCACCTAACCATATTTTTTTAGCCTCTTCGGTACCGTGCATTGCCCTTTCTCACCTCGAGAGTTGGCGCATACTTCGCCGGTGCATCCAAATCCTTGGCACGATACGCTCTGTCATCATAAGCCTCATTATATCCTTCCTCAAAACAGCCACCATACCTACCTATTAAGGCATTTCCATAGCCTTTCCGAGATACATTGCCATGCAACATCCATCTTCTCATGACTTGATCTTCATGTCATACATGCTTTTTGCTTGATCGATGAGCCGCATGCTAGTTGGGCCTTGCCCTAATCATTGCTACATGACGCGCTAGTATCATTGCATATCCTGCTACACTGGCAGAGGCATACATTTGCATACATCAAGATAGTTTCATTTTCTTTATGTTGAGTACTTCTGTAAAGTGTGAAAGATCTTTTATACTTCTTGTAATACATAGAGTGTTGCCCCTAAAGTGAGGAAAAGATCCCAAAGAGGACAAATCAAAAGATCCCAAAGAGGACAAAATCAAAAGATCCCAAAGAGGACAAATGAGAGATAAATAGAAAGATCCATTGAGGCCACAAAAAAATAAAAAAAAATAGAAAAAAAGAGAAAAGGAAATAAAAAGAGAGAAGGGGGCACACTACTATTTCTTTTGAGAGATCCACACTCGTACTCCATCTTATACCTTGTACTCCATAGAGATTATCATTTATGCATATAGCTATGTGGGGACCTTTACACTATAGAACTTGGCTTGTATATTCCAATGATGAGCCTCCTCAAAAGAGCTCTAGTTCTTCTTGAGCAAGCAAGTTGGATGCACCGCCACTAGTTCCATTGAGAGCTTACCTTAGCTCATATGTGCATCCGTTGCATGGCAATCCCTACTCCTCACATCATATCTATCATTTGGCTTTCTCTCGCCGATGATTGTCCTCATTGATGTGAGCCTTTCACACCCTTTTTTGTCTTCCCCCTCTATCATTTTTCTCTCTTTGCCATCCTAAGTGTCGATTTTCTTGCTTACGCTCATCCATTGCATGAGTGCTCAAAATATCGAAAGGGAGTGGATCATTTTGACTTGTACCTGGCTGACGGTCTGGGGATGAGTCAAGATAAGATTCCAAAGAAGACCAAGTGTGAAACTTTAGTAGATTAAGTTCTCAACAATATAAAAACTATGTTTTACTCTCTCATATATCCCTATCCCCTTTCTTGCACGCAAACACCATTTGGAGACATTCGAGTTACGGACAGCGAGAGCTCTTGCACCTTTATGTTCTTATGTTACTTGTTACAATGCTAATATAGACTCTTGCTTGTTATGACTTGAATTGAATTACATGCCTTGATTACTTTACTTAAAAGTTCTTATATGGTTGATAGCATGTCACCATAGAAATTATGCTTGTTATCATTTACCTACTCGAGGACGAGCAGGAATTAAGCTTGGGGATATTGATACGTCCAAAACGTATCTATAATTTCTGCTTGCTCCATGCCTCTTTTGTGTGATATTGCTATGATATTTATGCACTTCCATACACTTTTGATCATATTTGGACTAACCTATTAACTCAGTGCACCACAGTGCCAGTTCCTGTTTTCTGCTGTTTTTCTATTTCAGGTTTCCCCCATATTAAAAGTGCCCTAAAAATTCTGGGAAAAATACAGGAAAAATCAGCGTATCGGGAGCTTCCGGAAAAACCAAGGCAGGGCCAGAGGGGAGCCTGGGGGGCCCAGGCGGCCACCCGGCGCGGCCCCACCCCTGGCCGCGGCAGGGGGGCGCCTGGGCCCCACCTCCGCCTCTGGTGCCCCCCTTTGGCATATATATTGCACGCGTCCCGAAACACTCGAGGACGGAACCCTTTTTCACGATCTCATCTTTGTTCCGCCGCCGCCGCGCTTCCAAGATCGGGAGCACCAGGATAACTCTTCCCGGCACCCTGCCGGAGGGGAGAACCACCACCGGGAGCTTCTCCACCACCATGGACGCTTCCCGGATGAGTTGTGAGTAGTCCCCCTTGGACCATGGGTCCATGACCAGTAGCTATGTGATGTTCTCCTCCCCTCTTTGTTCTTCATCGATTAGACCTCGTGAGCTGCCCTACATGATCGAGGCACATATGTAATCTTTATGCTGTTGCTATGCTGAGTTTGCTGGGATCCGATGGATTATGAGATTATGTTCAGATTGTGTGTGAGTAATATATTTGATTCACCTCTTTTATATTTATGTTCTTGAGTAATTCTTGCATGTTCTCCGTTGCTATTTATTGCTTTGGCCGAGTGGTAGGTAGTAACTCCAAGAGGGAACGTTATGCATGATTGTGGGTTCATGCCCCTCGATGACTAGCTTGAGTGACAGAAACATGAGTCTAGGGGATGTGTTGTTTCCACAAGGGGGAAAACAACGGTGCTTGTACTTGCAGGTGCAAGGATTGTTTACTTTACGCAAAGTTCTTTTAATGTAGTCGTCTGTTGCTTTGAGTTTACACTTTGGGTGGGACTTGCAACTTAATACCAGCGAGATGTTCTGGATAGATATCTCAAGGTGGATGATTAGTAGTAGATGCAGATGGATTTCGGTCTACTTGCCTTGGCGTACCGCCCATGCTTTTGAGCCTCTACCTTTCTTTGCAGCATAGTTAGCATTGGTTTGCGCACATAATCCTGTCAATTGCCCAGCTGTAATTTGTTTACCTCGCTTAGCTGTTTTATCATCTTTTGGGAGAGAGACATCACTAGTGAACATCATGGGACCCCGGTCCATATTACCATCACTGATCACACCCGCTATTTACTTCCTGTTCTTATTTCCTAGTTGCAGTCACACCTATCACTATTATCTCTTGCGTTTGATCCTTTGTAAACGACAAGGCCGGAGGGATTGACAACCTCTCTGTACTCGTTGGGAGCAAAGTTATTTGTATCTGTGTGCAGGTCCTGTCAAGCAAAAGTTTCTGGCGCTATTGACACCTTCTTGTCGACCCTCGGAGTCTCACGGGATTCGATCCTTGGTATCTTTGCCAAGGGAAATTTGCCGCTACGCTACATCTCAAACCTTCCACTTGGGGTAACCAACGAGGGGCGAGAAGCCATCATGCTCCTGTCGACGAATGTGCTCGTTTAACTCCCGGATGAAAGCTGCAATGGACCTGTCCTTCTGGGTGCTAATCATGTCCCATTTCTCATCTCGGCGTCCACATATCTGGTAGATAGTGTCCTTCAGCTCTTGCTTGTAGACTTCTCCAATTCGTCCCATGGTAATGTGGGCTCCCATAATCTTACCCAGGCTCCAGGTTGGTGCATCAAAGGAAAATTCTATGGGCTCAGTGGATGGTGTGAATGTCCTCCCAGGAATTTGAACTTGAATATTCCATCGCTCCTCTTCTAGTAAAGTGGCGGTGTAGGTCCCGGTGAAGCTTGGTATTCCGATGTTCAGGTACCTAGTGACTTCCTTCAAGTGTCGTCCAAAAGGTGTGTCTTCATCCGGTTGAGTGAACTTGTTCTAAAGAGTGGATAATGGAGAGGAGTTAGAAATGAGTAGAGAAGAGTGACCTAGGGGTTATCTTAGTGGTCGTGTCCTACATTCAGTGTGTGCTCTGATACCATCTTGTAGCGACCACGATCCGAATGGACCGAAGTCTCTGTCTTCTTTGTCATCCCTAGACCGGTAATGCTGACACACACAGTACTTGAAGGATTTATAACAGAGTGGCAATCACACACTTATTACGTCAAATGTATCAAAAGAGAACTTATTACAAAATGATATGGCATAAGGCCATCTAACACGAGAACATCGGAAGACTTGGAAGATAAGTGAGTCCATCAACTCCAACGGCATAGCTGAGTGCATGACAAACGACCTAGCGCACCTTACTCTTCTTCTGAAAAGTCTGCAACATAACATGTTGCAGCCCGAAATGGGTCAGCACATGGAATATGGTGGCAAGATAACACAGTAGAGCAAGTAATAGAATAAAGGCTAACACTACATGCATATATGGCTAGTGGAGGCTCTAGGGCTAAAGTTTTTGCATAAAGCCAAATTTTCCCTACAACAAAGGAATAAATTTTATTTTAACAATCATGGTAGTTGAAACATCATTGAGAACGTACCTCCAACTCAATCCCAATTAAAGTAGTCATTAACAACCCACAAATTAGCTTTAGAGTGATGAGATCAACCAATAATTCAAGTACCAGATACCCAAGATGTCCATAACCGGGGACACGGCTAATCATGATTAGTTTGTACACTCTGCAGAGGTTTGTGCACTTTTCCCCACAAGACTCGATCTCCTCCGTTGGATTTCTTGCACTGCATGGTGTTTGAGAAACGGATGACTGAGACACAGTCTTTCAGAAGCATTTACTCTTTACCCCGGGTGGACCCGTACACCTACTTTCCCCTACATCTGCTAGTCCACCACTGAAAGAGCTCACACAACATACTCAACTATGCCAGAGCCCATAATGGCATTGTGGCTGCACACGGAAGTTTATAGCATGAATAGTTTTATGATCCCTTTGAGCCTGGGTGGCATTCCATAGGATATTCACACGGTACCCCCGGGATTTCCTAGCACAACACTGGATTCTCCAGGTGCCCTACAACCAATCCACCCAGATGTGTATCAAAGTTGCCACCTTAAGTTGAACCATTAATTTAACAATCTCACATCTGTCATGGATACTCTCAAACCCAATCCACATCTACGAGCATAGCATGGCAACCTAAGCATAACGTAGAAGTAACTCCCAGGGGTTTGAAAATAATGCAGGTAATAGGTTCTACCACAAACTACTTCCCAGACCCACAAGTTAAGAGATCCTACTCATGCAATGTGTGAGGGTTTGACCTAATGCATAAAACCTGGGTAATAATAGGATATGATCAAAGTGTTACTTGCCTTGCTGCTGATTCGCAAAACCTAGGGACTCGTAGTAATACGCTTCGCACTCCGGGTATTCTATCACAATCAAACCAAAGCATACATAAGCAAACAAGCAAAGGTGCACAGGTAAAACTCCAAATAAGAAGATCTAACCAGAAAGTTCAACTGAAGAACTCCGGTTTGCAAAAAGAATCAAATCAAACGAAGCAATGAAACTCAAACTACGAAAGAAACAAGATCCGTTTACTAGATTGAACTAAAGTAAAATTTTACAGTATAAAAACCTTGTTCAAGTTGGTTAAACGGAAAGAGGGCTTCGGGACGAAGATCTAGGCGCTTCAATTGCCTGATTCCGACTTACGAGTGAAAAGAAAAACTAAAAAGACGATCAGGGCAGAAATCGCGATCGAAAAATAATCGCGGAAAAACCCTAACAAGGAAAAACTGACGAACAAGCTAACGAACGAACGTTCATTGTCTGTGACTAATGGGCGAACAACATTCGTTAAAACAAACATACAGACGAACGCCCGCTATTTAACTAAACCAAAAAAAAACCAAACGAACCGATCTAAAAAAACAGATCTAGGGTTTATGAAAAAAAACGATCGGTTTTCTTCGGAAAACCGGCGGCGGCGGGAACTCCGGCGGCAACTAGCTCGACGGCGGTGGCGAGATCGGCGGCGGCAGGAACTCTGGCGGCGACATGAGGCTGGTGGCGGGGTGGCAGCGCGGCGGGGCGGCTCGGGCGGCGGCAGGGTGCGTGGGCGCGGCAACGGCGGCGGCAGCGCTAGGGTTAGGGCGGGGCAGCGCGGCTCAGGCTAGGTTGGGCTGGGGCGGCCGGCGGCTGGACTTATAAAGGCCCCCGGGGCGGAGTCCCGGTCGGACACGGCCTGACTTGGTTGGTTCACTTTTTTTTTCTAAACAGTCCTAACGCGGCAAAACGGGCGAAATAAAATACTAAACAGACTCGAAAAATTCCGAAATAAATTTTCCGTGTCCTCTAATAATATTTAGGACAAAGTGAACATTTTTCCTGGACCAAAATACAATTTTGAAAAACACGCATTTTTCCTATGCAAATAAAATTGCAAATAAATCCAAATAAAATACCAAAAGTGATTTTAATACCTTTCCTCCAATATTTCTTTTATTTTGGAGAAGTCATATTATCTCCGCTCATATATTTTATTATGACATATTTTTCGGAGAGAAAAATAATTAAAACCAAAGTGATCCTCGTACCGGTATTTGAGAAAACTCAAATACGAAAACGGTAAAATCCCCAACTCTCTCTGTGGGTCCTTGAGTTGCTTAGAATTTCGAGGATCGCAACAAACAAATGCAAGAAAACAATGATATGCAATATGATCTATGTATAACATTCCAAATTGAAAATTTGGGATGTTACAACTTGCTCCAATGCTGCTGAAATTTCTTGTGCATCACTACTTCCTAGATGATTGCTACCCTCCAAAGCTCAGCTCCGAACTCCTAGTAGATTGACCACACTTAACTCTCAAAGTTACTATCCAGAAACTTACCATGAAGTAACACTCAATCTTACAGCACCTGAGCTCGACTCAAAGCATTGGCTCAACCCTAAACACTAAGGACTACACGCCAGACATGAAATTGGGGCCAGTCGTGGTTCTATGCCGAAGTGCACGTGGTGACCACGCATGTGCACGGTGCCACCGAGCGCTCTGTGTGCCGCGTCCTCGCTTCCCAGGCTACCGCACCTTGCCAAACCTCACCACAATCCCCTTCTCTACTCCCTTAACTCCTCCCTGGCGCTCGCTGACGCCGGATCTCGCCGCTGCGAGCATGAGCGTGGTCCGGCCAACAAAACAGTGCGCCGCGCAATGTGTTCATCGCTACCCCCTCGTTCATGTTCTTGTCACCGCCCTCTCACAGTGCCCGCGTGAGCTGCGTCGCCTTCCCCCTCGCTCTATGACGTCGTTCGTCGTCGGGTGTCATGTCCAGGTGTCCTTCGGCGGAGCCCGATCCCCTCCTCTTGCTTGCCTATAAATGCAGCCCTTCCCAGCCCTCTCGAGCATCACCAACTCACCACACGCACTCCACAAGACTGTAGGAAGCCGTAGCCTAGTCGGGCAGGCCTCGGGCCACCGTCCCCGAGCTCGAGCTCGCTGGCGATCCCCTCGGGTTATCTCCACTGCTCTAGCCCCTCCCAGGCTCGGGCCACTCTTCCAAAACCTCTATCATGCTTCAGTGGTGCAGTCCGACCCGGTTGGAGCCACTGGTGCAGCTTCTGGTCGCCGTCATCTCCAACTCCGTCGTCCTCCTCTCTCTGTTGCCGCTAGAGAAGCTCGTTCCGACGCCGTCCGACCACCCCTAGCTAATCTATGGGTATGGGCAGGTGCGGCCTAGTCTTCTCCTTCGATCTATCCCTCTAGCTCGGGCCAAGATGCCCTCCTCGCCGGCGTGTGCTCCGGCGGAGCCCCGCCGTGCTCTATTTCGTTCTCCCCCTCCCTCTCACCTGACTAGCAAGGCCCGCTCTCAGCCACTCTGGCCGCGCCCGAAGCAGTATGAGTGGAGGCACCCCGCGGCTTTACGTCTTCGACGTCACCCCCCCAGATTTGTTTTTATTTCAATCAAATTTAAATTTAAATAGAGAGCTTCAAACCGCCACAACTCTTTAACCATAATTCCAAATGAATTGATTCTTCTTGCATTGTGTTCTTAATGAAAACCTCTAGTAGCACACCAAAAATGAGATTTTTCTCTGTTGTCTAGATTTTCTGGTGAATTTCAGAGTGTTTGTTGATGTTTTCTTTTTATATTTATAATTATTTTCAGAAGGTGAAGCTTGTCTTGAGGATCACAAGGAGGAGTGTGAACCTCACCTACACTAAGGCAAGCCACAATAACATTTTCATGGTGCCATTACAATATTTGTGATTTTTTTCTACTTGAATGAATAATTTAGTTCATGCATTTAAATCACTAAAATAAATATACATTTATTCTGTAGGATGCTTGTTTGTGTTGATATGTTTGTTGCAGAAGATTAAGACTAATTAAGTTAGTTTAAGTCACTAGAAGTTATATTTCATTATGAAGAAATAATTTGTTTATGAAAAGAATTAGTTTGTTTAATATTTCTTGAGTAAGAAAAGAATTATGCTAAGATATTGTCATGGTTATTTTGTTGAATAATCATAACCGAAAACGTGTTATGAGTTTCTCATATGTATGGTTAGTGCTTGATATAGTTGACCCGCTATTGTTCAAATGATAAGTGATCCATGTTATATGATTGCATTTGCATGGCATGTCATGACACTGATTATTTTTACTTTAAGTTAAACCTGGTAAGAACTCAACTTGAACATATCGTTGATCGGGCCATGGTGACACTGAATCGAGTTTTCCCCAGTGCAACCACATTTGCCTTTATGGGAAGGCCTTTATTCGGTCCATTGTCATGCCTCTGGTCGTTGTCTCCAACGAGGGAAGGTTATGGGCATGTGTTACCTTGGCCCGGTAAGCAGACATAACCTTGTGTGCCTGTTGTTGTTATGGTACCTTGTACCCATTTGGGACTGTTTATGTTTTGCCACGATGGTGGCCGTTTGCCACGACAGTGGCCGTTGGTGTCTTTGGTAGACACGGGGCCACCCAGGACTTATCCCAGTGGGGAGTCGGAGTGGCCGGGAGAGTGTCATGGCAATGGAGGGGTTCTGTCGGAATACCATTGGTCCACCCGAATGGGAGTGCGAGGCCATGGGTTTCGTGGTGTGGGTACATTGTGCTACCTCTGCAGAGGGTATTCAATCTATCGATAGCCGAGTCCGCTGTTACAGACACGCTCGAAAGTAGGTCACACCATGGGTCAATGTTTAAATAATTGTGTACACTAAGATAATAACTTTGCACTTTTGGAAAGAGGATGGTTGAGACACTAGTTTGATGATGGAGACCAAGTTGTTCGTCAGTTTGTGATCCGAGAAAGATCACCGTTTGGTTACGAGATAACCCGATTAAAGACCAGGTTGTTGGTCAGTTTGTGATCTGAGAAAGATCACCCTTTGGTTACGAGGTAACCCGATTAAAGACCAAGATGTTGGTCCATTTGTGATCCGAGAGACATCACTGTTTGGTAAGCAAGTCTGAGGGACTTGAGTCACAACATCATGATCACTGCATTTCTAGTATGATTTTGCATTAATGATTAAACTGATTAACTATCATGATATTGTTTGTCATTATGTTTATGCTTGTTGTGAGCTTGCAAGTACATTCAATGTACTAACCTGGCATGTCATGCCAGCTTTCAGGAAAGTCTCGTTGGAACCGGGTGCTGTCCGAGTATAGATCGTGTCCACATCGGTGTCCCTGTGCTATGGAGTTCCACTACGCCGGCGTTCCGCTGCCGAGTAGTTGTCGTGATCGAGGCCCTTTTGTGTTCATTAAACAATGTACATATGGTTCAGCCGCACCGTGTGTGCCGCTTGGCCTCGCAACTTATTGTAATATGAACTATGTTCCGCTAGCATCAGTAAAGCGGTTGTTTTCTATACCAAGATGTTGTGTATTGCCAGAAGGCAAGATCTCTGAGCTGGCCAAGCAAGGTAAACTGGTTGCTCTCAGACAGGGTGCCACAACGCTTGGTATCAGAGTCGCGCTGATTGTAGGACACACTAGACTATCGACGTGTTGACTCGACGTTAGCTAGATTAAAATTTGAGTGCTGGTAGCGTTTGTAGCTGGTTGTTGCATTGCATGCACTCGTTTTATTGTTATTCTAACCTACTAATGGTTGTGAGTGTAGATGGCTCCGGTGCCGTATCCATGCTAGTTGCAGCTGATGCCGTACACGTCGCCGCATCTCCTTCGTAACATGTGGCGTCGGCTGTACCCCTCGGTGACGACCATCCTATCGTGTGTACCAGGAGCGTCTGGCAGACTCAGAATATGAGTATCACGCAGTGGTTACTCTGCGCACCAGTTCATCTTCCAGCACTTAAATTCGTACCTCCAGGAGCGGTTTCGCTTCTACCACTTCTTAGGCTGTCCAGTTTGCTATCACATGGTCCGAATGCAGAACTATCCAGGTTTCCAATACTATCCCTCCTTGCACGATAATGGCCGTGTCCGTTTTTCCTATCATTGATCCGGAGTCTGATAGTTCTACTAGCCACCTTTCTCTCTACATCACTGCTAGCTACCTTCTGATTCACGACCTGGCTCGAGAGCTGACGCGTGCCCGCACTGCTTTAGCCACTACTAGAGCCTTCACTACTCCATCGTCTACATGATTTACTCCTTATATTCCATACAGTTCTAGCTTGCATATTTCACCGATTACTCCTCCGAGTAGCTCGGGCACCTCGACTGTGAATCCTCTCAGTGCTCCTGCTAAGTGGGTTTCCCTTCTTAGTACCCCCGTAGCTCCGATGCTTCAGCCTCATCCTGCACCTGCTCCGGAGGGAGATCCCTCGAGGCAGCGTGGTCGTGTTACCTTTAACCCGGAGATCTCGGTTAACGTCGTCAGTTCAGGATCCGAGTCCGCTTCAGGAGAGGACCCCGCAGCACCAGCAGAGCATTAGGGCGCTCGAGTATCCGCAGTTGCCAGGTTGATGTACGGATGTAGCCATACGAGTCATGATGTTCCGTTCTATGTATGAGAGTAGTCAAACCTATCATGTCATTTATCTTTCTTGTATGAGTCTATGTATAATTATGTTGGAACTCTCTTTTACTCGCCGTGCTTCGTTCGTATTTCGCTTTCTTTCGGGTTTTGTCGCTGGCTTTTCCCCACTATATTTTTGGATGTTGCTCATCTCAATTGCGTTTTCTTGGGAAAAACAAATAATAGGATGACGCAGGGAGGCAGCAGTAGTGCCGCTTGTGAGGATGTCCCTGTTCGCCGCTCCGCGCGACACGCAGGGTACTCCCCGGAGCCATACGTTCCTCCACCACCAAATCCGCCCTCCCCCGAGAAAATTCTACGTATGTTTGAGGAAAGGAGGAATAATGATCTGATTGAAATATTAAGGAGTGTGCAAGCTATGGTTGAGCAGAATGGAAATCAGAACGGCCATCACTCCAAATTGTCAGATTTTCAGCGAACCAAGCCTCCCAGTTTCAGTCAGGTTATTGATCCCTTGGACGCAGACGACTGGTTACGAACCATTGAAAAGAAGGTTGAGATTGCCCGTACTAAAGAGGATGACAAAGTCCAGTTTGCAACTCATTATCTCGAAGGAGATGCCGCTATATGGTGGGAAAATGCAAAAGCCATGTGGCCTGCTGATGAAGAAATCACCTGGACAAAATTCAAGGATCAGTTCCGTAAATACCATATTCCTGCTGGTATTATGAAGGTCAAGCAACAGGAATTCCTCACACTCATCCAAGGAAGTCAGTCTATGAGCGAATATTTGCATAAGTTCAACCATTTGGCCCGTTACTCTCTATATGACGTGGCCACATAAGAAAGAAAGACTGACCAATTTCTTGGAGGATTGAACCAACACCTCCCGTGCACACTCAGTATGTTTGATTTCCAGATTTCCAAACTCTGGTAAACAAGGCCCTCATTGCTGAATGGGAGCACAAGTTGATACATGACAACAATCCTTCAAATAACGATCACAAGTGCAAGTTCGAGCCAAGGAAGGATGTTCAGCCAGTGCAAAAGGCTCGTACCTAGCAGCATACCCAAGTAGAGTACAAGCCTAATTGGCAGCAGAATGTTAACAAAACCACTACACAAGTCAAGAATGTCGTGACTTACCCGGTGCGAGAAGAGTGCCAGCGGAAAAATTCTTGTTTCAGTTGTGGGCAAACCGGACATTATGCCAGGCAATGTCCCAAGACCGGCAAGACTAATGCTCCATTCTGGCCACAAGTCAACTTTATGGGGTCATACCGTGTCCATAAAAGCATCACCGGGCAAGTCCATCACCTCTCCGTAGACGAAGCCCAAGAGAACCCCGAAGTCATCATTGGTATGTTTTCTGTTAATAGCATACGTGCCATAATTTTATTTGACTCTAGGGCTTCCCACTCTCTTATTTCGCGTAGTTTTTCTGCCCAAAACAAATCTCCTTGTTCGATTTTGAGCAAGAATATGCTGGTACAATCCCCGGGATCTTTGCTCATAAGCAATCTGGTTTGCCGTAATCTGGAAATCAGTATCAACGGAGTCTGTTTTCCAACATCTTTGATAGTCATTCAGTCTGTCAAGTTGGACATTATTTTGGGATGAATTGGTTAACCTAATATCAAGTATGCATTAATTGCACGATCCGAGAAGTCACCGGCCTTGACAAGTCAAGAGAGGCAGACTACAAAATTCTATGCCCGCAGAAGCATACCCAAGAAAGAAATGGTCTTCACCGCTGTGGCTGGTGAATTGGAATTAATTCCTGTGGTCAGTGAGTTTCCTCATGTATTCCCAGAAGAACTTCCACGCATGCCACCAGACCGAGAGCTTGAGTTTGCAGTAGATCTTGTGCCCAGAACCTCACTGGTATATAAGAATTATTATCGGACGCCTTCGTCAGAATTAGTGGACCTAAAGAAACATCTTGACGAGATGCTCCAAAAAGGTTATATCCGTCCCAGCTCTTCACCATGGGAATCACCTGCTATATTCGTGGATAAGAAAGATGGTAGTCTCCTTATGTGTGTGGATTGCCGTCAGCTGAACGATGTCACCATCAAAAACAAATATCCACTGCCCAGGATTGATGGCTTATTTGATTAGCTCAGTAGGGCAAAACTATTCTACAAAATTGATTTAAGGACAGTATACGACTAACTCAAGATTAAAAAGGAAGACATTCCTAAGACCGTGTTCACTACTCCGTATGCTCTTTATGAATATACCGTTATGTCCTTCGGCCTTACCAATGCCCCTGCTTTCTTCATGCATATGATGAATAAAGTATTCATGGACTTCCTCGATAAAATTGTGGTGGTTTTCATCGATGATATTCTCATATACTCAAAAAGTGAAGAAGAGCACAAAGGACACCTTAGAGCTGTCCTACAAAGACTTCGTGTCCATCAACTGTACGCCAAATTTAGTAAATGCGAGTTTTGGCTCAAGCAAGTTGGATTTCTTGGGCATATACTGTCTGCGAAAGGCATAGCCATAGATCCAAGCATAGTAAAGGACGTACTTGATTGGTTGGCACCCACGACCGTATCTCAAATCCGGAGTTTCCTTGGATTAGCCGGATACTATTGCCATTTCATTGAAGGTTTCTCTAAGATTGCCAAGCCAATGACAAAGCTTCTCAAGAAAGATAAGAAATTTGAATGGACTGAGGATTGCGAGAAAAGTTTCAATGAGCTGAAAACTAGACTGAAAACAGCACCTGTGTTGACTCTTCCAGACATCTACCGCAGCTTTGATGTGTACTATGACGCCTCCAGACAAGGTCTTGGATGCGTACTTATGCAAGATGGCAAGGTGTTTGCATATGCATCTCGACAGCTACAACCCCACGAGGGGAACTATCCTAGTCATGATCTGGAACTGGCCGCGGTGGTTCATGCTCTAAAAATTTGGAGGCACTATCTCATTGGAAAAAGGTGCCAAATATTTACCGACCACAAAAGTCTCAAGTATATATTCACTAAGCCAGATTTGAATCTCCGCCAACGAAGATGGCTTGAGTTAGTCAAGGACTATGATCTTGGAGTAAATTACCACCCGGGTAAGGCCAACGTGGTTGCCGATGCACTCAGCCGAAAGCGTGTCAGTCTGAATACCATAATGGAATCCTTGTCTCCCCAACTACAAGAAGAGATTGCTCAGCTTAATCTGGTCATCGTTGATGTTGCTAATATTATGGAAGTTACTCCTACCCTCGAGGATGAGATCTGCAAGGCCCAGCCAAATGACCCAGTGCTACAAAAACATGCTAGGCGTATGTTAGCAGGACAGACCCTAGATTTTTCCAAGGATCAGAAAGGTACACTAAGGTTCCGCGGAAGGATTTGTGTACCAAATCAAGCCGACTTAGGGAAGAGGATACTGTTAGAAGCCCATGAATCTTTGTATTCTATTCACCCCGGAGGCACAAAAATGTACAAAGACCTTCGACAAATATTCTAGTGGGATGGGATGAAGAAAGACATTGCCTATTTTGTGGCATGTTGCGACATATGCAACAAAGTGAAGGCAGAACACCGGAAACCTGCCGAACTCCTCCAACCATTTCCCGTTCCATACTGGAAGTGGGATGATGTCTGCATGGATTTTATCACAGGCCTACCAAAGACTCATCGAGGCAATGATGTAGTATGGGTTGTAGTGGACGCCTTGACCAAGGTTGCTCATTTTATTCCCATCAGAACCACATATCGAGCAAATCAGCTCGCACAATTTTATGTGTCCAGAATAGTCAATCTGCATGGAGTACCTCGAACAATCACTTCTGACCGAGGGTCACTATTTACCTCCGCTTTCTGGTCACGTCTCCATCAAGCTTTGGGGCAACACTAAAATGTAATACCGCTTATCAACCTCAAACCGATGGACAAACTAAGCGGGTAAACCAAATACTCGAAGATATGCTATGAGCATGTGCCTTGGCCTAAGGGCCTAAATGGGAAGACTGTCTGTCGTATATCGCGTTCTCCTACAACAACAGTTTCCAGGCCATTTTAAAAATGTCACCTTATGAGGCTCTGTATGGTTGTAAGTGTCGCACTCCGTTGTATTGGTCTCAAACCAAAGATAGCCTTATTTTCGGAACAAATCTCATGATGGAAGCCGAAAACCAAGTCAGGGAAATCCGAGACCGGTTGCAATTAGCTAAATCCCGACAAAAGAGTTACTATGATGCAAAGCACCGACGGGTCAGTTTTGAACCCGGAGAGCATGTATACCTCCAAGTCACTCCGATGAAGGGAATCAAAAGGTTTCAGACTCATGGAAAATTGGCTGGCACCCAGGTTATTGGTCTATTCCCAATTATGTCCAGAGTGGGTATTGTTGCATATCAGTTAGAACTACCCCCATAATTGTCTGAAGTGCATAATGTGTTTCATGTCTCCCTGTTGAGACGATGTATATTACCGCCCGAGAAGAAGACTGCTATGACAGAAATAGAGTTGGCTAAGGATTAAACGTGTGAAGAGAGACCGTTCAGAATTTTGGATGAGGTAGAAAGGCTCACTCGCAGTAAAACAAGAAAATTTTACAAGGTTCAATGGGAGCACCACACAGAGACAAAAGAAACTTGGGAACAAAAAGAGTTTCTAAAGGCAAACTATCCAGAATTGTTTTCCTGAGCAACCGAATCTCGAGGACGAGATTCATCCTCGGTGGGGGAGGTTTGTGACAGCTTGGTTTTTGCCCTCTCTTCTTTTCTGATTTTTTTATTTGGTTTTGGTTTGAATTTGGAGTTTTGAATCACTTTAGTTGGACTTAAACACTTGGGTACCACCTTGATTTTCACCCAAGTGGCTCATTTCTCTCCCTAGCCATCATTTCTTCTCTGGCCAACCTCAAAATAATATTATGAATATTTTTCTTAAATGAAAAATGTTCATTTTCTCCTCAAAAACCCTAATCAGCCAACTGTGCTCGAAAGCAACCCCAATTTTTCTTGTCCACAAAAATCTGAGAAAATTCACAAATATTCTTTGGACCCTAGGGCACCTCCCTGAGCAAAAATATTTCCCCACTTTGGAATATTTTTGCTATAGAAAATATTTTCTATTCTGGACAGAAATGGTAGTTTATACAACAACTACCATTTTACTTGCTCCAATGCTGCTGAAATTTCTTGTGCATCACTACCTCCCTAGATGATTGCTAACCTCCAAAGCTCAACTCCCAACTCCTAATAGATTGGCCATGGTAAACTCTCAAAGTTACTGTCCACAAACTTACCATGAAGTAAAAGTGAATCTTACAGCACCTAAGCTCGACTCAAAGCATTGGCTCAACCCTAAACACTAAGGAGTACACGCCAGACATGAAATTGGGGCCAGCCGTGGCTCTATGCCGAAGTGCACACAGTGACCACGCGTGTGCACGATGCCAGCCTGCTAACCGACGCGCTCTGGGTGCCGCCGAGCACTCTGTGCGTCACGTGCTCTCTTCCCAGGCTGCCGCACCTCGCCAAACCTCGCCACAATCCCCGTCTCTACTCCCTTAACTCCTCCCTAGCGCTCGCCGACACCGGAGCTCACCGTAGCGAGCACGGGCGAGGTCCGGCCAACAGAACAGTGCACCGCGCACTGTGTTCGTCGCTACCCCCTTGTTCCTATTCTCGTCACCGCCCTCTCACAGTGCGCGTGTGAGCTGCATCACCTTCCCCCTCGCTCTCTGACGTTGTTCATCGCCGGGCGCCATGTCCAGGTGTCCTCCGGCAAAGCCCGATCCCCTCCTCTCGCTCGCCTATAAATGCAGCCCTCCCCAGCCCTCTCGAGCATCACCAACTCACCACACACACTCCACAAGATCGTAGGAAGCCGTAGCCTAGCCGGGCAGGCCTTGGGTCACTATCCCCGAGCTCGAGCTCGCCAGCGATCCCCTCGGGTTGTCTCCACAGCTCCAGCCCCTCCCAGGCTCGGGCCACTCTTCCAGATCCTCCGTCGTGGTTCAATGGTGTAGTCCGACCCGGTTGGAGCCACTGGTGCAGCCTCTGGTCACTGTCATCTCCAACTCCGGCGCCTTCGCTGTCTGTCACCACTGGGGAAGCTCGTTCCAACACTGTCCGACCACCCCTAGCTAATCTACGGGTACGGGCAAGTGCGCCCTAGTCTTATCTTTCGATCTATCCCTCTAGCAAAGGCCAAGATGCCCTCCTCGCCGGCGTGTGCTCCGACGGAGCCCCGCCGTGCTCTGTTTCCTTCTCCCCTCCCTCTCATCTTACTAGCGGGGCCCGCTGTCAGCCACTCTGGCCGCGCCCGAAGCGGTACGAGTGGAGGCGCCCCACGGGTTTACATCTTCGACGTCAGCCCCCAGATCTGTTTTTATTTAAATCAAATTTAAATTAAAACAGAGAGCTTCAAACAGCCACAAATCTTTAACCATAAGTCCAAATGAATTGATTCTTTTTGCATTCTGTTCTTAATGAAAACCTCTAGCAGCACTCCAAAAATGAGATTTTTCTCTGCTGTCTAGATTTTCTGGTGAATTTCAGAGTGTGTGTTGATGTTTCCTATTTATGTTTATAATTATTTTCAGAAGGTGAAGCTTGTCTTGAGGATCACCAGGAGGAGTGTGATCCTCACATGCACTAAGGCAAGCCACAACAACATTTTCATGGTGCCATTACAATATTTGTGATTTTTTTCTACCTGAATGAATAATTTAGTTCATGCATTTAAATCACTAAAATAAATATACATTTATTCTGTTGGATGCTTGTTTGTGTTGATATGTTTGTGACAGAAGATTAAGTCACCAAAAGTTATATTTGATTATGAAGAAGTAATTTGTTTATGAAAAGAATTAGTTTGGTTAATATTTTCTTGAGTAAGAAAATAATTATGCTAAGATATTGTCATGGTTAGTTTGCTGACTAATCATAACCAGAAAAGTGTTATGAGTTTCTGATATGTATGGTTAGTGCTTGATAGAGTTGACCCATTATTGTTCAAATGATAAGTAATGCATGTCACATGATTGCATTTGCATGGCATGTCATGACACCAATTATTTTTACTTTAAGTTGAACCTGATAAGAACTCAACTTGAACATATCGTTGATCAGGTCATGGTGTCACCGAATCAAGTTATTCCCGGTGCAACCAGATTTTCCTTTATGGGAAGGCCTTTATTCGGTCTGTTGTCATGCCTCTGGTCGGTGCCTGCAATGAGGGAAGGTTATGGGCGTGCGTTACCTTGGCCCGGTAAGCAGGCATAACCTTGTGTGCCCGTTGTTTTTATGGTACCTGGTCCCTGTTTGGGACCGTTTATGTTTTGCCACGATGTTGGCCGTTTTCCACGACGGTGGCCGTTGGTGTCTTTGGTAGACACGGGGCCACCCAGGACTTAGCCCAGTGGGGAGTCGGTGTGGCCAGGAGAGTGTCATGGTAATGGAGGGGTTCTGTCGGAATGCCGTTGGTCCACCCGAATGGGAGTGCGAGGCCATGGGTTCCGTGGTGTGGGTACAGTGCGCTACCTCTGCAGAGGGTATTCAATCTATCGATAGCCGAGTCCACGGTTACGAACACGCTCGAAAGTAGGTAACACCATGGGTCAACTTTTAAATAATTTTGCACACTAATATAATAACTTTGCACTGTTGGAAAGAGGACGGTTGAGACACCAGTTTGATGATGGAGACCAAGTTGTTGGTCAGTTTGTGATCCGAGAAAGAGCACCATTTGGTTACGAGGTAACCCGATTAAAGACCAGGTTGTTGGTCAGTTTGTGATCCGAGATAGATCGCCGTTTGGTTACAAGGTAACCCTATTATAGCCAAAATGTTGGTTCGTTGTGATCTGAGAGAGATCACCGTTTGGTAAGCAAGTCTGAGGGACTTGAGTCACAACATCATGATCACTGTATTTCTAGTATGATTTTGCATTAATGATTAAACTGGTTAACTATCATGATATTTTTGTCATTATGTTTATGCTTGTTGTGAGCTTGCAAGTACATTCAATGTACTAACCTGGCATGTCATGCCAGCTTTCAGGAAAGTCTCATTGGAACGGGGTGATGTCCGAGTCTAGATCGTGTCCACATCGGTGTCCCTGTGCTATGGAGTTCTGCTACGCCGTTGTTCCGCTGCCGAGTAGTTGTCGTGATCGAGGCCCCTTTGTGTTCATTAAATAATGTATGCATGGTTTAGCCGCACCGTGTGTGCCGCTTGGCCTCGCAACTTGTTGTAATATGAACTATGTTCCACTAGCATCAATAAAGCGGTTATTTTCTGTACCAAGATGTTGTGTATTGCCAGAAGACAAGATCTCTGGGCTGGCAATGCATGGTAAACTAGTTGCTCTGAGCCGGGGTGCCACAGTACAAGTGGATGAACATGCGTGTCGCGGCCTCGAAGCAGAGGTCGCGGCACTCCTCTTCCATGATGTCGTCTACCTTGGTGGCGGCCCCCTCGAGGGCCTCGGCAAGCCTCGAGAAGAGCTCTGTAAAGCCGTCTTTGGGGTCTGCGAGCGGCTCCTTGAAGCCTGCCCTGCAAATGGAGTGCAACGCCTCGTGGGCCCTGAGCTCCACGGAAATAAAGGCGTCATGTTTCGTGAGTGCTTTCTCCTCAGTGGTAGCAAGACCTTTCTCCCTAGCCTCCAGCCACGCGGTCTCCTTGCAAACATCCTTGTCATGGGATGCCTGAGCCGCAGCCACCTCGTCCTTCAGCTTGGTCAGGCGTTCGCGCTCGGTGGCTTGCTCGACGGCTATCTTCAGCAACGCGGCGTCATAGGCTTCGAGGTCGTCCTCTTTCTTCTGGAGCTGCTGCGCTTGCACGGCTTGTTCCTCCTACAGGGTCCTCAGGCTAGCCTCCGCCTCGCTACAACGCTTCTCGGTAGACGTCGCGCACACCAACGCCTCATCATGATCGGCCTTGGCTTCGTCGGCCTCCTTCTTGCTCTCCTTGGAGACGACACAGGCCCAGGTCCACGCCGCCTTGACGGAGGATTCAACTTGAAGCCACCCGGAGATCAACCCCAGGCGCTCCCTCGCAAGCACCTTTCGGCATCCTAAAGGTCCACCTGGAGTTGGCCTAGTGCGGTGAGGGCTTCGTCCATGGCCCCATGCCAGATCATAGGACCACACTCGGAAAGCGTGAAGGACCGGGGAGTAGGTGACTCGGCAGCTAGCGCAGGACCTAGGAAGGCGGTGGCGGGATCGACTCAGGACGATGCGGTCTCTGGGCCCTCCTGTACGAATGACTCTGCGCTTTGCAGGCCTCCGGAGGCTGGTGGTGCACCCAGGACATGGGGCTCACTTGGGCCACTACCCATTCCTTCTTCGGTAGCACGTCGTCTTCGTCACTGGTCAGCAAGATAAAAGGCGCGGTCGACACACGGACAATCAATGTTCGACCAAGAAACAAGACGGACTGCTGACCTGTCGGGCAGGGTCCACTTCCTCTTCCTCAACTCCTCCTCGTCAAGCACCCGTGCGCCCTTTCCTTTCTCCAGCGGGGCCTTGCACGCGTTCCGGAGGCAGATTCAGTGGCCCCCGGGCGACGCTGTGGGGGCACGCTCACCCTAAGGAGCAGGGGATCGCCCTGGGAAGTTAGAGAGGCAACATCCGCCCCACCGTCGGCCGCAAGGCCCTCTAGCTAAGCCTCCGAAGGGGTAGGAACCGACGCCTTCTTCGGGCTTGAAGGGCCCCGCGGGGGGTCGAGGACGCACTATTCTTTGGGCTCACCCCGCCGAACAATCGCGAGGATCAAGGGACAACCCCTTGGTGCCTCGGAGCCCTGGCCGTGCGCGGGGGCTCTGCGGCCAGAGACTCGCCCGCGTCGTCATCGTGATTGAGGTGGCGCAGAAGCTCGGGCTGCGACGGGTGCAACTCCTCTAGGACGTCGTCCTCCGTCTCTTCCAAGCTTTGCTTGTTGCCGCAGTCACCGGAAGACACTGGCCCGGAGCATCCATCGACAAAAACAAGCCCCAGGGCCTTGAAGGTAGGCGTGGCATTGATTACCTGCTCCCCGCCGCCGTGGAGCCACAAGGGGACGTAGGCCTCGGGAAGGTCCCCTAGGTCGCCATTCAGCAGGGCGGACACGGCCTTGACCATTTCCTCACCCGTTAGGTTGGCAAGGCGCAACCTCATGTTGTCCCGCACGTCGTGGAAGTACCACATGGGCCTCGAGTTCGCCTGGAGTGGTGCGAAGTGCTGGGACATGAAATCCTTCACCAACATCTCCCCAGTCAGCTTCTTGGCATTGAGGTCCGCATGCATCTTCTTCAGGAGGGGCTCTGCCAAGGGGTCGAAAAGCTTGGCGGAGCTCTACCGCGAGGTCTTCACAGGCGGGCTCGTCGGAAGCTCCAGGGGCGGCTCCAGGTCCTTCGTGTCCATGTAAACCCAGCGGCGCCGGTGGTTCTCCACCTTCTTCTCGGCCTTCATGAGTGTGTTCGCTTTATGGATGGCCACAAAGGAGATGCAGGCGGAGCGCTGCGCGGGGTCATGCTGCTGCATGCCGAAGAAGAGGCAAAAGAACGCCACGCAGTGCCTCACTCCCATGAAGGCCTCGCAGTAGAAAGAGAAGACGGACAGAAGAAGGATGGAGTTGGGCTGAAGATGAAGGGCGTGCACCCTTAATGGCTAAGGATGTCATAGAAGAACTCCGAGAAGGGCAGGAGGAGCCCCATACAGATGTTGTGGAGGAAGAAGGGATAAACCGTCGGCGCTAGCGTGCTTCGCTAGGTGGAACTGGGCCAGTTCCCGGTCTCACCGCTCTTGTGGCTCTTGCCCATAGTTTGCGGCAGCACTCGGCTAAGATGCTCCGTCTCGGTGATGGAGGGCGCATCGAGCGCGGACAAAGGGGAAGAGGGGGTTGCGTCCCATGCCGCAGGCTTTGACTTTTCGGGCGCCATCTGCTCGGCCGGAAGCTGCGAGGAAGCGGAGGGAAAGGGCGGTGCCTTGCTTGGATCTGGAGGAACCGCTCACAAAGGAAAGGGGGTCTGAGCGGGAGGAGCAAGGTGCAAGGAAGGAGAGCAATGATAATCTCACAAACCCGCGCTAGGCTTTGTGTCAGCCGCACATTTGCCAAGACGGCCTGGGGGAGTGGAGGCGCCAACAACCCATCGCGCGCCACCCGTCAAGACTGGCCCCTAGGCTTACGGCTCGCGACGTTTGGCCATCCGTCCCTCGTCTTTTCTTTGAGGCAAGGACTGGCATGCCTTGGGCCCAGGGAATACTGTCGGCGCTCTGGGAACCAGGGTACCCAGATTTGCCTGCCTGCAGCCCAACGCGTGACACCATGATGGCCAAGCAAGGCCCAACTCAAGACTGCCCGAGAAGAGCCCTCACGAGGGGCCCCTGCCCTCGTGAGGAGCCCGCCAAGACCCCCTCGGGAGCAGCCCTGCAAACTGCCTCCCGAGGGGCGGAGTTTCCGATGCAAGCACCCCCCGTCATGAGGGAGCGGTGACGTCAGCCGTGATGACCGGCACCAGGCGAGCGCCAGCGCGTGCAATGGGTGCAGTTTCCTCTTTCATGCAAGAAAGACAAGGTCAAGCACATGTTCCCGAGAGTAGGGCAAAAGGTTTCCATTCTAGCGTTGCAAGACCAAGACCACGAGCCCTGCAAGGCTCATGTCATCGCCGAGCCCACCCCGCGTCAGGATCAGAGGCTTTGCAGGCGAAGACTATCTTGCACCAGGATAAGATGTACTTCTTGGCTCCCTTCGAAATTGGCAGTTGTGGGATCCCTTCCTGCCCAAATGATGCGGGAAGAGGACTGAGGCCACTATAAATAGGGACTAGCATCCTTCGTAGAGGGGTGTCGATCCTTCGAGAGAACACATCCCTAGAGACTTCCCGAGCCTCCTCTCTGACTGTAGCAAGTTCATATCCGGGCACTCATGAGGCTAATCCACCACAAACTAGGAGTAGGGTTTTCCACCGCAAGGTGGCCCGAACCTGGGTAAATCTCAGTGTCTTCTTATCCCTCCCTCAGCCACCTTGACTAGTGAGCTTGAGATTTGAGCATGGCGGGTTTCGTCCCTCGGTGAAAGCAGTGTCCTTTGTTCACACCCCTGAGTTTGAACCACTTCGGGTTTGCGGAGCCCCTGAATCTGACACCCGCCAGCTATATATTCGCACGCAAGGAAGTGTTTCCTTGTCCTCCCTGATGACCGGGACCCACCTGGTCGAAGCATACATAGCGTTATCTGTCTGGTCGCGAACGTGTATGTACATAGCGGTCGATCGGTCTCTCTACAGCCATGACCCGTGGCCGAGTAAGGAGCCGCAGATGTCATAGTAGAACCGCTGGCGTAGCATGTCATGCAGTCCCGTCTATATCGTGTACACGTACGTGCAGCCACGCTGCAAGAAAGTAAATACGACTATGTATTTACATACGGGCGGGGTCTCGAACACGTACTCACACATACGTACGGCCAGGGCTCATGTACAAGGAGATGCAATGGAAGGTAGCTACGGCATCTTGTTCATTGGCAGCCAACTGGCTAGGTCAGAACAGAGGAAACAACGGTGTGTTCACCGGGAGCGTAGCGACTAGGTCGGAATGCATCATGTTCATCGGGAGGCAACAGACTGGGTCGGAATACGTCATGTCCAATGGGAGCCAATCGGCTTGGACTGAACAGCCGAAACGAGGCCTGGTGTGCCACAAAACGGAGTAAACGGCCGTCTGTTCGACTGCGTATGGTCGAAACGGGGTCCTGTTCGTCGACTCGGGGTTTGGCGTACCGCAAAACGGAGGAAACGAAGTTATCTTTGACCTCCTACGATTGAAGCGGGATCCTGTTGATTGGGAGGGGTCTGGCGTACCGCAACATAGAGGAAACGAACTTTCTTTGGAGCGCCTACGGTCGAAATGGGGTCATGTTCATCAGGAGGGGTGTGGCGCACCACAAAACAGGACTCCACGGGCTATTGTTCATCCACCGTCTACTGCCTCGCTCCAGCCTCCATGAGCTACTGTTCATCCACCATCTACTTCCTCCAGCCTCCACCTGCTACCGTTCATCCACCGCATCTTGCTCCTGCCTCCACCAGCTATTGTTCGTCCACGGGCTATTGTTCATCCAGCCTCCACCGGCTACTGTTCAACCAACCCTCCGCGGGGTCCTATTCATCTAGCGCCAACCGGCTCGGGTGTGGCGACCTCCTTGGGGTCCTGTTCATCCAGCGGCAAACAGGCTATATACTACTACAGGGTCCTGTTCATCCAACCCCATAGGGAACTGTTCATCCAAACCCCAACAACGGTCACTGTTCATCAAGAGGTAGGTTCGATGGGCTTCACTTAACAGCCGTAGCGAAGGAATCGCTTGGGTTCAGTTAGTAGGGAAGGAATCGCTCGGGTTCAGTTAACAACAAAGGGATCGATCGCTCGGGTTCAGTAACGTTGTTAGTGCAATCGCTCCGGCTCAGAAAGTGAATGCCTCGCGCTGGTTCAGTTAGAGCCCAATGCCTTGCACACTTGCACATGTACCTATACGAGAGAAACGCGCAAACCTCTATGCATCTCTCAACCCCGACCACCCACCGTAACTAGGAACTCCCCAAAAAATTCATCGTCCTCGCTTCTACCACGATTTTATCTTTTTTTGCAGTGCTCCATCGTGATGTGGAGTTCAACCAAGAAGTTTGTAAGGGCAAGGAGATCGCCTACTTCGTGAAGATCTACCCGGTGAGGCAAGTCCTTCCTGGGCGATGTCCGTGGTGGGATATGTAAGGTTGCTTCTTCATGGACACTTCTTGGGTGGAGCCCTCCGTGGACTCGCGCAGACGTTAACCCTTCGTGGGTTGAAGTCTCCATAAACATGGACATACGATAGCACCACCTTTTGGAACCACGTCAAAAATCTCCACATCTCCATTGTGTTTGCACACTCCAATCACATGCCTTTACATTCTTACAAATTGCATGCTTTATTCATTCTGTTGCCTATACTCTTTTCATGTTTGCTTGAAATGTATTGTGTGTGCTTTAAATTGTGCTAAACTCAACCTTAACTTTAAGAAATTAAAAATGGCCACTTTTACTTGTTAAGGGTCTAATCACGCCCTCTAGACCCCTCTTCTCGATCCTTTCAATTGTTATCAGAGCATTGGTCTCCATTTCTTTGGTTTAGTCACCATTGGAGGAAGATGGATGAGTCTATGTTTGGGAGTATTAGACATAGAGTTCCTATTCTTGATGGGGATTTCTATGGTTCATGGAAAAATGAGATGCTTGAGATTTTTAATGAATACAATTTGATCAAGTATATGGAATTATCTTTAGGAACACTTTCCAAATTATACCTTGAAAAAATTAAATGAAATTCTTCAAAAGTCCATTCCTTTTCAAAAGTTGAAGCCTAGCGCTCCCAAGTTTGATGAATGTCTATTTGAGCTTCATGATACAGTGCGTGCTAAGGGTAATGTTGGAACCATTAGTAGTATTATTGCGGAAATAATTAGAATTCATAAACTTGCACATTGTCATGATCAAAATATTATTGAATCACTTGAACTAGGTGATGATCTTATGGATTATGAAAATGTTGAGCATGGCTATTATGATAAAGACGAAGAAAGTGACATCGAATTTGAGAAGACTATGAGGAATCTTAGTCTCATGGTGAATCTTCGCAATTGCACATCCGGGGGAAATGAACGAGTTCTCGACAGTGGTTGTACCGATCACATGACTAAAGATAAAGACATGTTCCGAGAGCTTGACAAAAACGATGGTCCAGGTAAGTATGTAACTTTCAGAGATAACTCCAAGAGTAAGGTAATTGGCCTCGGTAAGATAGCAATATCCAATGACCGCTCCATTAATAATATTATGATCGTTGAATCTCTTGGTTACAATCTTCTTTCCGTATCTAGACTAGCCGACTTTGGTATCAATGTTCTATTTACCAAAGTAGATTACCGAGTGTTTCGTCGAGACAATCATAACATGGTATTTACCGGCATCTGTAGAGGTGATCTATACATTGTTGGTTTCATGAAGAAAGCCCAACCATGTACTTGTTTGATTACTAAATCTTCTGAAGTATGGTTATGACATTGAATGTTAGGTCATGTTGGCATGAGAAATCTTGATAAACTTATCAAAGGTGATCATATCCTTGGTGTTAAAGATGTTATATTTGACAAGGTTAGACTTTGTAGTGCTTGCCAAGCAGGAAAACAAGTTGGAGGAAGTCAACCGTGAAGAACATCATGACCATGAGAAGACCACTTGGGTTGCTTCACATGGACCTCTTTGGTCCCAACGTTTATAAGAGCATTGCTGGTAACACTTTTGATTTGGTCATTGTTTGTCACAGCCCTAGAATTTGTTTGTAATTAGTTGCATCAGCACCCATGCATCATGTCTAATTAAATTTGAAATGTGAAATGGGGATGATAGACCCTAGCACCAGAATAACTCAAATAGGTTCAACCTAAAAATATTTCCAATGAACCCAAAATGCCTTTGGAAAAGTTCATCATTTTTGAATTGGTCCAGAACCTCTGCCAAATATGGTGCGCATTTTTGTAGGTCACTCTGGATTTTTTAATTAGTCCATAAGGTATTTGTATTTGGGCATTTAATTCCTATAAATATTTAAATTCCGCAAATAATTCTGTAAATGGTTGAGGGTTGTTGAAATATATTTCAAGAGTGCCCACAATTTATGTCAGGATTCTTAGAAAAGGTTTAGTATTTCTACTAAATCTAAACAAAGAAAGAAAAATACAAAAACATAAAGATATAAGAGAGAGAGATAGAGAGACTCACCAGGCTTACCTCGCAGGCCACTAGCCGGCCTAGCACTGTGTTGGCCCAGTGCGAGTCCTCCTCCTCCATGAGCCAAAAGGACACGGGCGTTTTCCCGCGGCGTGCATGCACTGGCCCCGCCACCTTCTTCCTGGCTGCCTGCGTCCCGGCCGCCCTGGATGCCTCCGCGCATGCTACTCAACCTCCCTGACCTCCTCGCACTCTCACCGTGCTCCTCCCCCCTCCCCTGCTATCTCCACCGTGCGCAATAGTCGCCGCCGCTCGCCGTAGCCACGGCCACCGTCCACCTATCGCCTCACCGACACGTCCAAGAGGTCCACCTAGACTCCCTTGACCTCCTCGACGAGCCGCAGTCCACCGGAAATGCCGCAATGTCCTCATCATCGTCACCTTCAAGCTCAGACGCCGGAGATCGCGTCCGCCGGACCGACGACTCCACACCTTGCCCCAGCTTGCTGAGACCCTCGTTCGGCTCGCCGTGAGCTCCTCTACCGACCCCTACCCCCATGCTCAATAGCTCAGCGTAGCCCTCGTTTCCGTCGAGGCCGAGACCGCGCCGGCACCGGACATGTCTCCGTCGTCGTTTTGGCTTGCCTCCGTCCAAACCAAGCGCATCACTGCACTTAGGGCACCCCCAGGAAACCGTGGACCTCACCAGCTCATCCTGAGATGCGCCGTAGCGCCTAACCCGCTGACGCTGAACGCCGGCCGCCGCCATGAGCTCGACTCCGGCGAGCTCGCTCCACCCTAGCTCCTCCCGCTTGCAGCATTCGACGCGGACGAGTCTCGTCGTTCCGTAGACGGCATCGGCCTTCGATTTGGTCGCCGTGGGACAAGACCCGAATGCCTCCGCCGTCTCTGGACTCGTCGGCAATGGGCCGCGGGTCAACTCTGGCGAGTTTGACCCTGGTTACCTGGTTTTGACTCCCCTCTGAGTCACTGACTTCTGGGCCTAGCCTCTGGTTTAATTAAGCTGATTGATAACAGTCTTTGTTAATTATATTAGTCAGGACACTAACACGTGGGTCCCATCGGTCAGGTTTCACTTGGACCGCCCAGTTCACCTGCTGACATCTTAGTGACGTAATGCTGACGCAGTTAACAATTTTATGGATTTAAAATAATCCAGGAAATTCCACGAAATGTTTAAAAACTTCAAAAATTCATAGAAATTCAACCATAAATCCAAATAAAATAATTTATATATGAAAAATTATCAGAAAAATCCAAAGAATCTGTTTATGGCATTGGCATGCATGTTTGAGCAACGTATGCCTGCTGGTCAGGTCAAATCAATTAAATGGCATTTTAATAATCACATATAGAGTTTGATTTTGAATCTTACGTTCAAACCAATTCCATTTAAATCATTGCTAGCTGCACTGGCTCAAATCACAGCATATTGCCATGTCACATTCATGCATCATATTGTTGCATTACATTGATTGTGTTCCCTTTAGTTTACCGGTGATTGTCCCCTCTCAGTAGACGTGGTTCTGACGATGAGTTTGATGACACTGATGAAGAGCTATACAATCTTCATAAGTGACAGGCAAGCAAAGCCCCCTTGATCACTCTGATACAATCCCACTCTCTTGCTCCTGCTCTCTTTTACCGCATTAGGACAACAACGATTGAACTATAACATGTTGCGGTAGTTGAACTCCTTTCCTCTGCATGACTTGCCTTTGCCACAGTAAATAGTTGAAATCCACTAGCATGAGTAGGATTTGTTTGAGCCATGATGTGCCTAGTCATTTATGCTTGCTTGTCATGCACTAGTACACGTGAGTCAAAAACAAACGGTTTTTAACCCCTTTCCGCGACGGCATTTGGAACCGTCGCCAATTGAGTATGGGCGATGGGGGGGTCCTTCCCACACGACCCAAAAATCGTCGGGGATAGGCCCTCATAGGATCCATGCTGGGGCCATGTGCGATCGGGCGAGGCATCGAAACCCAAACATTTCTGTAGGTATGTACATCCCACACGGTGAATCCCAAAAAAACATTTCCATTCATATGTATATCACACATAGTCAATCCAAGGAATATGTTTCCGTTCTTATGTACATCCCACACAGTCAATCCAGGGAAAACATTTCCGTTTAGATGTACATCCCACACAGTTTTATGTGTAGGCTCGTGTGTGAAAGGTGTAAATATCACACATGTTCTGCCTTGGTTAACTGTTTGGTTTTAGCAACTATATCACACACGATTTGATGAAGAAAACTGTGTGGCATTGGGCTATCCATCGCAAGCACTTTTACTGCTAGAACCGTTTGCAAAGGTCCATGACACATTTAGCAGGTTTATTAGTTTACAATTAATAATTCCAGTATTACACATATTCACATTTCATATCCAACATTTGTTTGCCAATTTCCTATCCGTCACGTAAATATATTATAACATCACAGTACGGTAGCTACATGAAAACATAACAGTACAACATATAGCTAGTTCAACTTCATAAGAACAATATATTCATTTCCCTAATCGAGATCATCTAGGCTCGTCTTATCCACCTCTGCTTTCAGTTCATTAAGAACCCGTTTTGCACGGGCCAATTGGGAAAGTGCCTCCTCCTTCGCTAATACCATCTTAGCAAAGTGTGATTTAAAAAATCTGAGCTCATTCTACACCTTCAACTTTTTATCCCGCATCTTGAAATATGCTTCAGCATTGACAATAGTTTCTCTAAGCCTACGTGTGTTCTCTTCCGCATACATGCTCCAGAGCTTCGCTAGCCACATCTTCAAAGACTGTGGCCACTCTTGATCAACCCACTCCAAGTAAGAACACATCCATTCATCCTATAATATTTAAAACTAGATCAGTAACAATTGTAGCGGAAATGGGTTTATAGCAACATAGAAAATCACCAATGCTTATTTTGAAAAACTGAAGAAACATGTTAATTATGACATATCTTCTCAAAAATATCAATGTGAAAATGAAATAACTGGTACTGAGACAACAACCAAATTCTGGAACATCAGAAGCTATAATTAACTACAACGACGCTACAAGTTCTTACTCATGTACAAAATTTTATGAGGAAGGTAAATATAACTGCAACAACATAGCGATAGTGTTTGTATGACAGCAAATTGATACTAACAGGTGTGTACATGCACAAATTTAGTAACATAGAACTAATAGCACTAAGGCCATCCACTATGTATGCCAAAACTGGGGTAAAGACAACTATTGCTACATCTCGCACCGGTGCCCTGCACTGGCGAGCCGATGCAGCGGAAAAATAATTAGGGACCCGGACTCCAGAGCGCGTAGTTGCTCCGATGCCTAGTTCCTTCGTGCCATAAAGATTTAGTATTTTACTGCGTGGCTGCTCAGGTGTGTGGACCAAAGTTGGCTGCACAAACTGCTCAAGCGGTGCCAAATAATTTTCTAATGGCACCGCTGATGAGATGGCATCAATTTATGATACTAGGTACAAACTGTGACACTGTCTTAGGATGCGTTTGGTTGAAGGTGTGGTATGAATGGTTTGGGAGCGTGACAGTGTCTGAATCAGATCTAACAAATGATTTGTAACAACGAAAGAGGGTCTAACCTTCTCTGCACATGCAAGAAACTTCCTCCCACTGTCCACGTAATCAAACGCAACTAGCTTCACGCATGGAGATTGATGGTGACAACGAGCAGATAGATCTTCAGCCACCCCACTCCATCCGTTGCCACTGATGGTCCTAGGGAGCTACAAGAGGAAGAAATGACTCAAATCAACTGCCGGGTAAAAAGCATTCATTCCAAGTTATAGCCCGAGAGAGAGAAGAGAGGCATACCCGGGTGGTGAAGGAGTAGTCGCCGGAGGAGGAACCGCTGGAGAGGTCTTTGAAGAAGACCATGGCGACCCCGGTGGTAGGATGCGAGACGGCGAGAGCGAGGAAGCGGCTATAGCTTAGCAAGGATGGAAGGAAGGAAGGAGGAAACAGTGGAAATTTTACTTGTGGTCTGGGAGAAAAGTGGGTGGGGAAGGGGGAAGGGGGGCGGGGTAGATATTTTGGCGGTAGACCAAAATTTAGGAAATGTGGAGGGAAACTTTGTGCGCGATGCCGCCGGACCATTCACTTTGAATGATTGTGTGCATCGCAAACGATTCTTCTGCTTTACGTGCATGGGATGAGTTTGATAATTCAAATTTTGGTGGAAATTTCCCCGGGTACGTCATTGCATAATTTAACATGGCTTGCCAATTTGGGCACACAAACGAGCGTATAGCACAGAGACCACACTTACTGAATCGAGCAATTTTAGTAATTAAACAAAGCCAGTTGACCTAAACATTGCTCTAACAAAAGACCAACATTAAAAACAAAGCCTAAGTACGCATAATTTTAACAAATCCGCCGCCGCGCTGGCCTATGCATCGCCGGTGTGAGATGAGACGTCGATGACTTTTCCTGCCGACATGGCGCCATTGGTGGACTCCGTGTCCCCCTTGCTGAAGTCGACCTCGTCCTCGTCCTCGGCGCCGCCCTCAAAGTTCTAGTACTCGTAGTAGTGGATGTGCCAGAGCTCGCGTTGGTACTCCACCACCGATTCCTCGATGGACAGACTCTTCTCTACCTTGACCTCGGCCACGCGAAACTCCTCCTCCCGACGCTCCTCGATCTCCGCCGCCTCCTGCATCTCTAGTTCCCACTCGGCGACCTCGTGAGGAAGCAGGTGCTCCATGGCCACTGCCACATTTTCAGACATGGGTTGCATGCTGGAGTCCGAGGTGTCTTGCAATATCTTGGCGTGTCCATCCTCGATCTTGGCGTGGATGGCCATGACCCGGGCCAGGGCGACACCAGCGGCACGGACGGTAGCTTGAGCGCTCTCGATGTTTGCAACCGTCGTTGCAGCAGCAGCTACAGCTGCCTCGGCTACTGCAGCTGCCCTGTTAGCTACCGCAAACACCCTCTCGGCAGAAGCGGTCGCGCTCAATCCGGATGCGGCGGCACTCTCACCGTAGGCGATCACGCTCTCGGCGCAGGCGGCGGCGCTCGGGGGGACGCGACCATCGTACGGGCCTTCACGAAGCGTTTCCATGGCGTCATCTTTGCAAGAAGGGGTGTAGGAATGGGGATCGGGATTCATGGATTCGGGGGTAGCCAGCACTAGAGCAGATTAGCCGACGAAGCTTAAGGAGGGAGACTTAAATAGACCCAGATATTTTCATCGCAAACGGTTCCTACAAAACAACTATATGTGATGTTGTAGATATTTTTATTAGCTGTGAAAGACGAGTTTGGAGTAAAGTGCCAACGGTGGTGTTTTAAATGAACGAGAAATTTTGTAGTACTAATACAACTGTCATGTCAAATTCTGGAAAATTTCAGGGGTCATTTGACCTTTTAAGACATTTAAGTGATTTTCTAGCCATTTAATTACCGTAATTGAAATTTGAACTACATGTACATGTAACAGCTAACCATAATGGTTTGAAAACTCATATTTCATGTACTTGTGTGCGATTTAATTCCATGTGTAGTAAATTGCAAGGAATTTTCAAACATATTGGTATGACGGCTATGACACAATTAAGCATGGAGTGACATGGCATTTTAATTCCAAAAAAATAAAAAAATAATCAGAAACACATGAAATCTTGGTTGATGTAATGTCATGCCACCAAGATTATGTGGTAAAAATTGGCATGTTTAACGAAAGTTTGGACACACACCCCCACAAACCGGAGCAACTAACTAGAAGGCTCGTGGTTCCGAGAGGGAACAATGCATGTTTGATGACGAACAGGAGATAGCTTCCTCTTACGCCCTTCAATTTTTTTCTACGTTTAACATGCACTACTACAACTGTAATATGATAATTTTGAAAATTCTAGGGGTCATTTGACCTTTTAAAGACATTTAAGTGATTTCTAGCCTTTTACTGGTCGTAATTCAAATTTGAACTACATCTACATGCAACGCCTAACCAAAACGGTTTGAAAAATCATATATATGTACTTGTGTGCGAATTAATTCCATGTGAAGTAAATTAGAAGGAATTTTCAAACATATTGGTCTCACGATATGGACACATTCATACGTATGCATGGAGTGACATGGCATTTTAATTCCAAAAAAATAAAAAAATAAAGATGATCAAAAAAACATGAAACCTTGGTTGACGTAATGTCAAACCACCAAGATATGTGGTAAAGAAAATGGCAGGTTTGACGAACGTTTGGACACACACCCCTCACAAATCGGAGCAACTCGCTAGAAGGTTCATTGTTCCGAGAGGGAACAATGCATGATTGATAATGAACGGGAGATAGTTTCCTCTTACGGCCTTCAATTTTTTTCCTACGTTTAACGTGCACTAATACAACTATCATGTGAAAATTTGGAAAATTTCAGGGGTCATTTGACCTTTTAAAGACAATTAAGTGATTTTATAACCATTTAATGACCGTAATTCAAATTTTAACTACATCTACGCGCAACGCCTAACCATAACGGTTTGAAAATCTTATTTTTGTGTACTTGTGTGCGAGTTAATTCCATGTGTAGTAAATTAGGAGGAATTCTCAAACATATTGGTCTCAAGGCATGGGCACATGCATGGAGTGCCATGGCATTTTAATTCCAAAAAATAAAAAATGATCAGAAAAACATGAAACCTTGCTTGATTTAGTGTCATGCCACCAACATCATGTGGTAAAGAAATTGGCATGTTTAACGAACGTTTGGAAACACACCCCTCACAAACCGGAGCTACTCGCTATAAGGTTTGTGGTTCCGAGAGGGAATAATGCATGTTTGATGATGAACGGGAGATAGCTTCCTCTTACGGCCTTCAATTTTTGTTCCTACATTTAACGTGCACTAATACAACTGTCATGTGAAATTTTGGAAAATTTCACGGGTCATTTGACCTTTTAAAGACATTTAAGTGATTTTCTAACCATTTCATGACCATAATTCAAAATGAACTACATCTACGTGCAACGCTTAACAATAACGGTTTTGAAAAATCTTATGTTTGTGTACTTGTGTGCGAGTTAATTCTATGTGCAGTAAATTAGAAGGAATTTTCAAACATATTGGTCAGAAGGCATGGGCACATGCATGGAGTGCATGCCATGGCATTTTAATTCCAAAAGAAAAATGATCAGACAAACATGAAACCTTGCTTGATTTAATGTCATGCCACCAAGATGATGTGGTAAAAAAATTGGCTTATTTGAGGAAAGCTTGGACACACACCCCTCACAAACCGGAGCATCTCGCTAGAACGTTCGTGGTTCCGAGAGGGAACAATGCATGTTTGATGACGGACAGGAGATAGCTTCCTCTTACGGCATTCAATTTTTTTTCCTATGTTTAACGTGCACTAATACAACTGTCATATGAAAATTTGGAAAATTTCAGGGGTCATTTGACCTTTAAAAGACATTTAAGTGATTTTCTAACCATTTAATGACTGTAATTCAAATTCGAACTACATCTACATGCAACGCCGAAACATAATGGTTTGAAAAAATCATATTTTTGTGTACTTGTGTGTAACGCCCCGGACACACCCGCAGGTGGTCGTTACTCCTGGCGGGATCTAGACTGGCCTCACATATCAATACTATTCTTTTCTGCGCACTTTGTCCTCACTCGTGCGCACCCGGGAGCAACTTCCCGGTCGGTCACCCATCCTGAAACTACTCCAAGCTGAGCACGCTTAACTTTGGAGTTCTATCCGAATGGGCTCCCGAAAAAGAAGGAATTCCTTATTGATATGAGTAGTCTATCATCCCTAATAAGCCAGGCCATCACATACACCATTACTGAGAGGAACCGACGTCCTCGTCGGGCCACAGGAACGTTCCCTCTTGGCACAACCGTCTGTGCTTCCAGGACAGCACATGTGCCATGCCGTGTGCCACGACGGGTCACAAACGTCATGCACAACATGACTGCAAACTGTCCGCAAACATCCGTGTAACCGCAAGGGTCGGCTCTGATACCAACTTGTAAACGCCTCGGACACACCCGCTGGTGGTCGTTACTCCTGGCGGGATCTAGACTGGCCTCACATATCAATACTAGTCTTTTCGGCGCACTTTGTCCTCACTCGTGCGCACCCGGGAGCAACTTCCCGGTCGGTCACCCATCCTGAAACTACTCCAAGCTGAGCACGCTTAACTTTGGAGTTCTATCCGAATGGGCTCCCGGAAAAGAAGGAATTCCTTATTGATATGAGTAGTCTATCATCCCTAATAAGCTAGGCCATCACATTGTGTGCGAGTTAATTCCATGTGCAGTAAATTAGAAGGAATTTTCAAACATATTGGTCCCAAGGCTTGGGCTGATGCATGGAGTGCATGCCATGGCATTTTAATTCCAAAAAATGAAAAAATGATCAAAAAGAACATCAAACCTTGCTTGATTTAATGTCATGCCACCAAAATGATGTGGTCAAAAGAATTGACCTGTTTCACAAAACTTTGGACACACACCCCTCACAAACCGGAGCAACTCACTAGAAGGTTCGTGGTTCCGAGAGGGAACAATGCATGTTTGATGACGGACGGGAGATAGCTTCCTCTTATGGCCTTCAATTTTTTTTCGTATGTTTAACGTGCACTAATACAACTGTCATGTAAATTTTTTGAAAATCTCAGGGGTCATTTGACCTTTTAAAGACATTTAAGTGATTTTCTAACCATTTAATGACTGTAATTCAAATTTGAACTACATCTACATGCAACGCCTAACCATAACGGTTTGAAAAATCATATTTTCATGTACTTGTGTGCGAGTTAATTCCATGTGTAGTAAATTAGAAGGAATTTTCAAACATATAGGTCTCAAGGCATGGGAACATGCATGGAGTGCCATGGCATTTTAATTCCAAAAAATAAAAAAATGATCAGAAAAACATGAAACCTTGCTTGATTTAATGCCATGCCACCAAGATGAGGTGGTAAAGAAATTGGCATGTTTGACGAACATTTGGACACACACCGTCACGAACCAGAGCAACTCGGTAGAAGGTTCGTGGTTTCGAGAGGGAATAATGCATGTTTGATGACGAACGGGAGATAGCTTCCTCTTAAGGCCTTCAATTTTTTCCTACGTTTAACGTGCACTAATACAACTCTCACGTGAAAATTTGGAAAATTTCAGGGGTCATTTGACCTTTTAAAGATATTTAAGTGATTTTCTAACCATTTAATGACTGTAATTAAAATTTGAACTTCATCTACATACAACGCCTAACCATAATGGTTTGAAAAATCATATTTTTGTGTACTTGTCTGCGAGATAATTCCATGTGCAGTAAATTAGAAGGAATTTTCAAACATATTGGTCCCAAGGCATGGGCACATACATGGAGTGCATGCCATGGCATTTTAATTCCAAAAAAATAAACAATGATAAAAAACATGAAACATTGCTTGATTTAATGTCATACCACCAAGATTATGTGGTAAAAAAATTGACATGTTTCACGAAAGTTTGGACACACACCCTCACAAACTGGAGCAACTCACTAGAAGGTTCGTGGTTTCGAGAGGGAACAATGCATGTTTGATGACGGACGGGAGATAGCTTCCTCTTACGGCCTTCAAAGTTTTTCCTACGTTTAATGTGCACTAATACAATTGTCATGTGAAAATTTGGAAACTTTCAGGGGTCATTTGACCTTTTAAAGACATTTAAGTGATTTTCTAACCATTTAATGACCGTAATTCAAATTTGAACTACATCTACATGCAACGGCTAACCATAACAGTTAAAAAAAATCATATTTTTGTGTACTTGTGTGCGAGTTAATTCTATGTGCAGTAAATTAGAAGGAATTTTCGAACATATTGCTCCCAAGGCATGGGCACATGCATGGAGTGCATGCAAAAGCATTTTAATTCCAAAAAAATAAAAAATGATCAAAAAACATGAAACCTTGCTTGATTTAATGCCATGCCACCAACATGATGTGGTAAAGCAATTGGCATGTTTGACGAACGTTTGGACACACAGCCGTCACAAACCGGAGCAACTCGCTAGAAGGTTCGTGGTTCCGAGAGGGAACCATGCATGTTTGATGACGAATGGAAGATAGCTTCCTCTTACGACCTTCAATTTTTTTCCTACGTTTAACATGCACTAATACAACTGTCATGTGAAAATTTGGAAAATTTTAGGGTTCATTTGACCTTTTAAAGACATTTAAATGATTTTCTAAAATTTAATTGCTGTAATTCAAATTTGAACTACATCTACATGCAACTCCTAACCATAACGGTTTGAAAAATCATATTTTTCTGTACATGTGTGCGAGTTAATTCCATGTGCAATAAATTAGAAGGAATTTTCAAACATATTGGTCCCAAGGCATGGGCATATGCATGGAGTGCATGCCATGGCATTTTAATTCCAAATAAATTTAAAAAATATCAAAAAAAAAACATGAAACCTTGCTTGATTTAATGTCATGCCACCAATATGATGTGGTAAAAAAGTTGACATGTTGCACGAAAGTTTGGACACGCCCCCCTCACAAACCGGAGAAACTCACTAGAAGGTTCGTGGTTCCGAGAGGGAACAATGCATGTTTGATGACGGACACAAGATAGCTTCCTCTTACGGCTTTAAAATTTTTCCTACGTTTAATGTGCACAAATGCGACTGTGATGTGAAAATTTGGAAAATTTCATGGGTGAGTTGACCTTTAAAGACATTTAATTGTTTTTCTAACCATTTAATGATCGTAATTCAAATTTGAAGTACATCTACATGCAACGCCTAACCATAACGGTTTGAAAAATCATATTTTTGTGTACTTGTGTGCGAGTTAATTCCATGTGCAGTAAATTAGAAGGAATTTTCAAACATGTTGGTCTCTAGGCATGGGCACATGCATGGAGTGCCCTGGCATTTTATTTCTAAAAAATAAAAAATGATCAGAAAAACATCAAACCTTGCTTGATTTAATGTCATGCCGCCAAGATGATGTGGCAAAGAAATTGGCATGTTTGACGAACGATTGGACACACACCCCTCACAAACCGGAGCTACTCGCTAGAAGGTTCGTGGTTCCGAGAGGGAACAATGCATGTTAGATGACGAACGGGAGATAGCTTCCTCTTACAGCCTTCAAATTTTTTCCTACATTTAACGTGCACTAATACAACTGTCATGTGAAAAATTGGAAAATTTCAGGGGTCATTTGACATTTTAAAGAAATTTAAGAGATTTTCTAACCATTTAATGATCGTAATTCATATTTGAACTACATCTACGTGCAACGCCTAAGCATAACGGTTTGAAACATCATATTTTTGTGTACTTGTGTGCGAGTTAATTCTTGTGCAGTAAATTAGGAGGAATTTTCAAATATATTGGTATCAAGGCATGGTCACATGCATGGAGTGCATGCCATGGCATTTTAATTCCAAAAGGATAAAAAATGATCAGAAAAACATGAAACCTTGCTTGATTTATTGTCATGCCACCAAGATGATGTGGTAAAAAAATTGGCTGGTTTGACGAAAGTTTGGACACACACCCCTCACAAACCGGAGCAACTCGCTAGAAGGTACGTGGTTCTGAGAGGGAATGATGCATGTTTGATGACGAACGGGCGATAGCTTCCTCTTACGACCTTCAATTTTTTTCCTACGTTTAACGTGCACTAATATAACTGTCATGTGAAAATTTGGAAAATTTCAGGGGTCATTTGACCTTTTGAAGACATCTAAGTGATTTTATAACCATTTATTGACCGTAATTTAAATTTGAACTACATCTACATGCAACGCCTAACCATAACAGTTTGAAAAATCATATTTTTGTGTAGTTGTGTGCGAGTTAATTCCATGTGCCGTAAATTAGAAGGAATTTTCAAACATGTTGGTTCCAAGGCATGGGCACATGCATGGAGTGCATGCCATGGCATTTTAATTCCAAAAAGTTAAAAAATGAACAGAAAAACATGAAACCTTGCTTGATTTAATGTTACGCCACCAAGATGATGTGGTAAAAAATTGGCCTGTTTGACGAAAGTTTGGACACACACCCCTCACAAACCGAAGCAACTCACTAGAAGGTTCGTGGTTCCGAGAGGGAACACTGCATGTTTGATGGCGAACGGGAGATAGCTTCCTCTTACGTCCTTCAATTTTTTTCCTATGTTTAACGTGCACTAATACAACTATCATGTGAAAAATTAGAAAATTTCAGGGGTCATTTGACCTTTTAAAGACATTTAAGTGATTTTCTAACCATTTAATTACCGTAATTCAAATTTGAACTACATCTACATGCAACGCCTAACCAAAATTGTTTGAAAAAACATATTTTTGTGTACTTGTGTGCGAGTTAAAAAAAGCTTCAGACGATGTACATATCTGTTGATCAAAAAAGAAAATGTAAGGACCTAGCAAGACAACAGGCCCCCACACGATTGGCACTCTATCTCGAGGCTCGAGGTTTGGTAGGTGATTGGCGGGGATCATTATTCAGACACAGTTCTGTATTGGAAACCGTCAGCTATTATGTTCACACACGGATTTTGCTGCCGGAATCATATGTAATTCAAACTACATTACTCGTAAATTCCGGCGACCGATGTGTGTACTATCCCCGTCGATCTAGATTCTGGCCGCCACTAAATACTACCTTTCTCACGTCGTCCCGCCTGCATTCTCATATACATCCTCCCCTCGCTCGCCCTCTCTCTCTCTCTCTCTCTCTCTCTCTCTCTCAAATCTCTGTCATGGCACCGCCGTTCTGCCCACACGCCGATGAGGAGTCGCCGCCCCCCAAGGACGCTCACTCGATTAGCCGCGACGAGGACCCCTACGCGCCGCCTAACGAGGTTGCACCAGACCCCCCAACTTTGGATTTGTTTTGGGGCCAGTACAATCTTTGTCTGTGGAAGTCGCTGCCGCCGGCTGAGAAAGCCAGGAAAGTGGCATTCGAGAAGGAGATGGCGGAGGAGGAAGCCAGGTACCAGGCGGCCTGTGAAGCCCGTGATGCCGCCTGGAAAAAGGAGGCAGCGGAGCTTTGGGGGCGGGCGCGTTGTCGTGCCGAGGAGGTGTACGAAGACGGGTACTTCGCGAGGAAGGTCATAGGCGCTGGGCGCCTCGTCGCTGCTTGGAGGTGGGCCGATAAGCTCCAGCGTGCCACAAACAATGAGCTCCGGTGGGCGCCCAACGAAATGGCAAGATCGGCCGCGCGCATCTGTCAGCAAGAGGCAGATCGGTACGTCAAGCACTGTGAGGCAGAGGAGACGGAGTACAGCCTCCGCACTGGGAAGACGCCGCGCACCAAGGAACTGTTGGCGATGGTCTACCGGAATACTGGCCCCAGGAGGGATTATTAGTTTTAGTATTGTTCGTTTTATATTTTATGCATTGTACCTAGTAGTTAAGTATCATCACGTATATGTGATGATATTTTATATAGCCAGTCTATTCTGCTAATATTAGCAGAATAACTATTCTGATAACACTTCTGCACTGCATGCTCAACACAACTGCACGTCATTGCTTGAACGAAGTGTGCTGCAATACTCAAGCGAGTGAATTTCCCGTCGCAAAAAACGGCACACTGTGTTTTTCTGATACTATTTTTGCTCCAGTTTAAACCATTTGTCGGAACGAGGCGTGTAATATACCGTTGAAAAGCTATGGATTAGGCGCAACTTTGCCATGTTGAACACTTTTCGAGATTCATCATAGTAAATATGAGCAGTTTCAAAAGCGATGCGACTCACGACGAATGGTAGCGGACGTTTTCTCACGTTTTTGTCTCAACCGCTCGTCAGAATGAAGCAAATGATACACCAGTTGGAAAGATATCGTCGAGATGCATCTTTTTGATATCTATTATTTTCTCTAATTCGTTACGGTTTAAGATCAGTTTCAAATTTACAAAATTGCGGAATTCTGTTTTTCAAACAAATTAAATTTTTCGGTGCTGTTTTCGCTCCAGTTTTTGAACCGTTTGTTGAAATGAGACGTGTTATATACCGTTGAAAAGCTATAGACGCGAAGCAACTTTCATATGTTGAAATGTTTTCGAGATTCTATAGGTTTTTCAGTTAATTTTGAAAATTGTGCTGCGGACAACAAGTGGCGGCAGCCGTTTTTTGATTAAAAAAATTCAAACCGCTCATCGAAATGATCCAAACAATACGCCGTTGAAAAGATATCGTCGGGACGCAACTTTTTCATGTAGAATGCTCCCTCTAATTCCTTACGGTTTAAGAGCAGTTTTGACTTTACCGAAATGCGGACACTCTGTTTTTTAGCGCTAATCCCCAACCGTTGAATGAACTTCATCCGACAGAAAACCATACTGCTTTTAGACTAAAAACCACACTGCATCAAACGGTCAAGTGAACTTCATGATTTCTTTTGTCGAACGTAAATTTTTCTCACACAAGATTTTTTGTCTTTTTTCAATTTTTTGTGAATGAGAGTGGACCGCAGAGAGGAGGCAAGTAAACCGCAACATATATCGAAGTGAACCTCATTACTATCTTTGTTGTTGCGCTAAATTTTTAACACTTCCTTTTTTGGGCACAAGTGAACAACATCACTCCTAAAAATGAACCACAGCCGAGGACCAAAAGTACTACATGCATTGATAATATAGAGACGGACTGCACTATAGCATCTCCAGCCGAACTGCATCAAAAATGGCATTCCGTTTTTTTACAATGAACTACAATTTTTCAAATTTTTCCTTACAACGTCTTTATAAATCTGGAAAATCAACAATAAAGAACTGCAAAAGAATGCCCAGCCACACCACACCTATGACTCATGCGTACTGCATTGTTGTACACAAGCAAAATCTGAAGAAAAAGGGTCCCGAACTGAACACCGGCGACACACCGCATCGAGGGGCCAGGTAAACTGCTCGCTGGTGATGCACCGCACCACATCGAGGGACACAGTAGGACTGCACGCCGACATCGCAGGACGGGAGTGCTGCCGAACCTGCAAAATAGAGAAAGCAGAGGGAATGAGGCAATGACTATGATGCATCAACAACCCCCAAAACAGAACTGAACTAATCTGCCAGGAGCTCTACAACATCAAACTGCAGATAAAAGCGACAACCAAACCTGAAAAAATTGAGATAAAAGTCGAGCTACAAACGGATGGAAACCGAAACATTGCATCATCAGTCGAACAGAAAACGGGGGAGTGATGCCGGTGAGCACCATGCTACATGTCGCACACGTCTGACTGCGTGCTACTGGCGGTGCTGCTCCATGCGTTGGAGGAGAGGAGTTGAATGGGGCAGTGGGGGTAGTTGAGCCTGAGGCTGTGCCGCGCCTCCCCGTGTACTTGGTCGCCAACAACCCCTACATCTGGTCGCATTGTGGACGGAGGAGGAGCCCACGCATGGTCGGGATCCCATTCTCGTCGAAGTCAACACGGGGGCATAATCGAGGGGCCAGGGAAACTGCGTGCACATGAACCTGTCGTCGCCCGAGACTGCACGAGGGCGAGTTGCCGAACTGCAGTAGTAGCGATGGTGCACGCCGAGGAAGTGAGTAGCTCATGGGAGTACCTGTGCTGATGAGGATGTAGGGGGATGGGGCGCGACGGGGTGGTCGTCGAGATCCTCGCCGGAGGAGGAGCTTGTTTCATTGCCCTTCTTGCCCGTCAGCTGCATCCAGCGAACCGCACGAGGGTGAGTGGTGCACTGCGCCGGTGGAAGCAGGAGAGCCGCGGATTCGGATCCCTCCGTGGGTTGGTCGCGGCTGGCTTCGGACGCAGGAACGGCATAGTCCAGGGTGGAGCCGGGGCGACGAGGGGGGAATGGGGGAGGGCGTTGACCAGATCGGGTGTTATCATAATAGACCCACCCTATATATACATCCCAGCTATTCTGCAACTGATTCCTGAATAAGCTATTCAGAAACCCATCCTAACTGCTGAGAAAGCAAAACCTAACTGCTTCGCGCCGCTATTTTTCTAGAAGTAATTTTATGTTTCGTGTTACGATTCTGATCCGCTTTCTTAATTACGATGTTTTTTTTTGTTATTTCTAGGACTAATTTTTGTTGGGCTAACTGCAATTGATTCACTGGGTTAACTTGTAACTCATTTTTACGAGTAGTAACCGTTTGTTTAGCGCAAACTAACTGCTAGTATTTTGTTTTGTGCCAACAGACGTGGATGGTCAGCTTTTGATTAGTTAGGTTGAGCAAACTGTCCGGGTTCATTTGGGCTAACAGCGAGGGGAGAGGGGCTTGGGGTGTTGGGCTAACAAGCGTGTGCGCTTGTGGGCCTATATGTGCTTTTTATTTTTATGCGTCATTTTCTTCTATTTGTCTGACTGTTACCACCACCGTCTCATATGATCTCTCTGTCTTAACTGCTCCATTTGCGGCCCTCTGTCTTTGTTTTCTCTCGCCAGAACTCCTTCCTTTTCCCTAGGGTAGACGCCGCAGCGCCGTCACGGACGATCGCTTCTAACCTTAACCAATCGACCGTCGGGTGGTGGTATTCGTCGGAAGCAGGAGGCGGCATGTTTTTGTTCTGCCTCACGCGGCGGAAGTCGTCTTCATCCCCGCCGTTGGATCTGCAAGGGGATCTCGCATGTTCTTCGTGTATGTTTTCTTAAGGTTTTTGGCGCGGGAGGGAGTGGTTGTGGGGGTGTGTATTAGTATTAGTTATCCCGAATCCACCTTGGTACTATGGTTGCGGGGCAATTGTTTTGATTAATTTCCATTTGTCGATTTATGCATCATGTCTTCAGTCATAAGTTTCTATCTAAGTTGGGGTCGCTTTCTGTATGCATGTACAGGCGGCAGGGAGTGTGAGGTGTTTGTTTTCTCTGGATGAGTTCGATTGGAAGGGTTGCTGGTTGTGCAAATGGTTAGTCATCATATATCAGTTAATTGCACATAACTTCAGAAATGGAAGCAGGTAACTACTTTTTGTTTTAATTTTCTGTGTGTATGTTCATCACGAATTTTCTTGTTAACTTTTCCTATCCATGTCTAAATATGGGAGTAGGAGCTAATGCTGCTGTGATAGCTTTGGCCAAGGTGTCACTAGCTAATGGCGAAGGCAGTGATGGGGATGTAGGTGAGGGCGATGGTATGGTTGATAGCAATGCAAATGCCAGCAGAATAAATGACTTGTGCAAAGTCGATGGTGTCATCTGCTCTCCTGATATCGGTGCTGACAGTGCTGAAAGATTTTTGTTGGAATTTCTTCAGATTCATTTAGTTTTCCTCATTTTTTTAGTTGTTGTATTTTTATATTTTTTATCTAACTGTTTTTCTGTGTGCATTTTTTGCTCTGGAACGTGCAGGTATTTCGTCGCCAGATGTTAACAATTTTATCATGCGTTCTTGCCATGACATCAATGCCGAGCATGTTGCGCCCGATTCCCCACTGCCGTGCAACATGGGTGTGCCTCCCAATGTTGAACCATGTAGAGCTTCCGATAGAGAAAACATTTCGTGCAGCCCGACTCCAGTGTGGTGCGATACACAATCGCAGTCAGTCATGGGCAATGAGATTGTTACACGGGATTTTATGGTGTCACATCAGTTAAGGAATGAGGAGATAAGGTAGGTAGAGAAGCGGAAATATTTTTTCAGAGAAAGTTGATGCTCATGAGAGGAAGAAGCGGTTGAGGCTCCCCAAAGGTGTAGTTGATTCCTCAAATGTCACCAGCTATTGTCATATTCCATATGCATGCACCCATCCCGCCAGTGGCGTAGCCAGTATGATTGTTGATCCATCTCCGCGTCGGAGTCCACGCATTGCCAGTGGTCCAGTGGTTGATCTTGTCTATCCGAGTGTTAAGCTTGATGGAAAGCATGTTTCTTTCAAGGGTTCAGAGGCTGGAGGTGGTTGTCGAGGTCCTTCTGTTGATGGCATTGGGCTCGACGGGAATAATGTATATGTTCTAATCTCTGTTTGTTTGTTCTTTTTTTTCCTTTTTTGGTACATAACTAATCTGTTGTCTGCATGCTAACTGTCTTCTTTTTGCGTGTTTTTCCTCGGTAGGTTGTTTCTAGGAAGCGTCGGCCCAAGGTTGCTGGGAGTGGACCAAAGAAGAAGGCGGCAAAGTCCGCGACGTCAAATGCTGGTGCTTGTGATAGGATCAATGTAACTATTCATTGTTCTTCGGGAGAGGTTTCTAAAGCAGTTGCTCTACTTGAGACACGACATAAAGATATTGTTTGTGAGGCTGGTTTTGGCTGTGTGCTTAACTGGGTTCTGAAGGGCAAGGTGTCGCGCCTTCTGATGTGTCATTTGATGATTAATATTGACACGGCCATGATGCGCATTGATTGCGGCCCTAATAAAGTTCTTGTAGTCAGCAGAGAAACCATGTATTAGTATTTTGGGTTCCCGATGGGTGATGACACAGCTCCCAGGCCAGCTGATAGTGGCCATGATGAGTCAATGGCTAGATTCAAGGCAGAGTTGGGTTTCAGCAAAGCTTCTGTGGTTGACACGAAAGACCTGAGGAATGTGTTGAAGCAGCTTGTAGTCGATGAGTCAAAGGACGCCCTTGCTGTAAAGGTTTTCTTTTCTATCCTTTTCTCAAAGATGATATGCCTAGGTCCTACTGTCCGTTTAGGCAGGGAGGTGGCAATGCTAGATGGTATTGTTTTTTAAGATATGGCAACGATGGATTTTTCCCTGTTAGTAGTGGATGAGTTAAAGTGTGTAGCTATCAGATGGCAAGATCCAAATATCATTCAAGCAGGTCTAGAAGGTTGTGGAGTAGTGCTAGTCCTTATGTATCTTGATTGTTTCCTACTAAATGGTGTGTCTGTGATGCATGTGCAGACTCCGCGTGCAAATTTCCTGTCAGAGAAGGTGCTGAATTCAATTTACTTGAAAGACATTATAAAGAAGGGTGGGAAAGTTTTGGATGGCTTTGTTTTTGGAAAATTTGGGGTGAGTTTTTTCAACTTATATGTGTTCTTTTCTATTTTTAGTAATTGTCTTTTTAGTAAGTCTTCTTATGTGTATAAAGTTTACCTAACTTCACCTATTATGTGGAGCTAACTGCTATCTTTCAAAATGTTTTTCGTTGGAAGTTAACATTATTTTAACCCTTTTGTTTAAATTATTTATGTACATAACTACTTAGTTTTTAGTTTTTACAGATAGTTAACTGGCTTAAGCCTTGTTCTTAACTTCAGCTAACATTATCTTCATTTTTATAATCCAAAGTACTCACCAGATTTGTTTTCCATGTGCTCAGTGGAAATCCCATAACCAGATTGCATATTTCCAGCAAGTTTCCCCTGGGCAAAGTCGTGATCGCGACTTTCCTGATGCGCATGTCCATACTTGCACTCCGAAACAACATGCACGGGATGAGGGTGGCTGTAGTCAGAATGAAGATATAGCCTTTAAAGTACAAAAATCTGATAACGCCATGGAAGCTGATGGTGTACTTGAGAAGATTGATGACTTATTACGGAAGGTGAACGAGTTGGCTGCTGAAGTTCCCACGACATCTGATCGCCTGGGCTGCATTGCTGGCATTTTCCCTGAATGCCATGGACCAAGTGAAGAATCAGTGAATGAGGCTACAGAGTGTGATGTTCCTATCATTGGTAGTCTCCGGAGCACGACATCACACATTCGCACCGCTTTTTACCATTTGAAGAAGAAACAAGATGCGATATGCAAAGGCATTGAAAATGATGCTCGTATTATTGTGAGTCAGATTAGCAAGCAGAAGAATGACGCGTCTGCCCCCGTATGTGACGATGATTATACTGGGCAACGGGGTGAGGAGGTGAGGTGATATTTTCCTATTTTTTCTCTCTTCCCTCTTTCACGCATGGTGATTAACTGTCTTGTACGAGATAGCTAACTGCATGCTTTTTCAGGTTGTTGTTGACGCGTCAGATCACGATGAAGATGACAAGCAAGAGCCCCCTGCTGAATATCCTCAGCATGATTTTAGTGATGACCATGTCATTGATGATGATTGTTCGATGATTCTGATGGGGTTGCAAGGGTGTTGATGACAATGTTGATTATACGGAGGGAGTTTTTGCACCAGACCGGCCTGTAGCCCAAGGTGATTACAACAAATCTAATGAGCCAGAGCTTGGGCAGCAATTCCATGCTGGTAGTGTTGACATTTCTGAAGGGAAGCAAGTTGGGTTTGATTGTCAAGGTGGCATGTCAGTTACGATTGAAGGTGATTTAGAAGTTAAATATCACGCTTCAGATGATTCAAGCCGTTTTGTCGCTGACAATGTTGATTGTGGTTCAGGTTTGCTTGATGCTAGGCAAGCGCCTGACGGTGCTTGTGCGGGTGTGGTTTTCATGGATGGCGTTGGTGATGGTGTCAGTCATGCAGCAAGTTGTGAAGGAAAACATGTGCTGAAGGATACACCTATGCCTGAAAGCATTGGAGCCGGAGGTGATGTATTTTCTATTCCGGTGTTCGAAGTCCATGTTGTTGACGGAGCACGTGCATCGAACAAGGACACGAAGCCTGCGGTTGTTTCTGAATTTCTGAAGGATGCTGCAGTTGTGGACTCCCACCGAGGTGGTGATGCTCATGCTAGTGTAGCAGGCCCCGAGGACGCAGGTGGTTTAAATGCGTCTCATGTGATAGATAAATCAAATGTTGATGGTGGTGCATCTGCTCCTGCAACACTTTCTAGGAATCATGTACAAGTACCCGAGGGGTTAGCTGCGAAGTTGAAAGATATAATTTCAAAAGCTGCGTTGCGAGGTAATTATAGTGCTGAGCCCCAGCCTGAAGTTGAACCCAACGTTGACGAAGTTGGTGTTGATGGCGCTTCTGAGGAGACAGATAGTGATGACTTGGGAGGGTCAGTAAATGAGATAGGTAGCGATTTCTTGATGCTTCTTGGTGTATGGGTTGTTTGCTTTTTTCATTTTTATTAACTATTTAGTATCATTTTTCTAACTGTCAACCTTTTTTACCTTTATTATAGATTCATCTCAAACAGTGTCCAGTTTTACGCAAACTCTGCCTACATCGGAAGCGGTGCAACGCATGAAGGACTTATATTTTACTGTTATGAGGTTAAGGAAGGACAAGAATAAAAAGTATGTACCAACATCATTGTGTTTTGTCCTTTCCCCATTTCTGATTTGTTGCCAACATTTTTATTCTACTCCTTTGGTAAAAGGTTTTCATGTGTTTTTTTTTCAATTCTAGGGATGAGGTGCTGTTTGAGAATGCATTTTGCAAAGCAACTGTCAAGCAGGTTGCTGAGTCTTTTAGAGTTGGTGGCATGCTGAACACTACGGTTGCTGTTGTAGGAATTTTTCTTCTTCATTCGAAATACCAGAATTCTTCTAAGATGGTTGCTCCATTTCATATTTCGGTAAGATCTTATATATGCTATTATAGTGTTAATTTTATTTTCTTGTTTTTTCATGAGATTTTATAGTTAATAGAGATGTTTCTTCATTTGCAGCAATCTATCTGGAAGGGGTCCTTTGATAATAGGCACTTGATCAGATTTTTCTCTACCTATGCTGATGAGCCGCTGGATAAGAAAGACATTGTTCTATTTGGTGTATTTGACCCTCCAGCTACCAGGGAAAGTGCGGGGCACTATTGTGTTGTTGCATTAAACATCAAGCATCGTTGTTTTGAGCTGCTTGACTCTTGGCACCTCCCTGGTAGTGAGAGTGGCATAAGGGTCATAAACAGGATGGCGAAGAATATCAAGCAGCTTTGGAGGAATGGCTCGTCTGATCACAAGAGGAAGAAGTTGGATCCAACAAACATTGACCATTTCAGCTTGCACCACCCCGTTGTGCCCCAGCAGGAAAACGCGTAATACATCTTTTTTGCTTCTTCTTTTATGTGTAGCTTGTGTTTTATCTAATTTTAAATATAGCTGATGATTAGAATTATTATTTTTACTCTTTTTTTGTTTGTTGTCTGTTTAACTTTTGTGGAATCTGCTCAACCGAATTAAACCTAACTGCCATAATTGTGTTAATTATATGCTCATTTTTTTCCATGTCCGTAATATAAGGTCTATGTGAACTAACTTGGCAAGTGTTATAAGTTAGCTGAAAGATCTTAGATAATGCTTTTATCATTATATCCTTCGTGCATGGTCTATCCATGCAGATTCATTAAGCTAACTTCGTACATGTGTTTAATTTCCATGGTCATCATATATTTTTTAATATTCACCTATTATTCTTGAACTATTTTCTTTCATGTATCTTTTCAGGCCAACTGTCACATAACTTATTTATATGGCTGGTAACTGCACAGCTAGACTGAACTAACTTGCAAATCCTGACTTTTTTTCATGTGTGTATGCTGATATTAGTTTAATAATTATTTGATACAGCACCGACTGCGGTTTTTTCATGAATGAACTGCTGGAGACATATGATGGTGAGAGTTATGATGTGTTTTCTCAAAAAGATATATATATATATATATATATATATATATATATATATATATATATATATATATATATATATATATATATGGTCAGGGTTCAAACCATGTACAGGTGGATTACTTGTGGGGTTTTGGGCATTAATATTCGTGAGGTGCTGGGTTATTCTAGAGGTATTTCCCTTTCTTTTTTGTTTGCTTTTTGTTGTTTTGCATATTTTTTTATTTTTTTGTGGCCGTCCTATTTTATTCTCAGCACAAGGCCCCGTGTGCCCTTCTTTTGTGGTTTTTGTGTTGCCGATCTAGGGCTAGACGAGCGTAAATTTAGTTTGTTCGAGAGCCAATGTGAGATGCCGGAAATTCAGGTAATATCGGATGATGACATATTGAAGTCAGTTCAAGCTGTTAAAGTAAAGAAGGGCAGTGTGGAATCAAAATCAGGGGGTGGCTTGTGCTGCCCCGAAGGCTGTGGATCGTGGTGTGGAGAGTGATGATGATTCTTTCATGCCTCCGGCACCTAAAAAGTGTTTGCCGCCTAGAGCTACTAGTCCTATCAAAGTGGTAGTGAAATCACCTCTTGTTCTGAGTGATGATGATGATTTTGTTTTGCATGGTGAGAGAATAGTGTTCACTAGGAGCATATCAGTGGAGGAGCCATTGGTAGTTGATAACCCACAAGTGTAGGGGATCGCAACAGTTTTCGAGGGTAAAGTATTCAACCCAAATTTATTGATTCGACACAAGGGGAGCCAAAGAATACTCTTTAGTATTAGCAGCTGAGTTGTCAATTCAACCACACCTGGAAACTTAATATCTGCAGCAAGATAGTTTAGTAGCAAAGTAATTTGATAGTGGAGGTAGGGGCAATAAAAGTAACGATAATGGTTTTCTAGTTTTTGTAATAGTAGCAACGGAAAAGTAAATAAGCAGCTAGCAATATAGGTAAAGCTCGTAGGCATTGGATCGGTGATGGGAATTACGTCGGATGCAATTCATCATGTAGAAGTTATAACCTAGGGTGACACCGAACTAGCTCCAGTTCATCAATGCAATGTAGGCATGTATTCTGAATATAGTCATACGTGCTTATGGAAAGGAACTTGCATGACATCTTTTGTCCTACCCTCCCGTGGCAGTGGGGTCCTATTGGAAACTAAGGGATATTAAGGCCTCCTTTTAATAGAGTACCGGACCAAAGCATTAACACATAGTGAATACATGAACTCCTCAAACTATGGTCGGGAGTGGTCCTGATTGTTGTCACCTCGGGGTTGCCGGATCATAACACATAGTAGGTGACTATATACTTGCAAGATAGGATCAAGAACACACATATATTCATGAAAACATAATAGGTTCATATCTGAAATCATGGCACTCGGGCCCTAGTGAAAAGCATTAACCATAGCAACATCAATCTCAAAACATAGTGGATACTAGGGATCAAACCCTAACAAAACTAACTCGATTACATGATAGATCCCATCCAACCCATCACCGCCCAGCAAGCCTACGATGGAATTACTCACACACGGCGGTGAGCATCATGGAATTGGTGATGGAGGAAGGTTGATGATGACGATGGCGAGGATCTCCACTCTCCGGAGCCCCGAACGGACTCCAGATCAGCCCTCCCAAGAGAGATTAGGGCTTGGAAGCGGCTCCGTCTCATGAAACGGGATAATTCCTTCTCCCTGATTTTTTTCTCCCCGAAACGGAAGATATAGTATTTGGGGATATGTCGGTAAGTCACCAGGGGGCCCACGAGGTAGGGGGCGCGCCTTGGGCAGGGGGGCGCGCCCCCCACCCTCATGGAAAGGCCCTGGGCCCCCTGGTGTGGATCTTCTTGCAGGTATTTTGTATATTTTCCGAAATAATTCTCCGTTGATTTTCAGGCGATTCCGTTCTTATTCTGCACAAAAACAACACCATGGCAGTTCTGCTGAAAACAGCGTCAGTCCAGGTTAGTTCCATTCAAATGATGCAAGTTAGAGTCCAAAACAAGGGCAAAAGGGTTTGGAAAAGTAGATACGTTGGAGACGTATCAACTCCCCCAAGCTTAAACCTTTGCTTGTCCTCAAGCAATTCAGTTGATAAACTGAAAGTGATAAAGAAAAACTTTGACAAACTTTGTTTGCTCTTGTTGTTCTAAATATGTAAGATAGCATTTAGGTTTTCAACAAGATTAGGAACTAACCACATTCACAATAACTTTCATGTCTCAAGACTACTCACATCAATGGCATAATCAACTAGCAAGCAATAATAATAAATGTCGGATGACAACACTTTCTCAAAACAATCATGATATGATATAACAAGATGGTATCTCGCTAGCCCTTTCTGAGACCGCAAAACATAAATGCAGAGCACCTTTAAGGATCAAGGACTGACTAGACATTGTAATTCATGGTAAAAGAGATCCAGTCATGATCATACTCAATGAAAATTAATAGTAATACATGCAACAACAGAGGTGCTCTCCTACTGGTGCTCTTTGATAAGAGGATGATGACTCTGCATAAAAGTAAATAGATAGGCCCTTCGCAGAGCGAAGCAGGGATTTGTAGAGGTGCCAGAGCTCGATTTTCAAATAGAGATGAATATCATTTTGAGCGGTATACTTTCATTGTCAACATAACAACCAAGAATCTCGATATCTCCCATGCTACGCACATTATAGGCGGTTCCCAAACAGAATGGTAAAGTTTATACTCCCCCAACCACCAACAAGCACACTGCATCGCTAGCCCGAAACAACGGGTACCGTCCAAACCAGCAACAGTCCTGGGGGAGTTTTGTTTAATTATTATGATTTTGAGCATGGGACTGGGCATCCCAATTACCAGCCATTTTCTCATGAATGATGAGCGGAGTCCACTCATCGTGAGAATAACCCACCTAGCATGGAAGATATAGACAACCCTAGTTGATACATGAGCTGTTCGAGCATACAAAACAGAATTTCATTTGAAGGTTTAGAGTTTGGCACATACAAATTTACTTGGAATGGCAGGTAAATACCGCATATAGGAAGGTATAGTGGACTCATATGGAATAACTTTGGGGTTTATGGAAGTGGATGCACAAGCAGTATTCCCGCTTAGTACAGGTGAAGGCTAGAAAGGGACTGGGAAGCGACCAGCTAGAGAGCAACAACGGTCATGAACATACATTAAAATTAACCAACAATGAATGCAAGCATGAGTAGGATATAAATCACCATGAACATGAATATCGTGGAGGCTATGTTGATTTGTTTCAAGTACATGCGTGAACATGTGCTAAGTCAAGTCACTTAAATCTTTCAAAGGAGGATACCACCCATCATACCACATCACAACCATTTTAATATCATGTTGGCACGCAAGATAGAACATTATAAACTCTCAGCTAATTAAGCATGGCATAAGCAGCTGTGATCTCTAATTGTTATTGCAAACAAGTTCCATTCATAACAAGCTGAATGAGGAATGATGAGCTATCATATTTACAAAAACAACAGAGGTTGAGTTCATACCAGCTTTTCTCATCTAAATTAGTTCATCAGATATCATCCTTATTGCCTTTCACTCGCATGACTGAACGGTGTGAAAAAAAATAGTGCGCGTGCATTGGACTAAGCTGGAATCTGCAGGCTTTAATACAAGAGAGAAGACAAGGTAATATGGATCAAGGTTAAATCAACAACAAAGCATATGAGAGCCACTAAGCATTTCTATCATGGTCTTCTACTCTTTAACCCACAAAGAAAAGAAAAGAAACTATTTACACGGGAAAGCTCCCAACAAGCAAAAGAAGAACGGGAAATCTTTTTGGGTTTTCATTTTTTAATTACTACTACAAGCAAAGAAAGTAAACTAGCTAGAAGCTACAACTAGTTTTTTTTTGTTTTTCCGGGTTTTTCTAGCACATAAGAAAAAGACTAAGAAAAAGAAATCAAAACTAAGCATGGATGGTACAGTGAAAGAGTGTGAACACCGACAACTAAAATAAGTGTGTGAACATGAATGTAAGTCGGTGAGAAACACGTACTCCCCCAAGCTTAGGCTTTTGGTCTAAGTTGGTCTATGGCCACGGATCGAAGCCACTCCCTCCAGTGTACTGAGATGTGTCCGCTCGAGGCCACTGGTTGGCGAGCTCATCCAGCTCCCACCCATAAACAGATTGACGGGAAGGATCAAGTGGTTGTTCCGGCTCAGGATCTGAAGCTTGTGCCCGGCCTTGGTACTTGTAGAAGACATCTGATGTGATGAGGAATACGCCTGTAGACAAATCAAACAAAGATGGTGCAGGCAAGGTAACAATTTCATAGTATATTTCATCAAACCTTAATTTATAATTAAGATGCATATTCTTGTCTTTAACAATAAAATCATGAGCTACCATGATCTTGTAGTCTAGATAAACAGGGGCAAGCAATTTTTCTTCCTTCTCATGATGCCTAATAGGTATATTAAAATATTCAGCAAGGCGGGAGGCAAAGATGCCCCCAAAAACGGGCCCCTTTGAGCGGTTCAGACTCAATCGTTTGGCAACGACGGCGCCCAAGCTAAAAGTTGTGTCTTGAAACAAAGCATGGCATAAAATGATAATATCAGGGGCACTGAGGTTCCCACTGTTCACGCGACCAATTAAACATCTACTAGCAAATAAAGCAAAGTAGTGCATAACAGGGAAGTGTATACTGGTGATTCTTGCCCCTGAAACTTGTCTAGTTTCCCCTACAGCTATCATATCAATAAACCCTTCAACATATTCACGACGTGGTTCATCAAGTGTACCTCCGAAGGGTACTTTGCATATTACACAAAAATCTAAAAGTGATATCTCCTTAACCATATCATATAAGAGAAACTCCACCGTAGGTGGTGTTTTCCTAGAATGAAAATGAAAACTTTGCGTGAAAATATTGGTGAGTAAGAGATATTGTTCTTTCTGGTTGTTGAGGAAGTCGGTGAGGCCTCCATTACTTGCCAGCCAATATAAGTCTTCATAAATACCGGCGGACATCATGAAATTATTATACGGCCATTCGCACGATCGAACTTCCGCCATGTGAGGAAGATTATACTTGGGCTTCTTATTTTCTTCTTTCTTCTTCTCCTCTGAGATCTTGCTGGAGGAGCCCCTCAATAATCTTTTTAACATTTTCCTTTTCTGAAAAGTTCAAAATAAAAGTTAACGAAACTAAACAAGATTGATAGCAACAACTCCTATAAGTGCCTAGAGGCTATATCATGCATTAGAACTACTTGGGACCAAGAAAATTTGACATTCAAGCTCAAGAACAAGGTCACCACAACAACATAAATTTGCAACAAATAAAGCACTAGAAGAAAAACTAATTGTACCAATGGAGGAGTCACATACCAAGGAACAATCTCCCCAAACAGTTTGGTGAATGGTGCTTTGAGCAAGGAGATCGAAAATGGCAGCAAGATGAGCTATAACTCGGGTTTGAGCTGGTTGGGGATTTTTTTGGGAGGAAGAAGAAGAGCATGGGTGCAGGAATAAGTGGAGCGGGCAACGTGGGGCCCACGAGGCAGGGGGCGCGCCCTGGGCAAGGGGGCACGCCCTAGACCCTCGTGGCCACGTGTTGGCTCCCCTCGTTGTGTGTTCAGTGCCATATTTTCTTAAATATTCTAAAAAATCACATTTCATTTTCATGGCATTTGGAGAACTTTTATTTTCGGGATTTTTTTATTACACGGATAAGTCTGGAGACATAAAATACTATTTTTGCTTTATTTATCCTAATTAACAGAAAGTAAAAGGAGGGTACAGAAGGTTGTTCTATCTAGATTCACATATCCCGTGTTCATCAAAAGGAATTCATTAACAAGGTTGATCAGGTCTTGTTAATAAACTCTTTCTGAGTAACATGAAACCGGAAAATTTTCGAATAACACTATGTTACCTCAATGGGGATATGTATGTCCCCAACAATAAGTATGTCATATGTCTTCTTGATAGTAGGAATGGGAAACTCAAAACCTCCAATAGTAATAGTTGAAATTTTTCCAATATAATTGATACTATGGACCTGAGGTTGTTTCCTCGGAAAGTGTATCATATGCTCATTACCATTGACATGAAAAGTGAAAATGCCTTTGCTGCAATCAATAATAGCCCCTGCAATATTCAAAATGGGTCTTCCAAGAATAATAGACATACTATCATCCTCGGCAATATCAAGTATAACAAAGTCCATTAGAATAGTAACATTTGCAACTACGACAGGCACATCCTCACAAATACCGACAGGTATAGCAGTTGATTTATCAGCCATTTGCAAAGATATTTCAGTAGGTGTCAATTTACTCAAGTCAAGCCTACGATATAAAGAGAGAGGCATAACACTAACACCAGCTCCAAGATCACACAAAGCAGTTTTAACATAGTTTCTCTTAATGGAGCAAGGTATAGTAGGTACTCCTGGATCTCCCAATTTCTTAGGCATTCCACCCTCAAAAGTGTAATTGGCAAGCATGGTGGAAATTTCTACTTCTGGTATCTTTCTTTTGTTGGTAATAATGTATTTCATATACTTGGCATAAGGATTTGTTTTAAGCACATCAGTCAAACGCATACGCAAAAAGATAGGTCTAATCATTTCAGCGAAGCGCTCAAAATCCTCATCATCCTTTTTCTTGGATGGTTTCGGAGGAAAAGGCATGGGTTTCTGAACCCATGGTTCTCTTTCCCTACCGTGCTTCCTAGCAGCAAAGTCTCTCTTATCATAACGTTGATTCTTTGATTGTGGGTTATCAAGATCAACAGCGGTTCAATCTCTACATCATTATCATTGCCCGGTTGAGCATCATCATGAACATCATTATTAATATTACTACTAGGTTCATGTTCATTACCAGATTGTGTCTCAGCATCGGAAACAAATATATCATTGGGATTCTCAGGTGTGTCAGCTACAGGTTCACTAGGAGCATGCAAAGTCCTATCATTTTTCTTTTTCTTCTTTTTAGAAGAACTAGGTGCATCTAAATTAGCTCTCTGAGAATCTTGCTCAATTCTTTTAGGGTGGCCTTCAGAATACAGAGGTTCCTGAGTCATTTTACCACCTCTAGTTGCAACTCTAACAGCATAGTCATTATTCTTACTATTTAATTCATTGAGCAAATCATTCTGAGCCTTAAGTACTTGTTCTACTTGAGTGGTGACCATAGAAGCATGTATACTAATAAGTTTTAGTTCACCTTTAGCTTTAGACAGATAATCACTCAAGCGTTCGATCATATAAGTATTGTGTTGTAATTGTCTACCAACATTAGCATTGAAGTTTTCTTGTTTCGCAATGAAATTGTCAAACTCGTCTAAGCATTGGCTAGCAGAATTATAACGAGGAATATCACCTTCATCAAATCTATAAAGAGAATTTACCTTTACTACCTGTGTCGGGTTATCAAGACCATGTATTTCTTCAATAGGTGGTAAATTCTAAACATCTTTAGCTTTAATACATTTTTCTTTCATAGATTTCTTTGCCTCTTGCATATCTTCAGGACTGATAAATAGAACACCTCTTTTCTTCGGAGTTGGCTTAGGGGTTGGTTCAGGAAGTGTCCAATTATTTTCATTGGCCAGCATATTATTCAATAGTAATTCAGCTTGTTCAACTGTTCTTTCCCTGAAAACACAACCAGCACAATTGTCCAGGTGGTCTCTGGAAGCATCGGTTAGTCCATTATAAAAGACATCAAGTATATCATGCATCTCAAGAGGATGATCAGGCAAATCATTAAGTAACAGGAGAAGCCTCCCCCAAGCTTGTGGGAGACTCTCTTCTTCAGTTTGAGCAAAGTTATATATTTCCCGTAAGGCAGCTTGTTTCTTATGAGCGGGAAAATATTTAGCAGAGAAGTAATACATCATATCCTGGGCACTATGCACACAACGAGGATCAAGAGAATTAAACCAAGTCTTAGCATCACCCTTTAATGAGAAAGGAAATAGCTTAAGGATATAGTAGTAACGAATCTTTTCATCATTGGTAAACAGGGTGGCTATATTATTCAACTTAGTAAGATGTGCCACAACAGTTTCACACTCATAGCCATGGAAAGGATCAGATTCAACCAAAGTAATTAACTCAGGATCAACAGAGAATTCATAATCCTTCTCAGTAACGCAGATAGGTGAAGTAGCAAAAGCAGGGTCATGTTTCATTCTAGCATTCAAGGACTTTTCTTTCAGCTTAGCTAATAATTTCTTAAGATCATATCTATCATTGCAAGCAAGAAAGTCTCTAGCAATTTCTTCGTCCATAACATAACCCTCAGGCACAACGGGCAATTCATATCTATTGGGAGTAGTTTCAGCATCACTTTCATAAATATCTTCAGTTTCAACATTTGCACTCTCCCTAATCTTAGCAATTTGTTCATCTAGAAATTCACCTAGTGGCACAGTATCAGGTATAGAGGTAGTTTCATCATACATAGCAGAAGTAGCATCATCAAGAACATACGACATATCAGATTCAATAGCAGGAGTAGGTGTCGCAAGTTTACTCATAACAGAAGGAAAATCAAGTGCAGAGCTAGATGGCAGTTCCTTACCTCCCCTCGTAGTTGAGGGTAAGATCTTGGTTTTTGAGTCCTTCAAATTCTTCATAGTGATCAACAGATATAAATCCCAAGTGACTTAAAGAATAGAGCTATCCTCCCCGGCAACGGCGCCAAAAAATAGTCTTGATAACCCACAAGTGTAGGGCATCTCAACAGCTTTCGAGGGTAAAGTATTCAACCCAAATTTATTGATTCGACACAATGGGAGCCAAAGAATACTCGTAAGTATTAGCAGCTCAGTTGTCAATTCAACCACACCTGGAGACTTAGTATCTGCAGCAAGATAGTTTAGTAGCAAAGTAATATGATAGTGGCGGTAGCGGCACTAAAACTAACGATAGTGTTTTTGTAGTTTTTGTAATAGTAGCAGCTGAAAAGTAAATAAGCAGCTAGCAATATCGGTAAAGCTCGTAGGCATTGGATTGGTGATGGGAAATTACGTCGGATGCAATTCATCATGTAGAATTTATAACCTAGGGTGACACCGAACTAGCTCCAGTTCATCAATACAATGTAGGCATGTATTCCGAATATAGTCATACGTGCTTATGGAAAAGAACTTGCATGACATCTTTTGTCCTACCCTCCCGTGCCAGCGGTGTCCTGTTGGAAACTAAGGGATATTAAGGCCTCCTTTTAATAGAGTACCGGACCAAAGCATTAACACATAGTGAATACATGAACTCCTCAAACTATGGTCATCACCGGGAGTGGTCCCGATTGTTGTCACTTCGGGGTTGCCGGATCATAACACATAGTAGGTGACTATAGACTTGCAAGATAGGATCAAGAACACACATATATTCATGAAAACATAATAGGTTCAGATCTGAAATCATGGCACTCGGGCCCTAGTGATAAGCATTAACCATAGCAAAGTCATAGCAACATCAATCTCAGAACATAGTGGATACTAGGGATCAAACCCTGACAAAACTAACTCGATTACATGATAGATCCCATCCAACCCATCACCGTCCAGCAAGCCTATGATGGAATTACTCACACACGACGGTGAGCATCATGGAATTGGTAATGGAGGAAGGTTGATGATGACGATGGCGATGATCTCCACTCTCCGGAGCCCCGAACGGACTCCAGATCAGCCCTCCCGAGAGAGATTAGGGCTTAGCGGCGGCTCCATCTCGTGAAGCGCGATAATTCCTTCTCCCTGATTTTTTTTTTCTCCCCGAAACAGAAGATATAGGATCTGGGGATACGTCGGTAAGTCACCAGGGGGCCCAAAAGGAAGGGGGTGCGCCCCCCACCCTCATGGAAAGGCCCTGGGCTCCCTGGTCTGGATCTTCTTGCAGATATTTTTTATATTTTCCGAAATAATTTTCCGTTGATTTTCAGGCGATTCTGAGAACTTTTTATTATGCACAAAAACAACACCATGGTAGTTCTGCTGAAAATAGCGTCAGTCCGGGTTAGTTCCATTCAAATCATGCAAGTTAGAGTCCAAAACAAGGGCAAAAGGGTTTGGAAAAGTAGATACGTTGGAGACGTATCAGTAGTGTCTAATAAAAGGCCAGTTGCTTTGTCAACTAGGCTGAGAATTCCTATGCGTGCACTCAAGCCGTTCAAGTTTCCATTCGTGGTTGTTACAAAACAAATTTTGGACCTACTACTTAGCAAGGAGTTTCTCGACAAATATCCACAATAAGTCCAAGTTTTTCTTTCAAATTTCTTTTTTCATTTTTGTTTTGGTGCTACTTCATGGAACTTTTTTCCTTTTTGTTTTTGTCCCCATAGGGTCCCTCTGTTTAAGTGCACTCCTCCATATGGTAATGATTTTTATAGTTGATGCTAAATTTTGGTTACCTGCTTTGGTCCCGCTGGCTGCATCGATACTGAGTAGATGGATCTTGTGATTAGCTATTGGAAGGGAAGCCCTGAGTGCAATCATGTGTATAAATCCGGAGATAGGGTGTTGCTCAGCCCGTATGTGATAAATGTATGATGATTTATTTTGAATCATTCTTTTTGTTTTTTCTATGTTCATTTGTCGGCTTAGCCGCCGCATCCCGCCCTGCCCGCTCACTGATCATCGTAAATTCTCATCATGTGTTTGTTATATTTGCTAGTATCTTCTGATATTGATCTGTACCATCGGCCAGTTGATGAAGATGGGCAGGAGGTCCCGAGGCCGCCCTTCAAAGTTAAACTTGCTGCTCAAAAGTTCAAGTTATACATTAAAGAGAACCCGCTCGCTGCAAACCTGGTTAGTGCACGGCGTTTTTGTTGCCAAGTTACCTTTTTGTAGTGTGGTCATCTAAACTACCGAGACAATTGTAGCTAACTTGCTAGGCTATTTTGTCATCTAATTTGCATGTTGACAGATCATCCTCCCATATTGGAATCGGAATCATTTCATACTGTATACTATGAACAAGTATCGTGAGTCCCTGGATATCCATGACTCATGGAGATACACTGGGCGTAACCTTTGAAGGAACATATTCCATGGAGAACGTGTCGAAATCGTATGTGGTCTTTTTTCACTTTTTTCCTCCTTTTTTACGTTCCATGTGCATGATGTTCTTTAAAGTATTCGCAAGTCTCAAATTTTTCTGTTTCGCAGAGATGTCCAGGATGTCGTTGTTGATGAAGGAGGTGTATGGCGAAGCTGCATACAACTCTTCAAGGCAACCCCGTTGGGAACATCTGGCAGAGAGATGTAGCTATGCAAAAATGCGAGAGCAAGGGATTAACGAATGCGGCTTTTACATGTTAAAAGCTGCTTATCTGTATGATGGCACCAAACTAGTAAAGGAAGTGAAGAAGCGCGATGTAATTTTTGTTGGGTCGTTTCTTTTTTTCAATTAACTATTTTTCATGTTTTTGTCTTGATTTCCATTTCTTATTAACAGATATAGTGAAATGCTAACTGGCACAACAATCTTGTTTTTATGCAGCCACATTCTGTTTACTGGAAGGCCGAGTGCGTTTTTATGTTCTTTTTCACCCTAACAATGAGGTTCCGCGCGACCAGTGGCCGCGGGAGATGGCTGACATTGCCAAGTTGTTACAAGCGGAATCACAGGACAGCGGTGAAAGTAGATGAATATGTCGATGTGTTTTATGCAAGTTTTATCAGTTTTTTGTATTTTTGTAGCAAGCATGATAACTGCATCATTTATGAACGTGCAAGTCTTTTCTCCGATGGGTAGTTTACATTCGTGCATCAAGTTAGCTGCTATTTTGAGGACGCTGTTAACGGTTGTAGTTACAGCTTTGCTAACTACAAGGACAAAAAGCAAATCACACATTGAAGTTAACTGCACTATTTTCAAGATGGTAACTTCATGTCGTTGAGGAAGTTAACTGCAATTCAGAGCGCATTTTTATTCGATTTCTACTAAATGTTTCCGAGCAAGTTAACTGCTAGTTGAGAGGAAGACTTTTTGTAGGGGGGGCAAATTTTTTGGAGTTGTTAAGATAACCATTTTTCTATTTGTAGGAGGAAGATAACGGCCATAGTTATAGCATGCTAACTGCAAGACTATCATATAGTCAAGTGTAATTGTATATGAGACAAAAAAGGCAATCATATAGTGGAGAAAACTGTACTGCCTAAAGATGGCAACTTCCTGTAAAGGTTGAAGTTAACTGCACTGTTTCAACTGGTACCTTATGTTTTATTTTTATTTTTTAAGAAAACTTGGTGCACGAGTGCATGAAATTAACTGCCACATAGGAAGCTAACGGATGTAGTTACAACATTCTAACTGCAATATTTTGTTATATAGCCGAAACGTAATTGTGTAGGAGGCAAACTGCAATATAACTTCACTGTCTAAAGATGTTAACTTCACGCAGTGGAGTAACAAAAAAAGCTAATCGCATATTAAAGTTAACTGCGTTTTCTAAAGGTGGTAACTTACTGTAAAGGAGGAACTTAACTGCACTGTTTTCAAGATGGTAACTTATTATTTTATTTTATTTTTAAGCAATTAGGTGCATGAATGCGTGAAGTTAACTTCCATAGAGTAAGCTAAAGGACATAGTTACAACATGCCAACTGCATGATTTGTTATATAGCCGAAACATTTGTACAGTGAAGTTTACTTGCCTATTGATACGCCTCCGTCGTATCAATAATTTTTTATTGTTCCATGCCAATATTCTACAACTTTCATATACTTTTGGCAACTTTTTATACTATTTTTTGGGACTAACATATTAATCCAGTGCCCAGTGCCAGTTCCTGTTTGTTGCCTATTTTTCGTTTCGCAGAATATCCATATCAAACAGAGTTCAAACGGACCAAAAACAGACGGAGATTTTTTTGGAATATATGTGAATTATGGGAAGCGGAACCAACATGAGACGATGCCCGGGTGGGCCACGAGGCAGGGGGGCGCGCCCACCAGGGGCAGGCGCGCCCTGGGCCCTCGTGGCCACACCGTAAGGCGGTTGATGCCCTTTTCGCAGCAAGAAAGCTAATATCCGGATAAAAATCGTGTCAAAAAATCAGCCCAATCGGAGTTACGGATCTCCGGGAATTTAAGAAATGGTGGAAGGCCAGAATCTGGGAACGCGGAAACAGAAAGAGACGGAGAGACAAATCCAATCTCGGAGGGGCTTTCGACCCTCCGCCGCCATGGAGGCCATGGACCAGAGGGGAAACCCTTCCCCCACCTAGGGAGAAGGTCAAGGAAGAATAAGAAGGAGGGGGGCTCTCTCCCCCTCGCTTCTGGTGGCACCGGAGTGCCACCGGGGCCATCATCGTGTGACGGTGATCTACACCAACACCTTCGTCATCTTCATCATAATCTCCATCACCTTCTCACATCTATCTACAACAGTCCACTCTCCTGCAACCCGTTGTACCCTCTAGTTGAACATTGTTCTTTATGCTTCATATTATTATCCAATGATGTGTTGCCATCCTATGATGTCTGAGTAGATTATCGTTATCCTATTGGTGATTGGTGAATTACTATGATTTATTTAAATTGTTGCGTCAACCTAGCGTAGAAATTGATGCATACGGGATTGAAGGGGGACCAATATATCTTAATGCTATGGTTGGGTTTTACCTTAATGAACGTTAGTAGTTGCGGATGCTTGCTAATACTTCCAATCACAAGTGCATAGAATTCCAAGTAAGGGATGACATGCTAGCAGTGGCCTCTCCCACATAAAACTTGCTATTGGTCTAGTAACGTAGTCAATTGCTTAGGGGAAATTTCGCAACTCCTACCACCACTTTTCCACACTCGCTATATTAACTTTACTATCTTAGCAGCCCCTAGTTTATATTTACATGCTCTTTATATTCTTGCAAACCTATCCAACAAAAACTACAAAGTACTTCTAGTTTCATACTTGTTTTAGGTAAAGTAAATGTCAAGTGTGCGTAGAGTTGTATCGGTGGTCGATAGAACTTGAGGGGATATTTGTTCTGCCTTTAGCTCCTCGTTGGGTTCGACACTCTTACTTATCGAAAGAGGCTACAACTGATCCCCTACACTTGTGGGTTATCAAGACCTTTTTCTGGCGCCGTTGCTGGGGAGCAATAGCATGGGGTGAATATTATCGTGTGTGCTTGTTTCCTTTATCACTAAGTAGATTTTATTTGCTGTTCTAAGTTGTTTTCTATCATTAGTTATGGGTAGGAAACGCAAAATACCAAAAAAATAGAGGTACCTACTGAACCAATGGTTGAAGAACCGCTCAAAATCTATCACACTCCTGAAGCTTTTTACTTGGATCATCTTCGATCCCTATGTGCTCGTGCTGAAACCCCAACTAGCTTAGTTGAGGGAAAATCTGTAGATGAGCATTCTTGTTATGTCCGACACCGCTTATCTCAAGAAGGGGAACTTTTACTAGATCAAATTCATCATTTGAAATGCTATGCTTGGAATTTATGTGAAATATATGATTTTACTTGTTGTTCTGAAGACCCTAAGAAACACCTTCCCTACCAATGTGAGTTTAGTGATAATGGAATCATATCTTTGTATGCTAAGGGTGTTTATAGTTACTATGTTGTTCAAAAAATTGAAGAATTTGTTGCTTTTAAGGGTGCTTATGAAATTGCTTCTTTGATTGAAAAGTATGATGCTACTTTTTACAAATCTGAAAATTTTGCCATATTTAAATATTGTTATGATAATTATGCTTCTAATGCCTATGTTAAACCATATATTGAGGACTACTCCGCTGTCCAAGAAGAGACTAATATTTTGCAGGAGTCTATGGAAGAAGAAATTAATGACATTGTGAGTTCGTTGGATGAAAAAGATGACGAGGAGAGTGAAGAACAAAAGGAGGAAGAGCGGATTAGCTACCCGTGCCCACCTTCTAATGAGAGTAACTCTTCAACTCATAAATTGTTTAATTTCCCTTCGTGCTTACCGAAGGATGAATGCTATGATGATTGTTATGATCCCGTTGGTTCTTTTGAAATACCCCTTTTTGATGATGCTTGTTATATTTGTGGCCAAGATGCCGATATGAATTTTGCTTATGGAGATGAACTTGCTATAGTTCCATATGTTAAACATGAGATAGTTACTATTGCACCCACACATCATAGTCCTATTATCTTTTTAAATTCTCCAAACTACACTATATCGGAGAAGTTTGCACTTATTAAGGATTATATTGATGGGTTGCCATTTTCCGTTACACATGATGATTTTGATGAATTTAATATGCATGTGCTTGCTGCTCCTACTTGCAATTATTATGAGAGAGGAACTACATCTCCGCCTCTCTATGTTTCCAACATTATAAAATTGCAAGAAACTGCTTATACTATGCATTGGCCTTTACTTGATGTGCATGAATTGTTCTTGTATGACATGCCTATGCATAGGAAGAGAGTTAAACTTCGCTGTTTCATGACACATATTACTTTGTGCTCACTACTAAATCACAAATCATTGTTAATTAAAATTGGGTTTGATATACCTTGGGATCCGGGTGGATCCATTACTTGAGCACTATATGCCTAGCTTAATGGCTTTAAAGAAAGCGCTACCAGGGAGACAACCCGGAAGTTTTAGAGAGTCATTTATTTCTGTTGTGTGCTTTTATAAAGTTTAAAAACAAAAAAATAAAGAGGGGAACCTAAAACTTTTTCAAAAAGAAAAGTGAAAGTAAGAAGGACGAGCATCGTTGAAATGGGGGAGCTCCTTGATCTTTGTGCATGCCCATGGAAACTTTGCAACCCTTAATTACAGAAACTTTTCAATATAAATAATTATCCCTTGTAAAACTCCATTGTATTATAAAAATAATGTGCCAAGAGTTTCCTTTAGGATGATTAAACTTCTTGTTGGTTTGTGCGGTGCACAAACAGAAACTTTGGTTGTAGTGCGCGATTTTACATTTGTTACTGGAACGTCGAAAGGATCTGAAACTTCTTGCAAAGTCTTTCTATACAAATTTTTTTATTTTTCCTAATTTTTCCATAATTTTTAGAGTTACAGAAGTATGGTTAATGTTCAGATTACTACAGACTGCCCTATTTTCACATATTGCTGTTATAGCTTCATTACTTGCATATGTTTGAATTCTTGTTGATGCATCCTTGACTTGGGTCCATAGGATTATGATAGCATAAAGTGGGTAATGTTTGTTTATAATTATACAATAATGATAGAGCGGTACATGATGGGATTTTATTGATCATATGCACTAACCCCGCCACTAAAAGTTCGGTTAAGTTTTGTGTGGATGAAGTGTTCGAAGACCAAGGATGTCTCGATGTGAGAAGAATGAAGAGAGGCAAGAGATCAAGCTTGGGAATGCCCAAGGCACCCCGAGTAAATATTCAAGGAGACTCAAGCGTCTAAGCTTGGGGATGCCCCAGAAGGCATCCCATCTTTCTTCAATAAGTATCGGTATGTTTTCGAATTCGTTTCGTTCACATGATATGCGTAAACTCTTGGAGCATCGTGTGCTTTTTCTTTTTTCTTTTAATAAATGCACCATGCTGGTATGAGATAGTCCTTGGTTGATTTATATAATGCTTCATGTGCTTCATTTATATCATTTGTAGTTTGGATTGCTTGTTTCTCTTCACATAGAAAACCGCCATTTGTAGAATGCTCTTTTGCTTCACTTATAATTGTTAGAGCGTGGGCATAAATTTTGAAGAAAGAATTAAAACTCTCTTGCTTCACTTATATCTATTTACAGAGTTGACAAGGATTGGTCATTCACATGGTTAGTCATAAAATCCTACATAAACTTGTTGATCGCTGAATAGGATATGTTTGATTCCTTGCAATAGTTTTGCGATATAGAGATGCTAATATGTGGGAGGTACTAGTGAATGATTGTGGTCTAGTAAAAATATTGGTGTTATGGTTTGTGATTCCCGAAGCATGCACGTATGGTCTCCTAACTATGTAACCAAATTGGCGCGCATTGTATTTTGATTGTTTATCTTTGCGTGAAGGTCGGGGGCGCGCGATGGTTAACTCCTACCTACCTCCCCCCTAGGAGCATGTGTCGTAGTATTTTTGCTTCGAGGGTTAATAGATTTTTCGCAATAAGTATGTGATTTCTTTATGACTAATGTTGAGTCCATGGATTATACGCACTCTCACCCTTCCACCATTGCTAGCCTCTCTTGTACCGCGCAACTTTCACCGGTACCATACACCCACCATATACCTTCCTCAAAACAGCCACCATACATACCTATCATGGCATTTCCATAGCCATTCCGAGATATATTGCCATGTAACTCCACCGTTCCGTTTATTATGACACGCACCATCATTGTCATATTGCCTTGCATGATCGTAAGATAGCTAGCATGATGTTTCCATGGCTTGTCCGTTTTTTGATGTCATTGCTATGTTAGATCATTGCACATCCCGGTACACCGCCGGAGGCATTCACATAGAGTCATATTTTTGTCCTAGTATCGAGTTGTAATATCGAGTTGTAAGTAAAAGAAGTGTGATGATCATCATTATTAGAGCATTGTCCCTTGAAAAAAAGGCAAAAAAAGGCCAAATAAAAAAAGGAAGGCCCAAAAAAAGGAAAAAAGGAAAGAAAAAGAAAAAAGGGGAAATGCTACTATCTTTTTTCCACACTTGTGCTTCAAAGTAGCACCATGATCTTCATGATAGTGAGTCTCCTATGTTGTCACTTCCATATACTAGTGGGAATTTTCATTATAGAACTTGGCTTGTATATTCCAACGATGGGCTTCCTCAAATGCCCTAGGTCATCATGAGCAAGCAAGTTGATGCACACCCACTAGTTTTTTTTTGAGCTTTCATAAACTTATAGCTCTAGTGGATCCGTTACATGGCAATCCCTACTCACTCACATTGATATATATTGATGGCATCTCCATAGCCCATTGATACGCCTAGTTGATGTGAGACTTTCTCCCTCCTTTTGTGTACTACCACCTTCTATTCCACCCATAGTGCTATGTCCATGGATCACGCTCATGTATTGCGTGAAGAGTTGAAAAGGTTCGAAAAAGTAAAGTATGAAAACAATTGCTTGGCTGACACCGGGATAGGCATGAGGGGTACCTTGTGTTAAGAAAAGGGAGCATAAAAGACTATATGATTTTGTAGGGATAACGTTCTGTAGCATTGATATTTTGAAAGACTTGATTGTTTGTTGGGATGCTCGAGTATTAAATTCTATTATGTCAAATGATAGACTATTGCTTTGAATCACTCATGTCTTAATATTCATGCCATGATTTGATAACATGATCAAGATTATGCTAGGTAGCATTGCACATCAAAAATTATCTTTTTATCATTTACCTACTCGACGACGAGCAGGAATTAAGCTTGGGGATGCTGATACATCTCCATCGTATCTATAATTTTTTATTGTTCCAAGCCAATATTCTACAACTTTCATATACTTTTGGCAACTTTTCATACTATTTTTTGGGACTAACATATTAATCCAGTGCCCAGTGCCAGTTCATGTTTGTTGCATGTTTTTTGTTTCGCAGAATATCCATATCAAACGGATTTCATACGGAATAAAAACGGACGGAGATATTTTTTTTTGGAATATATGTGAATTTTGGGAAGCGGAACCAACATGAGATGATGCCCGAGTGGGCCACGAGGCAGGGGACGCACCCACCAGGGGCAGGAGCGCCCTGGGCCCTCGTGGCCACACCGTAAGGCGGTTGATGCCCTTATTTTGCCGCAAGAAATCTAATATCCGGATAAAAATTGTGTCAAAAAATCAGCCCAATCAGAGTTAAGGATCTCCGAGAATTTAAGAAACGGTGGAAGGCCAGAATCTGGGAACGCAGAAACAGAGAGACAAATCCAATCTCGGAGGGGCTCTCGCCCCTCCGCCACCATGGAGGCTATGGACCATAGGGGAAACGGTTCTCCCACCTCGGGAGAAGATCAAGGAAGAAGAAGGAGGAGGGCTCTCTCCCCCTCGCTTCTGGTGGCACCGGAGTGCCACCGGGGCCATCATCGTGTGACGGCGATCTACACCAACACCTCCGTCATCTTCACCAACATCTCCATCACCTTCCCCCATCTATCTACATCGGTCCACTCTCCCGCAACCCGCTGTACCCTCTACTTGAACATGGTGATTTATGCTTCATATTATTATCCAATGATGTGTTGCCATCCTATGATGTCTGAATAGATTATCGTTGTCCTATCGGTGATTGGTGAATTGCTATGATTGATTTAAATTGCTTCTGGTTATGTTGCTGTCCTTTGGTGCCAATCATATGAGCGCGCGCGTGGATCACACCATAGGGTCAGTTGTATGTTGATAGGACTATGTATTGGAGGGCAAGAGTGACACAAGCTTCAACCTAGCGTAGAAATTGATGCATACGGGATTGAAGGGGGGCAATATACCTTAATGCTATGGTTGGGTTTTACCTTAATGAACGTTAGTAGTTGCGGATGCTTGCTAATAGTTCCAATCACAAGTGCATAGAATTCCAAGTAAGGGATGACATGCTAGCAGTGGCCTCTCCCACATAAAACTTGCTATCGGTCTAGTAACGTAGTCAATTGCTTAGGGGCAATTTCGCAACTCCTACCACCACTTTTCCACACTCGCTATATTAACTTTATTATCTTAGCAGCCCCTAGTTTATATTTACGTGCTCTTTATATTTTTGCAAACCTATCCAACAAAAACTACAAAGTACTTCTAGTTTCATACCTGTTTTAGGTAAAGTAAACGTCAAGTGTGCGTAGAGTTGTATCGGTGGTCGATAGAACTTGAGGGAATATTAGTTCTGCCTTTAGCTCCTCGTTGGGTTCGACACTCTTACTTATCGAAAGAGGCTACAACTGATCCCCTACACTTGTCGGTTATTACCTATCGTGGAGGTAGTTAACTGCACTGTCTGAAGATGGTAACTTCATGTCGTGGAGGAAGTTAACTGTATTTTTTTTAGTTTCTTTCCTTCTACTAAATGCTTTTTTGCAACTAAACTACTAGTCAGGATGACTACCAGTTAACTGTACTGACTGCATGAAGTTAACTGCATTATTTTACGGGAGATAACTATAGGCCTTTTTATGATTAGTTATATGCATGCTAACTGCACTGTAAAGCAATGTTGGGGATATCGCTTCTCGTTAACTTATCGGTCGACCCAAGAAAAGAGATAAATCGGCTTATCGGCCGATTTATCGTTTTTATCGGTCGACCATTTATCGGCAGTTTTTTTTAATCTCATGTTTTCCCAACCAAAATAATGTAAAATATTCTATAATATTACACACACATGGCAAATAAATTGTCCTCTAAGCCTTAAAAAGTATGCTATATTAATATATTACATAGTGCACACATACACAAGCCCATACATGACCATCTACCATCACGTTGTGCTCCAATCCTTAAAAATTACAGTACAGTAGTACACACAGTCACACACGGCCATGTACCATCAAGTTGTGCTCCAAGCCTTCAAAAATCAAATAAATTGCAAAATGTAGGTGCACACACATGACAAACAATGAGAAATAAGCATAGTCCAGCAACAGCAATACATATTACATAGTAAGGTCATAACTCATAAATAACCATAGCTTTGCATAGTTGCATCATTGCATGACAAAGCAAAATACGAAACTAGCAAACAACACACATAGTGGTTCATAGTTCTCTCACAAGTCACAACTGAAATAAATAGCTAGCAAACATAAAAAAGCACACATAGTGCAAAGCATTGAAGGCTTGAAGCCCCATTATGGCTCCATCGGGTCCTCCTCCTCATCTTCATTGGCATTGCCTTGTATCACCCCATCATCGTCGGACTCAAAGTCTATGTCATCCTCATTGACAAGCCCATGATCAGATTCTTCCCCATCAGAAACAAATTCTTCCACTTCATGAAGTTCTCTCACTCTTGCACTTCTACGTAGCTCAACAAACTCAGAAGCTCCCATTGGATCAACCTCCTCCGCATCAACCTCCTCCGCATCAACGTAAGCACCTTCACATATCCAATCTTGTGCCATGGAAGCATCTTCACCAAGAAGAACATCACAAGATGACGAGTACTTCTTCCTCTTGTCTATCATTCTTCCATTGAATTGAATATAAACTAGATCGTCCCTACGATGAACGTCTAGTTTATTTCTCCTCTTTGCATCCACCTAAAAATTGCAAATGAAGCTTAGTGATTTACATTTTGTCAAAAATAATATACGGATCAGATTTGAGTATTTGCAAGTTGAGACTTACTTGTTCAAAAACACTCCAATTTCTTTCACATCCGGATGAACTTGTGGTCAAGTTGAGTATCCTCAAAGCAATGTGCATCAATGTAGGAGTTTGTAGTCCATAAGTTGCCCACCACTCCCCTACATTTAAAGGAAAAATACAGAGTATTATGCATCAGCCCAAAAAATTCAGAATTGCAATATGACAATATTATCTTGATCATCCTCATTGACCTCTATGGTGACCGCAACTTTAACTTCTTCTTAACGCTTTTGCTTTGCCAATTTCTTCCTCTTTGGTGCCTGGTGTGACGCAAAAGCTCGAGTAATCTGATCTTGTGTAGCTTGCATACAGCTGGTCACAGCGCCTTTGATCTGCCCAATGTGCTCCTTCATCCTAGTGACCCCTCCCGACATAACTTTTCCACAAAGCTTGCATTTGAGTCTTTGCGGATCACTAGGATCAATCAACTCGGCAAACTCCCAAGCCATGTCATCCGACTTCCTCTTAAGTGATGAACTTGCAACTTGAGATGAACCTGAGGCTGAACCAACCATCTACATAAATAAAAGGAAACAACCATGCATCAGCCATCTTACATAAATAAAGCATCAGCCATCTTACATAAATAAAGCATCAGCCATCTTACATAAATAAAGTATCAGCCATCTACACAGTTTACTAATGAAGCAATAATAGACTAATATATATAATTAAAATCTGCCTAATACGATCAGCCATCTACACAGTTTACTAATGAAGCAATAATAGACTAATATATATAATTAAAATCTGCCTAATATGATCAGCCATCTACAAAACTCAACCAAAATAAATCAACAAGTATGCATCAGGCATCACTACTTGACCAGAGAATAGAATCGGGAATGAGAAGAATCCATGCCGTGGCGTGTGGAGCTTCTGCAGCTTTGGATCGTGGAGGAAGGGGTGGCGGGCGGTTGGATCCTGGGCACGCCGCTGCTGGATCCTGGGTAGGGGTGTGGACGGGGAGCTCCTCCAGAGGTCCTGCTCCTCGGCGCCGCCGTGTGGAATCCTCAAGAACGGCCGGGCGCCGCCGTGTGGAAGCCTCAAGATCGGGCGCGGCCGGCCGGTGCTGGAGATGGGGATGAGGTGAGGGACGAGGTGAGGGGCGGTGCTGGAGACGAGGACGACTCAGCGAGGTGCGCGGCGGTGCTGGACAGGGGGACGAGGTGAGGGGCGGGCGAGCTAGGTCCGGCCGCCGAAGGAGACCATGGTGGCGGCGGCGGTGTGAATCGCGGGGAGCGGCTGCTGGCGAAGCCTAAACGCCAAACCTATGGGGACTCGGGAGGGATGTGTGCCGCACGAGTGTTTTGGGAAGGCCGGGTACTACACGAGATTTTTTTTTTCAATTTCAGACAGGTGGCCCTCGTGGATTTACCGGCCAAAAATCGCTCTGACTGCCGATAAATCGCTCTGACAACCGATAAATCGGTCAGACCGATAAACACAGGGGATATGCGTTTATCTTACCGGTCATACACCGATAAGCGATAAATCGGCCGATTTATCGCTATATTGGCCGATATTTTGAACAGTGTTGTAAAGGTTGAAGTTAACTGCACTGTTTCAACTGGTACCTTACGTTTTATTTTTATTTTTTAAGCAAACTTGGTGCACGAGTGCGTGAAGTTAACTGCCACATAGGAAGCTAACGGATGTAGTTACAACGTTCTAACTGCTATATTTCGTTATATAGCCGAAACGTAATTGTGTAGGAGGCAAACTGCAATATTACTTCACTGTCTCAAGATGTTAACTTCATGAAATAGAGTAACAAAAAAGCGAATCACGTATTGAAGTTAAATGTGTTTTCTAAAGGTGGTAACTTCCTATAAGGAGGAACTTAGCTACACTATTTTCAAGATGGTAACTTATTCTTTTATTTTATTTTTAAGCAATTAGGTGCACGAATGCGTGAAGTTAACTGCCATAGAGGAAGCTAACGGACGTAGTTACAGCATGCTAACTGCATGATTTGTTATATAGCCTAAACATTTGTACAGTGAAGTTTACTTGCCTATCATGGAGGTAGTTAACTGCACAGTCTGAAGATGGTAACTTCATGTCGTGGAGGAAGTTAACTGCATTTTTTTATTTTATTTTATTCTACTAAATACTTTTTTTGCAACTAAACTACTAGTCAAGATGACTACCAGTTGACTGTACTGACTGCATGAAGTTAACTGCATTATTTTACGGGAGATAACTGAAGCCTTTTTATGATTAGTTCTATGCATGCTAACTGCACTGTAAAGGTTGAAGTTAACTGCACTGTTTCAACTGGTACCTTACGTTTTTTTTAAGAAAACTTGGTGCACGAGTGTGTGAAGTTAACTGCCACATAAGAAGCTAATGGATGTAGTTACAACATTCTAACTGCAATATTTTGTTATATAGCCGAAACGCAATTGTGTAGGAGGCAAACTGTAATATAACTTCACTGTCTCAAGATGTTAACATCACATAGTGGAGTAATAAAAAAAGCTAATCACATATTGAAGTTAACTGTGTTTTCTAAAGGTGGTAACTTCGTGTAAAGGAGGAACTTAACTGCACTATTTTCAAGATGGTAACTTATTTTTTTATTTTATTTTTAAGAAATTAGGTGCACGAATGCGTGAAGTTAACTGCCATAAAGGAAGCTAACAGGCATAGTTGCAACTTGCTAACTGCATGATTTGTTATATAGCCAAAACATTTGTATAGTGAAGTTTACTTGCCTATCGTGGAGGTAGTTAACTGCACTGCTTGAAGATGGTAACTTCATGTCGTGGAGGAAGTTAACTGCATTTTTTCATTTTCTTTCCTTCTACTAAATGCTTTTTTGCAACTAAACTACTAGTGAGGATGACTGCCAGTTAACTGTACTGACTTCATGAAGTTAACTGCATTATTTTACGGGAGATAACTAAAGCCTTTTTATGATTAGTTCTATGCATGCTAACTGCACTATAAAGGTTGAAGTTAACCGCACTGTTTCAACTGGTATCTTACGTTTTATTTTTATCTTTTAAGAAAACTTGGTGCACGAGTGCGTGAAGTTAACTGCCACATGGGAAGCTCGCGGATGTAGTTACAACATTCTAACTGCAATATTTTCTTATATAGCCGAAACGTAATTGTGTAGGAGGCAAACTTCAATATAACTTCACTGCCTCAAGATGTTAACTTCACGCAGTGGAGTAACAAAAAAAGCTAATCACATATTGAAGTTAACTGCATTTTCTAAAGGTGGTAACTTCCTTTAAGGAGGAACTTAGCTACACTGTTTTCAAGATGGTAACATATTCTTTTATTTTATTTTTAAGCAATTAGGAGCACGAATGTGTGAAGTTAACTGCCATAGAGGAAGCTAACTGACGTAGTTACGGCATGCTAACTGCATGATTTGTTATATAGCTGAAACATTTGTACAGTGAAGTTTAATTGCCTCTCGTGGAGGTAGTTAACTGCACTGTCTGAAGATGGTAACTTCATGTCATGGAGGAAGTTAACTGCATTTTTTTATTTTCTTTCCTTCTACTAAATGCTTTTTTGCAACTAAACTACTAGTCAGGATGACTACTAGTTAACTGTACTGACTGCATGAAGTTAACTGCATTATTTTACGGGAGATAACTGAAGCTTTTTTTCATGATTAGTTCTATGCATGTTAACTGCACTTTAAGGTGTAAGTTAACTGCATTGTTTTAACAGGTACCTTACGTTTTATTTTTATTTTTTAGGAAAACTTGGTTCACGAGTGTGTGAAGTTACTGCCACATAGGAAGCTAACGGATGTAGTTACAACATTCTAACTACAATATTTTGTTATATAGCCGAAACATAATTGTGTAGGAGGCAAACTGCAATATAACTTCACTGTCTCAAGATGTTAACTTCGCGTAGTGGAGTAACAAAAAAGCTAATCACATATTGAAGTTAACTGTGTTTTCTAAAGGTGGTAACTTCCTGTAAAGGAGGAACTTAACTGCACTGTTTTAAAGATGGTAACTTATTTTTTTAATTTTATTTTTAAGCAATTTGGTGCACGAATGCGTGAAGTTAACTGCCATAGAGGAAGCTAATGGACGTAGTTACATCATGCTAAGTCCATGATTTTTTATATAGCCGAAACATTTGTATAGTGAAGTTTACTTGCCTATCGTGGAGGTAGTTAACTGCACTGTCTGAAGATGGTAACTTTATGTCATGGAGGAAGTTAAATGCATTTTTTATTTTCTTTCCTTCTACTAAATGCTTTTTTGCAACTAAACTACTAGTCAGGATGACTACCAGTTAAATGTACTGACTGCATGAAGTTAACTGCATTATTTACGGGAGATAACTGAAGCCTTTTTATGATTAGTTCTATGCATGCTAACTACACTATAAAGGTTGAAGTTCACTGCACTTTTCAACTAGTACCTTACGTTTTATTTTTATTTTTTTTAAGAAAACTTGGTGCACGAGTGCATGAAGTTAACTGCCAAATAGGAAGCTAACGGATGTAGTTACAACATTCTAACTACAATATTTTGTTATATAGCCAAAACGTAATTTTGTAGGAGGCAAACTGCAATATAACTTCACTGTCTCAAGATGTTAACTTCACGCAGTGGAGTAACAAAAAAAGCTAATCACATATTGAAGTTAACTACGTTTTCTAAAGGTGGTAACTTCCTGTAACGGAGGAACTTAACTGCATTGTTTTCAAGATCGTAACTTATTTTTTATTTTATTTTTAAGCAATTAGGTGCATGAATGCGTGAAGTTAACTGCCATAGAGGAAGCTAACGGACGTAGTTACAGCATGCTAACTGCATGATTTGTTATATAGCCGAAACATTTGTGCAGTGAAGTTTACTTGCCTATCGTGGAGGTAGTTAACTCCACTGTCTGAAGATGGTAACTTCATGTCGTAGAGGAAGTTAACTGCATTTTTTTATTTTCTTTCCTTCTACTAAATGCTTTTTTGCAACTAAACTACTAGTCGTGATGACTACCAGTTGACTGTACTCCTGAGCCTAGTTTTACAAGTGCTATATATGCAAAAAATGACATGTTTTTAGAAGTATTATATTTATATATATATATATATATATATATATATATATATATATATATATATATATATATATATATATATATATTTATATATATATATATATATATATATATATATATATATATATATATATATATATATTTCACATGTGTATCTATATATTTTCTTTTTTCAGTTTTCGAGCCTGCTGCTCCGTCTAGTTGGCACCTGACCTCCTTTTGCCCCTGCAAGCTTCGGAGATGTTGTATTGTGCTTTCTATTACTTGCCCCGTCATGTCCCTGGTGAACCATCTGCTCTATCATTTCCACAATCTCATTGCCTATTCTGACCATGTCGCACGTACGAGTGTTGTGCCCTTCGAGCTTGTTACATTTTTTGCATCTTTTCTTGAAGATCTTGCCTTGCCCAACATCTTTGTTGGTGCACATCCTCTTTGGTGAAGGATGTGCGTCTTCGTCACTCATATTTTTGTTGTTGTATATAGCTTCCTCCTTCATAGTTGCTTTCGACAGCAGTTTCTTGATAGTTGCGACGACCTTGGAATTGTCCACGGGCCCATATGTTTTCTCATGTGCTTGTAATAGCTTTTGCTCTAGCTGCCTTTTCATGCAAGTTCTTTTGTTGTTCCCATTAATCATATTGCAGTTGCTACAAAGTCTGCTCCCTAGTGGCATGCCATCTTTTCCAATAATTGGCTCTGGCCTAGCAGGTTTTGAACTGCTTTTCTCACTGATTTCAGCTGGCTTTTGTTCTTGTTTCATGGTTGCACTCAGTTTGTTTCTACCCTTTGTTTTTGCACACTGGGGGTGGGTGTATTTTGTCGCAATCATCATCCATACTTGACTTCTCAATCGCTAGATCTTTTGTTCAGCCATATCAGGGTCAACTTCATTTTCATCTACAGATGATTGTTTGCATCCCGTTGACTCCATGTCCTCGCCGTTCAGAGCATCCAGCTCTGGTTGCACCTGTTTCAGGCATGTCATTAGCCTGTTGTAAGATGCATCCGTCTTTACCCCCTTCTACACAGTCTTTAGTGTCTCGTTGGGCAGCATTGTGCGGCGGTATTGAATTAGTGTACCATCTGCAGTTGTATTCATGTAGTCTGTGCGGTTGAATGTTGAGTCACTATTTGCATCCCTTGGGTACCGTTGCAGTATATACCGATCTGGTATTATAGCTACTCGGAGGTGTTCCAGCAGCGCAATTATGTGATGGCGGAATAGTCCTGACAGAATTGACATCATTTTCGTTGTCAGCTTGATCTTTTCTTTTTATTTTCCCAGGAAGAAGATATGCATGCTTAGTAGTTCTTTTTTCTTACCTATGTGATCAAAGAGTTTGCACTCGCATTCGTATTCGCCATTTCTTTCATCAGCAACCACCTGGAATTCGTGCCTTGACCATGCGAATTTTTTCTACTGGTTGTAGTGGTGTACGTAGTACTTTGTTGGATGCTCAGTAGACTGTTTGATTCGGAAGGCATTGCTTTCAAATAGTCTTTCATGGAATAAGTTGTACACCGCGTGTGTGTACACGTCCATCAGCTGTTTCTCAAAAAGGTACCTAGTGAGAGGGTTCCTGACACCCTGTAACATGGGACAAGCATTATCGTTAGCGATACAATTTTGCTACTTATAAAAGGTACGGTTATGAATTAACTGTCTGAGGTCCCTATTTTTATTTATAAGTACAACTGCATCAGCTATTGTAAGATAACTGTTGCAAGGTTTTATAATGTAGGAGTTGCTCTTACCGTTGAAGCTATTGTCTCGGCAACCTCAAGTTGGTGCCTCTTTTGTATGCATTCATTGACTTGTCTGGCAAATATGTGAAGCACTTGTGTTTCTTTCACGAAACCTTTTTTCAGGATATGATTCATGTTTTTGCTTCTCTGTGTTGATGTCATTCTGGCGCAAAATATCTCCTTCAAGTATGCAGATATCCATGTTGTTCTCTCTTCCCATAGGCCCAACAGGATGGTGTCATTCTGTAAGTTGTATCTATCCATGAGGTCGTGCCATGCTGCTTCAAAATCTACTGGCATCAGTGGATGGTTAAGGACTGTTGCGAGGTCTTCCTTAAATGTGTCATTTCTGAGTATAATTTTGACAAATGATTTTTTATTTTCCTCATAATGTGCCATCGGCAGAGGCGGTGAAGAGTTCTGAGGAAGACCTTAGGTATAGCTGCTTTCATGGCAGGGCATTGATCTGCAAAATAATGTTTTTTTGTCATTTCTTTGGTTGTTTTTGTTATTTAAAAAAGTAGTATGCATAATAAAGGAGAAAGTGTTAGGGCTTGGAGGCATTGGAGTCAATACCTGTTAGTATGCAAGTAGGGTCTTTTCGCATGCACCGTTTAAAAGCATTAAAAATCCATTCGAATGAGTCGCTACTCTCATTCCCCACCAAGGCAACTCCAAAAATTGTAGATTGAAGATGATTATTCACACCGACGAAAACCCCCAAAGGCATGTGATACTTGTTCATTTTGTATGTGGTGTCAAACGTGACGCAGTCATCGAAATCTGTGTATGCAGCCTGGCAGCTAGCATTGGACCAGAATATATTTTTGATAATTTTCTTACCATCGTCATCAGTTCCAACATCTACATCAAAGAAGAAATTCTCATTCTCATACTTCATCTCCTCAAAGAATGCAAACAATTTCTCCACGTCATCTTGTGAATCAGTCCTCGCAAATTTTGCTTTGCTGTGAAAATAATCGAATTTATTAGCTTACTTCCCATGAGACAAGTGCACCATGTAAAAGTGAACACAACAGCATAAGTGATGTGATAACTGCAAAAGGTGAACCATGTAAAATGATTCTATAGATAACTGCAAAAACGTGAACACAACAACATAAGTGATACTTACATGTTAAGCACGTCCTTGTCTGTAAAAGGCAATTTGTTGCGCCCACCAGATAACCAAGAAAGGAGACTCATGATATTCACATGTTTAACATTTGTCTTATGCGGGTCTTTTATGTATTCTTTCACTGTTGGATCTATCGTCTTGTGTGAATGCAGAAACACGAGCCTGAACGGGCTATTGAGGAGCATGTGGATATGTTGAATCACAATCTCTTTGACAACACAAGTCTCGTCGTCTCTTTCTTTCAAGAGCATCATTGTCTTGCAATCAGTTCTTTTTGTTACTTTGTTGCGCTAATGATCTGCATCGTGAACAGAGGATATGTATTTCACATAGTGTACGCAATATAAGTAGTGTTTCTTCTTATTTCTCTGTACTTTCCTTATCCCGAACCCAGCATGTTTGGCATAGTCATTAAAAAAATTGAATGCATCATCATATGAATTGAATTCCTGTCCCGGCGCTGGAATTAGTTGAGCAGGAATGTCTGGGCTCTGAAAAAATGCAAATAAGGACCATAATTGATTTTTTTGCTTTCACATCAGCAACTTTTTATATTAAAAAACAGTGAAAAAATAAATATGTGTGATCACTCACGTGCGTGTATGATCTGAGCTCTGCTGGTGTTTGCAAGTGTCCATGATGTATTGGACACGATGGTGTGACGATAGGCACATGGAGTAGTGGATCTCGCGGTGGTAGCAGTCGTGATGAGGTCGGTCTGTTGTTGTGTTTCCTCACGGGATGATGGCTCCATAATGGCTTCTCTGAGGAAACCGTTTTGAGCAGAACCTTTGTTGCTGAAGTTGATTTGTTGAAAGAAAATTGCGAGCCCAGTTTTGGTGTTGGAAATGTCTTCATCTTTCGTTAGCGGAACACCACGCGACAACGAGTGTTCTTCTTGCATGCGTGGTGCAGCTTGCGCATGATCTCATGTTTTTGGTTTGAGAACGTAGACACGCTCGCAGTCTTGATCGTAGGTTTTTTATCAACAACTTTAGTCCAGCTTTCAATGCAGCCAGTGTCCGTGCCATTAGTAGCTCCATTTTCTACCTGCGTTAACAAAAAAAAATTATTGTTCTCATTAAAATACTAGTTAATTAACGGACAGTTATCTGTATACAAGTAGCGAGCAAAATGTCAAACTGAAAATATGTGTAAACCATAATGGCATGGGGAGAGGTAAACTGACATGTGCACAAGGGGAGGTGTGCACTAGTGTTACGTCCAATTGTTTTTGTCTTTTTACCTCACTCGTCTCTATTATTGGTTCCAGCATGCTTGTGTGGTGTCGTCGTTTATGCATAGGCCCATGTTGCGGTACACTGCTCTCATCACCAATTGTTGATGGTGGTGGGTATCTTGTAGTTTGTCGTACCTCTGGCTTCAAGATGTACACTTGCTCATTCTTTTCCGGGTAATGTGGGGTGTCGATCTAAACAGTCCAGCAGGTAATCTCATCACCTTCTGTGTTACCAGCATTTCCTAGTTCTAGGCTTTCTTCCACAGTTGATATGTTTATCTGTAAGCGCACAACATGAAAACATATAGTTAACTGGCGGCACAACGGATGCTAACTGAGCATGGACAAATAGTACATTAACATCCAACTTTTTTGTTTAGATACCACACAATGAGGGGAATAGTTAACTGTTGGCACACTCAATCCTAACTGAGGATGTGCAAAAAAGTTTTTCCAGTGCTCAATTTTTGTTTGATAGCACGGGCAAACAGGGAGGGGGGTACAGTTAACTGCATTAATCACTACTGGTATATAGAAGATCATTTTCGACAGTTACAAAGCAATTCATAGTGGGAATCATTGAGCAGTTACGCACAGAGAAGATAGCAGTTATGTAAAGGGAGTATAGCAGTTATGTTCATAGTTGAAGCAACTGGTCGAATCATTGAGCAGTTATGCAGAGAGAAGATAGCAGTTATGTAAAGGAAGTATAGCAGTTATGTTCATAGTTGAAGCAAAATCCACTTGAGCTGGATTAGATAGAGGAGGTCGACGTCGTCCAGCAACTCCATATTGCGTGTGAAAAGCGCCGAGCACGTTCATCTGCGACAGAGGAACCTTCCGCTTGTTCCTGGGAGCTTCAGAATGGATGACTGACAGTTGGGTTGCTAGAGAAATCGTACCAAATCGATCTGTTGAGTTCGTCGACTTCATCCTCGACGAGGGGCCAACAGTTGCAGCAGCCTTCTCAATTGATTCCATCTGGGGCGAAACTTGTGCGCCGCTGCCGCCGTGTACTCCCTCGTTCCGGCTGCACCGTCGCTCGCTCGCGTGGGGTGGGCAGAAGCTACAGGTTAACCGGGGTGAAACTAGCTGTCGGTGCCGCCACGCACCCCCTCACTCCGCTGCCGCCGCGGCTCGCTTGCGCGAGGCAAGGAAAAGCTACAGGTCGAGCGGGGCGAAGCCGCCACCTCCGTCGCCCGCTCCCTCACTTCGGTTGCCGTCGCTCGCTCGCGGGTGTCGTCTACTACCTGTAGCTATCTGTGGTCGGTCAGGTGGTTGGTGGATCGAGATCTGTCAATGACTTTGATTCGTAGCTTCCTAATACGGGGGTTTCCGAAATAATCTTATTTAGGAACTCTAGAGGGGGGTTTCCAAATAGTCCCACCCTATATATATATATATATAGTTTTTATGTCCTCTACATCATTCACTTATTGCTAATTCTTCAAATTGATTTTTCCTCTAAGTGAATGTGAACGGACCCTTCCCCCTCTATGCTTAACTCAATCCAGTCTATTCACAAATTTCTCATATGCATTCTATTTGAAACCTATTCAAACTCTTCACTGTGTCCTTGACAACAGAAGAATTTGTGAACGCAATGTTAAAATTTTCTTATCCAAAATTTCCGGCTTTTGTCGTCAAACCATTTCGCATCCCACGATGGATTAAACAACTCTCCCACGTTGGTCCAATTTCTTCGGACGAGTGTTTTTACTCCTCAGAACGTGGGTGACACATGTCGCTAGGATAGCAAAGGGCAGGGGCACGTTCGTCCAATTTCTTCGGACGAGTGTTTTTTCACAGTGGCTATAAATACCCCTCCCCTTTCACCTCACCACATTTACTTCGCTCGACCTCCTTCTCGCTCGAGCTCTCAGACCTAGTGCCGCCGCTACTCTCCATTGACGCTGGTGAGGAAGAGCTTCGCTGCCTCGACCTCCTCGTCGTCATACTTGCGCCGGCCACGGAAATCTTCATTCCGCCGCCGCCGTTGGTGTCTCCTTCTGCCAAGTTAGGGCGTGGGAGATCTGGACTCACGAGCTTCCCCAAAGTTCATCTAGTTTGTCGTGTTCTTCACCAAGGGTAATTAAAATCTAATTTTACTACCCTTCTTTGATTCTCATGATTTTCGCAATTTCTTCAAAAGGTGTTTATTCTTCAACTTCCCACTACCTAAACACCTAAATCAATATGTTCTTGATTTGCTTCTCTAAGTTGTTTTTTCTTCATGGTTCCTCAATTGTGTGGATTTCTGATCTATACAACTCTGGAACCTAAAGCAAGAACACTTAATGAAATTCTTCAAGACTCCCACGGTCATATTCCTCAAACTTGATACTTTTGAAAAAAAAACTGAGAATTCATATGACCTCTCCAAATTCTTCACACCTATACTCTATTCACAGGTACAAATGTCTGCTATTGAATATCTAGATTCTCATCAACTTAACTCATTTGCAGCATTCCTCGAAGAAAAGTTACATACTTCCTCAGAAACTTCAATTGTTCAAAATCCTCAAGTGAGGAAAATGGCTGAAGGCAAGAGACCACAGAAGGGAGGAAAGAGACCTGAGACAAACACTGCGTTTGAAATCCCTGAAGACATATATGATGAATATTGCAGTCATGATGAAGAAACCCATGGCAAAAAGAACAAGAATCAGCGCAAAGTGTGCATTCAGAGGATTGAGAGGAGATGGGCAAAGGAATGGAGGGAATACCGCTATGTTACTCCAAAGTACATGAAGAAATTCGCAGTAAACCCTCCTTGCACAAGACCTCCTTTGGCTCTAGGCCAAGTTGCAGATCCCTCAAGTGTTAGACATGGTCAGGAATTTCCAAAGGAATGGGCCAAGCGTCAAGCAAAGCTCCAACGGGCATCCAGAGAAGCAGTGAAGAAATTCAATGAAGACTCTGTTGTTGCTGCCACTGCTACTGAGGCCTCTGCTAGCAAGCTCGAGAAGGCTATGCTGAAGAAATCGGCCATCAAGCCAAATTCCTCAACAGCAATGCCCTCAAGGCCAAGTTCCTCAAAGCCTTCAGGACACATTCCTCAGGCAACATCCTCAAGGGCCGCCTCAATTCCATCTGTTGCTGCACAATCCTCAGTTGTTGCTGCAAAATCCTCAACTCCTGTGCACCTTGCAACATGTCAACGGACTGCATGATTCTCAATTGCTTCAGCAGCCTCTGCAAGTCCATCAGCTCCACCACAATCTTCACCTGGTCCAACCTTGCTGAAAGTGAAGACCATGGTTGGCCGTGGAAAGAGGCCAAGTCCTTAGAAGAAAGTGGCTTTTCAAATTCCATCTAATGATGATGGAGTTGATGATGAAGAACCTGCTGAAATTAACAGGGACGGGCAGATAAAGGCTGCTAGAGCCAAGGGTAGTTATGTGCCTCTCATGCTGGATCCTAAGAAGATCCTCAATTACATTGATCTTTGGTACAAAGATCCCAATACACCTATCCCCGACATGAACCTCACTCATGGTCAAAGTCACATTTTGGCTGCTTTCATTGGTGAAGAAAAATGGAAGTTTGAACAAGCCAGGAAGGCCAAGAAAGATCAGTACAAGATGGAGCGTCTCTTGAAGAAAAATATTGTGAACATGTCTCCTGAGGACCTTGTGAAACTGGAAACTGAAATCAAAGACCTCAGTGATGAATTTGACAGATACCGTACTGATTGGCTAGGTGCCAAAGTTAGATTCGTCAAGCTCTCCAAGTCCCTCAAGCTTGGTGGTGAAAGTTCCTCGCAAGAAGAAATTCATCTTGCTAAGGAAACTGAAAGCGCAGCTGAAAATGTCGCTGCTGAAGAAACTGAACAAGCCAGGGTTGATGAAGAAATTCCAGCCGATGGTGAAACTGCCAGGGAAACTTTCAACGTTACGCCTGAAGAACAACCCAGGGGTGCTGAAGAACCTGAAGCAGCGCCTAAGGAAACTGAGAATGCCAGGGCGACTTCAACAGTCGTGCATGAAGAAACTGAACCTGTGTCAACTGCTCCTCCTACAAAGTCTTCACCTGTGAAGAACATCAATCTTCCTTCTGCATCAGAAGTGAAGAAGACAAAGGCTGCAGAGAAGGCAGCTGTGAAGAAAAGGAAAGCGTCACTAACTGTAGAATCCTCAACTCCCAAGAAAGTGAGGACTTTATGAAGCTCCATCACCAACCCCATTGATGCTTTTCCTATTTTTGTTGTGTCATCAAAGGAGATTGTTCCCTTTGGTGAGGATTATAACATTCCAAATGACACTGCTGAAGAGAATCCTTCTGCTGCTTCTTCAGAGCAGTTGGATGATGAAATTGAAGTGGAAGATATCCCTTCAACCTCTCTGGTATCATTGCCCATGCCTCAGTTCACTGTTGAAGAGGCTGGCATTGAGGAAATGGAAGAAGATGAAGATGTGGATATTGGATCTACGACTCCATTGCTAAATGATGATTATTGGGAGAAGATTCATCCAAATTCACCATTGACCACACCACTAGAGCAAGTTCCTTAGTCCCCTGCTCAAACTGAAGAAATTCACGCGGGCTCTGAAGAACTTCACACTCCACCTCCATCCTTTCATGAAGGAGCTCCAGCTGCAACAGCTGAAGAAATTGAACAACCAACCGCTGCTGAAGAACCTGAAGCTTCAATTCCTTAGGAAGCAGCTCCAGAAGTTTTGCATGAAGAGGTTGCAAAGTCATCATCTATTGATCTTCAGCCCAAACAAAAGAACCCTCATGCAACAAAGCAGAAATTCAGGCTGATGATTTATTCGCTGAACATCAATTCTTCACTAAATTCAATCCTTATGACTCAACAAGACTTCATCGCAAGCGGTTCTGGACAGCAAGTCTAATGAATTTCTATTCTTCACTGCTATTCGACAAGGACAAGGTATTTGATCATCGTCAAATTCCTCATGTTGACATGGAATCCATCCCTTGCTTTGAGCCTGTGATGAATTTACTTCACGAACCGGGGCTTCTGAGTTTCTGCTCTGACATCTGTGACTGGAATGAAGAACTCATTCTTCAGTTTGATGCCACTTTGCATCTCACTGGTGATGTAAATGATGTGAATTCATGGGTGCTGGACTGGATGTTTGAAAATACTCACTACAAAGCACTAGCATCCGAATTGCTTCATGCCATCCCAGTTCACCATCCTGCTGAGGGCACAAGAAAAATCTATGATGAACCTAAACTTCAAAATCATATGATGCAGGTACTAATGAAGCACTTGAAGGCTGGCCAACCTCCAAGAACAACCTTCCTTGTGAAGGATTTGCTTTATGTTCCAAGGACCATCTACCGCATACTTACCAAAACCCTCAGTCCAATTAAGGGCCACAACTCTGAAGAAGAAGACGTTGTTGGCATCATGAAGAATCTGCTGTTCAATATCATGCATGGGATTCCCATCAACTACCATGATTTCTTCATGAGAACTTCGGCAAATGTTGCACTGTCACCTTTTGAATTGAAGCCTTATGATCCCTAGATTATGAGATTCATCAGAACAAGGTCTTCAATTGCATACAAGGCTGACTTTCAGAATCACCTCATCTATTTGCCTCATGTTGAAGTCCTCAAACGGACTACTTCCTTAGTTGACGAAAAGGGCAAAGCTTCTATCATTGATGAAGGTGCTCGTCCTTTCGATGGCCAGATTCGCAAAGCTGCATCTTGTTCTACCAATGATGATTCTGCAACCCAAGACACTGTCACAAATGCTTCAAAGCAAATTCCTTAAGCAACTGTTCCGCGAGTGATGACTGACCGTGAGCTTCTCCTAAGTCTTCATCAGAAGGTTGATCGCAACCACAAGTGGGTCAAGCGCCTGCAATTCTTCAGAACATGACTGTCACACAAAACACTGTGAAGAAAAATCACTACTATGCGCATGAAATATTCGATCGCACTTTGGCTATTCTTTCACATCACTTTAGTGCTGAAGAACTCAAGGAGATGGAATTCCAACAGCACTTTGACTGGTCTCGGCCACCTTCCAAGAAATTCAAGAAGGTCAAAGTTCCTCAACTGGTCACAAGTTCATTTTCTTCATCGCGCGTGATGGATGAAGCAGAAGATTTGGACGACACTGCGGTAGGCCCTACATCAACGGACGACCCCAACAACGCTGGCGCTCCTCCATCGACATCATGATGATATTCTTCAGGCGCGTTAGTCCTCATTTTTGTCCCTTTTGGTCATTTGATGACAAAGGGGGAGAAATTTGAGTTAGTCTTCAAGCGGGTCCCTTATATGGCTATATTTTTTGTTAAGTTACAACTCTCGTTCTTCTGAGGTGTTTGCTCTGATGAGTTGTAAACTTATGTCCGATGGTGGTTTGACACTTTTTGAACTGCTTTATGCATGCTTATTTCCTCAGTGCCTTAATGCACGCATGCTAAATTTCGGCAGACACCATATTTCATCATGCATTTCAAATTCTTCAAATCATATATTAAATGTGTGTATGAACTACAAGATATAGGGGGGATCTCCATGATATTACTCTACAATGTGCATTTGCTACTCCAGGAAATTCCTCAAACATGCACATCTTCAGGGGGGGGGGGTTCTTCTATATCTTGTAATCAAATTCCTCAATATCAGTTGTTACACTTCGTATGTTCATCCCTGTTGAAAACTTAACCTATTTGTCATTAATCACCAAAAAGGGGGAGATTGTAAGTGCATCTAGTGCCCCTTAGTGATTTTGGTGTATTGAAGACTTATAGGTTAAGGGACTAATGTGTTTGTGAGTGTACACAGGTATTATAAGTCTATGAGGAGTTTGATATTTACGAAGAAAGTCGACCCCTAAAAATGTATGTCTTCAGTTGAAGATTTTGGTTTTGTTAAAGACTTTGAAAATGAGGAAATTTGTGTGACCTTGAAGACTTGGATATTCATGCGAGGATTATGAAGCGTGAAGACTTTTGTTTTCATAGTTTCATTTTCACTTTCTTGAGCCATAGGAAACACCGTACTGTTAAAGGGGGTCGAGATAAACCAAGGAAATACATTTCCAAGTGATGCTCATCTCAAAGCCTACACTACCAATCCTTTCGAGTGAAGTCATTGGAGATCTCATACAGTTTAGTCAATTTCTTCAGTGACAGAGGCGAAGTTCTTCTATTCTCTGAGGAATTTGTTTTGACTGAGGAGTTAGGAATTCGCAAGTGCGGATTGCGTACAAGTGAGGAACATGATAGCCCTGAGGAATTTGAGAGCTCAAATTTCCAACCGTTGTTGTGCTATGCGCAAGCTGTCCCAAAATATCCTATCCACCTAACGGTCATATCATTAAAGGGCATTTATGTCTTATCATGTCGGGCTGCTCCCTTGGCTATAAATAGCCGCCCCCTACAACCACTAGTTGGTTGGCTGCTCTGAGAGAAACTGGCACTTGTCATTAGACCAACCCATCCTCCGAGGACTTTGAGCAAAAATCATCAAGTGAGGAAAAACCCAAAAACCCAACACGTAAAACCGCAAAGTGATTGAGCATCACTGAAGAGAGTGTTCCTATGTGAAACCGACGCTTGTTACCTTTGAAGGCTGTGATCTTCCATATGGTTAGGCGTCAATGGTCTAGAGCATCCAAGAGGAATTGTGGATGGCCGAGTGACCAAGTCTGTGAAGGTTTGGAAGTCACATGTGAAGACTTACCACGAGTGATTGGGCGAGGTCTGTGTAACCTTAGCTCAAGGGGAATACGGTGAGGACTTGGTGTCTTGGACTGGGTGTCTAGGTTTGTGTGTCCATAGGTTTGAATACCTAGCCACCCTAACCAGACGTATAACTGTCACAGTAGTTGGAACTGGTCTAACAAATCATTGTCTTCACCAAGCCTACTGATTCTATTTCCTCAACCCTTCCATTTACTCATTCATGTGTTGATGAACTTGATTTGTACTGTTTGAAGACTTTGACTGAAGACTTTCTCAATTTCCTCAACCCTATTTCTTCAGTCCCCAGTCTCCAGCCTGCCTATCATGTTTACACGCTACTTGTGCTCTCTGTTTGCTTTCATTTCATTATGATGACCATGCTACGGTTTTGTTGTGCATGCACTTAAATATCTATTCCGTTGCTAAGTAGTTCGTTTCTTAGGAAATTCCTTAGCTAGAATTTCCTTAGTGATGAATTTGTAAAAATCGCCTATTCACCCCCCCCCCCTCTAGTCGATATAACGTACTTTCACAAGGTTCTATAACGGATCATGATTTATTGCATCATATTGCATAATATGATCATTGAAGATGAGAGGGATATGCCTGAAAACATTGTCACCAACGGTACTTTGATTGAGCCAGAGTATGATACGATCAAGATCCTGGCATTCCATGAGGAAGATCGAGAACCGTGATTCATGCAACCAACTCAAGCCTTATCTTATTGAGCATCGTTGGCAACTCTATCGGGAGAGATAGATTACCGATTATATTCATATGTATTTGTGTGTGATTTGAACAGTTTCAAACATGCAACGGTTCCGTGCCACAGGTTCAAATTTGGTCCAGTCTGACGGTAGAAAAGTCAGGCCAACTCCAGCGCATGACCCCATCCTGTCCGGGTGAGTCCGTTTGGGGCAAAAGGACATACCAGATGACCCAGCGCACGGGCGCAAACGGACTTTCGTCCGTTTTATGTCCGCTTTGACCCATCCTCGGCCCAAGTTTGGGTCGTCTTTGAGGTGAAACGTGTAGGGGAACGTAGTATTTCAAAAATTTCCTACGATCACGCAAGATCTATCTACCAGATGCATAGCTGATACGTCTCCAACCTATCTATAATTTTTGATTGTTCCATGCTATTATTTATCATGTTTTGGATGTTTAATGGGCTTTTTATACACTTTTATATTATTTTTGGGACTAACCTACTAACCCAAAGGCCCAGTCTAGATTGTTGTTTTTTGCCTGTTCTAGGGTTTTACAGAAAAGGAATATCAAACGGAGTCCAAACGGAATGGAACCTTCGGGAGAGATATATCTGGAGCAAAATACGCACGGGAGACTTGAGAACCACGGAGTAGGTCTAACATGGCGTACACGAGGGTGGGGGCGCCCCCCCCCCTTATAGGGCGCGCCGCCTGCCTCGTGGGCACCCCGTCTGGCCCCCGGTGCCCTCCTTCCTCCTATATATACTTACGTACCCCGAAACTATTAGAACAACAAAGAAAACCCTAGTTCCACCGCCGCAACCTTCTGTTCCCGTGAGATCCCATCTTGGGGCCTATTCCGGAGCTCCACCGGAGGGGGGATCTTCCACGGAGTGCTTCTACATCATTATCGTCGCCTCACCATGAGTTGTAAGTAGTTTAGCACAGACCTTCGGGTCCATATCTAGTATCTAGATGGCTTCTTCTCTCTCTTTGGATCTCAATACCAAGTTCTCTTCGGTCTTTGAGGAGATCTATTCGATGTAATCTCTTTTTGCGGTGTGTTTGTCGAGATCCGATGAATTGTGGGTTTATGATCAAGATTATCTATGAGAAATATTTGGTTCTTTTCTGAACTCTTTATGCATGATTATAATATTCTTGCAAGTCTCCTCGAATTATTGGTTTGGTTTGGCCTACTAGATCTGTAGTTCTTGCAATGGGAGAAGTGCTTGGCTCTGGGTTCAATCTTGCAGTGTCCTTTCCCAGTGACAGTAGGGGCAGCAAGGCGCGTATTGTATTGTTGCCATCAAGGATAAAAATATAGGGTTTATATCATTATGCTTGAGTTTATCCCTCTACATCATGTCATCTTGCTTAAGGAGTTACTCCGTTCTTATGAGATTAATACTCTAGATGCATGCTGGATAGTGGTCGATGTGTGGAGTAATAGTAGTAGATGCAGAATCGTTTCGGTCTACTTGTCTCGGACATGATGCCGATATACAATGATCATGCCTAGATAGTCTCATAATTATTCGCTTTTCTATCAATTGCTCGACAGTAACTTGTCTACCCACCGTAGAATATCGCTATCATGAGAGAAGCCACTAGAGAACACTATGGCCCCCGGGTCTATTCTCAAACATATCAATCTACAATTTACTTTACTTTTCCGCTTTTACTTTCTGTTCTTATAACCAAAAATACCAAAAATATCAGACTATCTTCTCTATCAGATCTCACTTTCGTAAGTGACCGTCAAGGGATTGACAACCCCTTATCGGGTTGGCTGCGAAGTTCTTATTTGTTTGTGCAGGTGCGAGGGATTCGCGCGTGGTCTCCTACTGGATTGATACCTTGGTTCTAAAAAACTGACGGAAATACTTACGCTACTATGCTGCATCTCCCTTTCATCTTCGAGGGAATACAACGCAAGCTCGAGAAGTAGCAAGAAGAATTTCTGGCGCCGTTGCCGGGGAGGCTTACGCAAAAGTCTTATACCAAGTACCTATCAGAAACCCTTATCCTTCGCATTACATTTTTTGCCTCTCGTTTTCCTCTCCCCCACTTCACCCTTGCCGTTTTATTTGCTCTTTTCTGCCGTGTGTTTACTGTTCGCTTGCTTCTTGTTTGCTTGTGTGTTGGCTTGCTTGCTTGTCACTATGGCTCAGAACAATACCAAATTGTGTGACTTCTCCAATACCAACAATAATGATTTTATTAGTGCTCTGATTGCTCCTATTACCGATGCTGAATCTTGTGAGATCAATGCTGCTCTGCTGAATCTTGTTATGAAATATCAATTCTTCGGCCTTCCTAGTGAAGAAGCCGCTACCCATCTAAACAACTTTGTTGATTTGTGTGATATGCAAAAGAAAAGGGATACGGGTAACGATATTGTTAAATTGAAGTTACTTCCGTTTTCACTTAGAGATCATGCTAAAACTTGGTTTTCCTCTTTGCCTAGAAATAGTATTGATTCATGGAATAAGTGCAAAGATGATTTTATCTCTAAGTATTTCCCGCCTGCTAAGATCATCTCTCTTAGAAACGATATTATGAATTTTAAGCAACTAGATCATGAGCATGTTGCACAAGCTTGGGAGAGAATGAAATTAATGATACGTAATTGCCCTACACATGGTTTGAACTTATTGCTGATTATTCAAAACTTTTATGCGGGCTTTAATTTTGCTTCTAGAAATCTTTTAGATTCGGCCGCGGGAGGCACTTTCATGGAAACTACCTTAGGAGAAGCTACCAAACTCCTAGATAATATTATGGTTAATTATTCTCAATGGCACAACGAAAGATCTACTAGTAAAAAAGTGCATGCCATTGAAGAGATTAGTGTTTTGAGTGGAAAGATGGATGAACTTATGAAATTATTTGTTGCTAAGAGTGCTTCTTCTGATCCTAATGATATGCCTCTGTCCACTTTGATTGAAAATAATAATGAATCTTTGGATGTGAATTTTGTGGTAGGAATAATTTTGGTAACAATGCTTATAGAGGGAACTTTAATCCTAGGCCTTTTCCTAGTAATTCCTCTAATAATTATGGTAATTCCTACAATAACTCTTATGGAAAGATGCCTTCTGAATTTGAAACTAGTGTTAAGGAGTTTATGAATTCGCAAAAGAATTTCAATGCTTTGCTTGAAGAAAAATTGCTTAAGATTGATGAATTGGGTAGAAGTGTGGATAGAATTACTCTTGATGTTGATTCTTTAAAACTTAGATCTATCCCACCTAAGCATGATATCAATGAGTCTCTCAAAGCCATGAAAATTTCCATTGATGAATGCAAAGAAAGAACTACTAGGATGCGTGCTAAAAGAGAGAATTACATAAAAGCGTGTTCTTCTAGTTATCTTGAAAATAAAGATGAAGATCTGAAAGTTATTGATGTGTCTCCTATTAGATCCTTGTTTTCTAGTATAAATTTTGATGAGGATAGGATTGGAGATGATTCTATTTGAAGGTGTCCCAATGATTCGGAGTTTTTAGATCTTGATGCTAAAATTCTTAGAAGTGGGAGTGAAGAGATTAAAACTTTACATAGGGATGAACCCACTACTTTGGATTTCAAAGGATTCAATTATGATAATTGCTCTTTGATTGATTGTATTTCCTTGTTGAAATCCGTACTAAATTCTCCGCATGCTTATAGTCAAAATAAAGCTTTTACTAAACACATAGTAGATGCTTTGATGCAATCTTATGAAGAAAAACTTGAGTTAGAAGTTTCTATCCTTAGAAAGCTTTATGATGAGTGGTAACCTACTATTAAAATAAAAATCAAGGATCATGAATGCTTTGCTTTGTGTGATTTGGGTGCAAGTGTTTCCACTATCCCAAAAACTTTGTGTGATTTACTAGGGTTCCATGAGCTTGATGATTGTTCTTTAAATTTGCATCTTGCGGATTCCACTATTAAGAAACCTATGGGAAGGATTAATGATGTTCTTATTGTTGCCAATAGGAATTATGTACCCGTAGATTTCATTATTCTTGATATAGATTGCAATCCTTCATGTCCTATTATTCTTGGTAGACCTTTCCTTAGAACGATTGGTGCAATTATTGATATGAAGGAAGGAAATATTAGATTCCAATTTATGTTAAGAAAAGGCATGGAACACTTTCCTAGATTGAAAATCAAATTACCATATGAATCTATTATGAGAGCAACTTATGGATTGCCTTCCAAAGATGGCAATACCTAGATATATCCATGAATCGTGCCTAGCTAGGGGCGTAAAACGATAGCGCTTTTTGGGAGGCAACCCAATTTATATTTTATTTTTTTCTGTTTAGGAATAAATATTGCACCTAGCTTCTTTTTAGATGTGATTTTGTGTTTTAATTAGTGTTTGTGCCAAGTGGAACCTTTGGGAAGACTTGTGTGGAGTTTATATGATCTTGATGTGAAAAACAGAATCGTTAGCGCTCGCTAGAATGGTCACCGGATTTTACTGGAGCGTGCTATTTAGTTGATTATTTTTGCAGATAATTAATAGACAAATTCCTCACGTTTATCAATTTAGTTCAATTTTTTGGAGTTACAGAAGTATGCGAAAACTGCAGATTACTACAGATTGTTTTGTTTTTGACAGATTCTGTTTTTCGTGTGTTGTTTGCTTATTTCAATGCATCTATGAGTAGTATTAGGAAGTACGAATCATAGAGAAGTTGGAATAAAGTAGGTTTAACACCAATATAAACAAAGAATGAATTCATTGCAGTACCTTTGAGTAGTGGTTTGTTTTCTTACACTAACGGAGCTCACGAGAGTTTTGTCTAAGTTTTGTGTTGTGAAGTTTTCAAGTGTTGAGTGTTTCTTTGATGGCTTATGGAACAAAGAGTAGCAAGAGCCTAAGCTTGGGGATGCCCAAGGCACCCCAAGGTAAAAGTAAGGACAACCAAAAGCCTAAGCTTGGGGATGCCCCGGGAAGGCATCCCCTCTTTCGTCTTCATCCATCGGTAACTATACTCAGAGCTATATTTTTATTCACCACATGATATGTGTTTTACTTGGAACGTCATGTATCATTTGAGTCTTTGCTTGTTAGTTTGCCACAATTATCCTTGCAGGACTCACCTATTTGAGAGAGTTAAATATGGCCTAGGAATTGATAGAATACTCTATGTGCTTCACTTATATCTTTTAGAGCACGGTGTTGATTATATTTTGTAGAAATTGTTGATCTCTCGTGCTTCACTTGTATCCTTTTGAGAGTCTATTAAAACAGCATGGTAATGTGCTTTGGCTATAAAACTAGCCTTTGCATGATAGACATCCAATATCAATGTAGTAAAAACTTTCACACTAAGTGCATTGAATAGGATGAGAAGTTGGATGCTTGATAATTGTTTTGAGATATGAGGATAGTGATATTAGAGTCATGCTAGTGGAGTTATCATGAAATTGAGAAATGCTTGTGTTAAGGTTAGTGATTACCGTAGCATGCACGTATGGTGAACCACTATGTGACGAAGTTAGAGCATGAGGTATTTGTAAAGTGTCAACCTTTGTGTGGAGGTCGGGGGCGCGCGATGGTTAACTCCTACCAACCCCCCCCCCCAGGAGCATGCGTTGATTGCTTTGTTTTGATGACTCGTAAATTTTTGCAATAAGTATATGAGTTCTTATGACTAATGTTGAGTCCATGGATATTACGCACTCTCACCCTTCCACCATTGCTAGCCTCTCTTTTACCGTGCAACTTTCGCCGGTACCATACACCCACCATATATCCTTCCTCAAAAAAGCCACCATATATTTTCCTCAAAACAGCCACCATACCTACCTATCATGGCATTTCCATAGCCATTCCGAGATATATTGCCATGCAACTTTCCACCGTTCCGTTCATATGACACGCTTCATATTGTCATATTGCCATGCATGATCATGTAGTTGACATCGTATTTGTGGCAAAGCCACCATGCATAATTTTTCATACATGTCACTCTTGATTCATTGCACATCCCCGTACACCGTCGGAGGCATTCATATAGAGTCATACTTGTTCTAGTATCGAGTTGTAATTCAATGAAAGTGTGATGATCATCATTATTAGAGCATTGTCCCATGTCAGGAAAGGCTAAATCAAAAAAAGCCCCTCCAAAGAAAGAAAAGAAAAGAAAGGCCCAAAAAAATAAATAAAATAAAAATAAAGAAAAAGGGACAATTGCTACTATCTTTTTCCACACTTGTGCTTCAAAGTAGCACCATGTTCTTCATGATAGAGAGTCTCATGTTTAGGCACTTTCATATACTAGTGGGAATTTTCATTATAGAACTTGGCTTGTATATTCCAACGATGGGATTCCTCAAATGCCCTAGGTCTTCATGAGCAAGCAAGTTGGATGCACACCCACTAGTTTCTTTTGTTGAGCTTTCATACATATTTAGCTCTAGTGCATCCGTTGCATGGCAATCCCTACTCACTCACATTGATATCTATTGATGGGCATCTCCATAGCCCGTTGATACGCCTAGTTGATGTGAGACTATCTCCCTCCTTTTTGTCTTCTCCACAACCACCTCTCTATTCCACACAGTGCTATATCCATGGCTCGCGCTCATGTATTGCGTGAAAGTTGAAAGTTTGAAAGAATAGAGTATGAAAACAACTGCTTTGCTGAAATCGGGGTTGTGCATGATATGAATATTTTGTGTGATGAAGAGGGAGCATAGCCATACTATATGATTTTGTAGGGATAACTTTCTTTAGCCATAGTATTTTGAGAAGACATGATTGCTTTGTTTGTATGCTTGAAGTATTATTATTTCTTATGTCAATATAGACTTTTGTCTTGAATCTTTCAGATCTGAACATTCATGCCACAATTAAGAGAATTGCATTGAAAAACTATGTTGGTTAGCATTCCACATCAAAAATTCTGTTTTTATCATTTACCTACTCAAGGACGAGCGGGAATTAAGCTTGGGGATGCTTGATACGTCTCCAACGTACCTATAATTTTTTATTGTTCCATGCTATTATTTATGATGTTTTGGATGTTTAATGGGCTTTGTTATAGACTTTTATATTATTTTTGGGACTAACCTACTAACCCAAAGGCCCAGTCCAGATTGTTGTTTTTGCCTGTTTAAGGGTTTTACGGAAAATGGATATCAAACAGAGTCCAAACGGAATGAAACCTTCGGGGGAGATATTTTTGGAGCAAAATGCGCACGAGAGACTTGAGAACCACGGAGTAGGGCTAACGTGGCATCCACGAGGGTGGGGCGCCCCCCCCTATAGGGCGCGCCCCCTGCCTCGTGGGCACCCCGTCTGGCCCCCGGTGCCCTCCTTCCTCCTATATATACCTACGTACCCCGAAACTATCAGAACAACAGAGAAAACCCTAGTTCCACCGCCGCAACCTTCTGTTCCCGTGAGATCCCATCTTGGGGCATGTTCCGGAACTTCGCCGGAGGGGGGATCTTCCACGGAGTGCTTCTACATCATCATCATCGCCTCACCATTAGTTATGAGTAGTTTACCACAGACCTTTGTGTCGGCGTATTTGGATCGACACCTATGGGATCACAAGAATCCCTACTACGGTTGCGGGGCGTGGGGTTGAGGGAAGAGTGGATCTAACGGTCAGGACACAGTTCCTTTACCCAGGTTCGGGCCGCAAAGATGCGTAAAACCATACTCCTGCTTTGGTGGATTATAGGTTGGTGTTCTTCAGCTAGTAAGGAGCTCCAAGAGAGTCGTGAGGAGTTCTAAAAAGCCGAATCCTCCTCCTGGTCGCCTCGGGCCTCCTTTTATAGGAAAAAGGGGCTGCCACAGTGGCACACAGGAGGTGGAAAGGGTACAGCGATGCGAGGTTATCCCCCGCATTACAGGACAAGGTGCATTTAATGCGCCCAGCTTAGGTGTCCTTGCTTTATCGGGGACGAGGGGAGACGCCCGTCTTGTTCGTCGCCGCTCCTCCTCGTGTCGACACGCGCCCTGGCCAGCGGTGCCTGAGGTGCCATGTAGGCAGATAGGCAGCTGAGGTGGCGCAACGGCGGGTCTCCATGACGATCTGTGGGTTGCCACGCAGGAGCCTGTCCAGCTGGTCGGGTGAGCAACTGCGTGGGTCAGTGGAAACCCAGTTGGTGCGGGCCTGATGGTGGCCCCGTGGGTGTCCTCGGCAAGGGCCTTGCCGGGGGCCCCGGCAAGGGTCTTGCCGTGGCGCCTGCTGTCATCGCCGGCAAGGTGCTTGCCGGGGGCCTTGTGGTCCTCCTTGGCTGGGATCCCGCCAAGGGTCGTTGCCTTCTTATCTTGCATATGATCTTGAAGGTCTTCACAAAGATCTGCATGCCACCACGAGGATATCTCCCGAATCCTCGCCCCATGGGGGCGGTGGACTCAAGAGTGATTCGCTCCGTAGGTGCGGGGCGAGCTGCCGCGGCAAGGGCCTTGCCGGGGCTGCTAGGGCTGGCCCCGGCAAGGATCTTGTCGGGGAGAGACGCTTCGTCCCTTGGCTCTGTGTGGTCTTGTTCTTGGTGTCGCTCCAGTCTCCATATGGCTTCAGTCTTGCCCCGGCTTGCCTCCCTCGCCATGCTTGGTATGGTGGCGCCGTGGCTCAGAGTGCCCGTGCACAGTCATAGGGGTACAAAAAGTGTACCCCTCTTTTTGTACACCGACAGGAGCCCTCGGGCCTGGGCCACACATAAGCGCAACACGTTGTTGGGCCAGGCCCAGAACGGTGCGCGGGCAGGCGGGGTGGTTTTCACCGTGGTAAAATTCCCACGCGCTGTGCCTCCCATGACCCGCGCGCGCGGCGCGGGGTGGAGGGCCGTGCGTGATGTGGGCGGCATGCGTGGGGTGGTTTCCGCAGGCATGCGTCACGTCGCAGTAAATGCGAAAGGAAGCAGCCCGCGCCTTCCCCATAAATGGGGGGAGGTGTGGGGGCGTGGCCCGCTGACTGGATGGGGTCGAGGCGCAGTTTGCTAGGTGTCCACTCCCCACGATCACGGGGTGGGGAGAGGTCGCCTCACCCGTCCCTTCGGTCCTGCGCGTTCGCCACGTGCCTCCCATACGTTCGAGGTGGCGAGCGGTGGAGGCGGGAAACCGAGCCGTCGCTGGTTAGGGCGGCGGGTCGGTCCCAGCCCCTCTCGCCTTCTGCGTCTTGATTGGCCGAGCGGGGCGGTCGAGCTCCAGCCCCGCCCCTTTATAAAGGGCGGAGGGAGGGGACAGCGCTCCACACTCCTCCATCTTCTTTCTCCTTCAGCTTCTCCTCTTTTCTTCTATCAGCCATGAAGAAGGAAAACCCTGGCTCCTCAACGGTGGCGGCGAGGGTCGCTGCTCGACAGCACGTCCCCCCTTCTCCTGCACCCGTAGTGGCCGAACCAGCCACGAGGGGAAGAGGGAGGGGGCGGGGTCATGGGCGAGGCCGGGGTGCTCAGGGAATAGGAAGACGGGGCGGCTCGCCGGCCTCGCCTCCGCTAGCAGCTCCTCCTCAAGTGGAAGGTCATGTTGGAGATGACCCCTGCGAATTCTTCATTAGGATGCGGGGGTCGTCGCGCCGTCGCCTTCGTCTCCCGACCCCGTTTGCGTGGGAGATGGAGGTGAACCCGCCGGAGTCGCTGCGGCTGCACATGAGGGGTTGTGGGATTAGTGGCACGCGGGCCCGCGTCGACTTCCCTGTCCCTCATGTGATGTATCTTCGCCAAGGATGGAAGAGGTTCGCTCGCATCCACAGCCTGGCGGATGGGCTCACCCTCCACTTCAAGTTGATGGGGGATGGCCACCTCTCCGTCAAGGTCTTCGGGCACCTCGGAACTCGCGCGAGGTGCTGCATGGAGAGCTCCTCTGATGACGAAGTCTCCTCCTCGAACGGGGGTGACGAGGAGGACAGCGATAGCGACGATGAGGGCGGGGGACGGCAGGATGACGGGTCCGACTAGGTGTCGGGCGCCGCTCCTGGTGGCACCGACGACCCCATCATCCGCGTCGCCGGCTCCTTGAACTTCTCGGGGTCGTCTCCTTGGCGGCTGGCGTAGGGAGGCTGCGGAAGAGGAAGAGGAAGAAGGCGGGCGGAAAGGTCGTCATGTCGGAGTACGCGGGCACCGACGCCTTCGTCTCCTACTGACGTCCTGCCGCCTCGTCTTCGAGCTCGGCCTCCGGCGCCGTCATCACCGCCCAGCCCCGAGGAGGCCGCCGAGATGCCTTCTCGGTGTCTTCTGCCACCCGTAGCTCACCTAGGGGCCCCTTTTGCCCTTCTCGCCTCCTTGACCTACCTCCTGAGGAGAGGGACAAGAAAGGCATTACGGGCATCTTATCTCTTTTTAGTCTCTAAGCCTTCGGGCATCTGTTAAGTTTAAAACTTGTAATCCCCTTTATTCATGTTTTTCATTCCCTATGGACTGTACCTGAATGGAATGTTTTTAATGAAGAAGGAATGTTTGCCGGGTCTTTTGTTCGTAGGTAAAAACCCACAACAGGGAATAAATCCCTGATATCCTTAAGATGAACATTTTCTCGCCCGGCAATAGGCCCTACCGTTTCCCTACTTCGCTTGACCTTCCTCACGCCCTTGGCGGAGGCAGGGGCGAAGCGGGATCAGGCTCCTCGTTTTATCCCTTCGCCGCCGCGACTACGACCAAACCTAGTCCCAGGAACAAGCCTTAGGGCCTAGAGTTATGGGAGCACGGTAGCTTAAGGAAAAGAACGAGGTTTCACATACCTCAATCCATAACGGAATGCATGATAAGGGAAAAAGGACTTATCTGAAGCTGCAGCCCCCGGCAACCCTCGTCTGCCGTGGGCGAATTCTTCCCCTTGCAGCCCCCGGCAATGCTGGCTTGCTGGGGCCTAGGCACTGGTCCGTTCTTCTTTCCTTCCTCCAAGTGGCTTTGGGAAGGATGCCCGCGCGTCCTGTAAACCAAGGAAGATAGAGGAAAGACAAAGACTCGACCACTAAGCTAGGGTTTAGCCGCTGCTAAGCACTATCAACCCTAGCCAAGGACGAGACTCGACTCAGCATGCATGCTAAAACTTAGGGCGCCAGCGCTTCATTTATTTATGCTCAGGGTCTGTGCCTGGCTTTGTACAAAGGGTTACGTGCCTTGCCGGCAAAGCTTGTACAAAAGGGTGGCTTGCTGGGGGGGCCGGCAAGCCGCGCCTTATGGGTAAAACTTGCGAAGATGCTCGATGTTCCAGGAATTACTCACCGAAATGGCATCCTCGGTCTCCAGGCGGACAGCGCCAGGCCTGGTGACTCGTATTACCCGATAAGGGCCTTCCCACTTCGGCGTCAACTTGTTCGTATTCCTGGCCGATTGAACGCGCCGGAGAACAAGGTCGCCTTCCTCAAAGCTTCGGGCATGAACCTTGCGGCTATGGTAACGGCACAAGGCTTGCTAGTAGCGCGCTGCTCTCACAGCCGCCCGAAGATGATCTTCCTCAAGGAGCATTGCGTCGTCTTGCCGCAATTGCTCTTGCTCAAGCTCATCATAAGCGAGCACTCGAGGTGACCCGTATATGAGTTCCGTGGGGAGAACTGCTTCTGCCCCGTATATCAGGGCAAAGGGCGTCTGGCCGGTGGCTCGATTTGGCGTCGTCCTGATCGACCAAAGAACTGCCGGCAATTCATCAATCCAGCGCCTCCCGCTCTTGTGCAGCCTGTCAAAGGTCTTTGTCCTTAATCCTCGCAGCACTTCAGCATTTGCCCTCTCAGCTTGACCATTGCTTCGGGGGTGAGCAACGGAAGTGAAACAGACATTGCTGCCGAGGTCTTGGGTATATTGCATGAAGGTGCGGCTTGTAAACTGCGTGCCGTTGTCGGTGATGATCCTGTTTAGTACACCAAAACGGCACACTAGTCCCTTGAAGAACTTGACGGCTGACTGAGCTGTGACCTTCCTCACTGCCTCCACTTCTGGCCACTTTGTGAACTTGTCGATTGCAACGTACAAGTATTCAAAGCCCCCGACGGCGCGGGGGAAAGGGCCCAGTATGTCGAGCCCCCAGACCGAGAAGGGCCAGGAGAGAGGAATGGTTTGAAGGGCTTGAGCTGGTTGATGAAGTTTCTTCGAATGGAATTGGCACGCTTCACACCTGGTGACCAGCGCCGCCGCATCCTGGAGGGCAGTGGGCCAGAAGAAGCCTTGTCGGAATGCCTTGCCGGCAAGAGCTCTCGACCCTATGTGGGATCCACATATGCCTCCATGTATCTCTGCCAACAGCTCCAGTCCTTCCTCTCGGGGGATGCAGTATCTTCATCTGAAGAGTCAGTTTCCGCACCGGCGCCTTCGCTGGGGTACTTCCGTCCCTCTTCAGCCCGGGCGCATCTGTCGGCGAGAACGTAGAGTTCTGCCACGTCCTTCACCTTGGTCATCGCCAGTTCTTCGCGCATCTTGCGGTTGCACACGTTCTGGTGGAACGCGCTGATGATGGCGGCAGGGTGAACATCGGGGATATTGTACTGTACCCGGCTGAATCTCTGTATGTACTTGCGCAGAGTCTCGTCTTCCTTCTAGGGTATGACATGTAGGTCACTCGCCTGGCCATGGGCTTGGTGGCCTCCGGTAAAGGCGCCAACAAACTCATGGCATAGGTCGGACCAGGAGGAAATAGAGTCTACTGGCAAGTGCATCAACCACGACATGGCGTTAGGTTTAAGAGCCAACGGAAAGTAATTCGCAAGCACCTTATCGTCGCGAGCCCCAGCAGCTTGCATCGCGATGGTGTAGATGCTGAGGAACTCCGACGGGTGGGTCTTGCCGTTGTATTTCTCGCCAACATCAGGTTTGAAGGTGCCGTGAGAGGGCCATTGGAACTACCGCAGCTCACGGGTGAAAGTCGGACATCCTACCTCGTAGGGTAGACCTCCAGGGCTTTCCGGTGTTGGGCGTTCCGCAGCAGGCCCTGCTCGCCTGTCTGACTGGTGGCGCGTTTCGCGCCGGCGCTCGATGGTGGTTCGAGCGTCTTCATGAGCTCGCTCCTGAAGAACTTGATGCTGGTCGCCGTGGGTCGGTGGGTCGGACGACGCTATGGAGATGGCGTCGCCCACGACGTCTCGAGGGTCGACGCACGCGGCACTGGGCGAGGAGGAGGCGAATGCACCATAGCCACGGCGCTGCCAGCTCTCCCGCCCATGGTGCGTGGGACCCCATCGGAACGTCGGCCTGGGAGCTCCACTGGGTTTAGGTCATCCCTGTTGGCGACCGCGACAAGGCTTCGGATGGTGGCTCTCCATTCGTCGAGTTTCCCCGTAACGGGAGGAAAGTCGAGGAGCAACTGCGCGCGCGCCAAAGCTTCGGCTGGTGTCAACGGTAGTGAAACCTTCACGTATCGTGACGCCCTTCGACCCCTGACTGTGTCAGGGGGAGCTCCATCACGATCCCGCGGTCGCCTATCGCCTCCACTAGTGCTTCGGCGGGCGGGCAGGTCTTCTACGTCCCGGGAGTGGCGCTCGGGGCTCTTCCCATGGCGACGCCCGGGGTCTTCGGGACGGCGACGCCGTTCGTCGCACGCTGCTTGAGAAGAGTGCGCTGTTGGCGCTGGCGTGGGAGTTCTGGAGGGCCTCGCGTCGCCCTCGGGTGGTGCGGCCGTGACCTTGGAGGGTCCCGCGCCACCCGCGGAGGGCCGGGTCCCATCTCTGGAACTGGCGATGTGCGGCTTGTTACCAGGCGCACAAGCATCGCCACCTCCCAAACTCCGGCTGTAGGGATGGCGTTGGTGTTCGCGAGCAGCGCCCCGATTCCTTTCCACGACTGGTCCACTGCTCGCCCGCGTCGGGACGGGCTGCCCGGCTTCCGACTGGCCAACCGCCACCGTCGTCTTCTTCTTGGGCGCCATGACGATGCAGGAGCGTAGAACTAACCGCTAAAGCCGATTCTCACAACCGGGCGCCCCCAACCTGGCGCGCCAAAGATGTCGGCGTATTTGGATCGACACCTATGGGATCACAAGAATCCCTACTACGGTTGCGGGGCGCGGGGTTGAGGGAAGAGCGGATCTAACGGTCAGGACACAGTTCCTTTACCCAGGTTCGGGCCGCAAAGATGCGTAAAACCCTACTCCTGCTTTGGTGGATTATAGGTTGGTGTTCTTCAGCTAGTAAGGAGCTCCAAGAGAGTCGTGAGGAGTTCTAAAAAGCCGAATCCTCCTCCTGGTCGCCTCGGGCCTTCTTTTATAGGAAAAAGGGGCTGCCACAGTGGCACACAGGAGGTGGAAAGGGTATAGTGATGCGAGGTTATCCCTCGCATTACAGGACAAGGTGCATTTAATGCGCCCAGCTTATGTGTCCTTGCTTTATCGGGGACGAGGGGAGACGCCCGTCTTGTCCGTCGCCGCTCCTCCTCGTGTCGACACGCGCCCTGGCCAGCGGTGCCTGAGGTGCCACGTAGGCAGACATGCAGCTGAGGTGGCGCAACGGCGGGTCTCCATGATGATCTGTGGGTTGCCACGCAGGAGCCTGTCCAGCTGGTCGGGTCGGCAACTGCGTGGGTCGGTGGTAACCCAGTTGGTGCGCTCCTGATGGTGGCCCCGTGGGTGTCCTCGGCAAGGGCCTTGCCGGGGGCCCCAGCAAGGGTCTTGATGTGGCGCCTGCTGTCATCCCCGGCAAGGTGCTTGCCGGGGGCCTTGTGGTTCTCCTTGGCTGGGATCCCGCCAAGGGTCGTCGTCTTCTTATCTTGCATCTGATCTTGAAGGTCTTCACAAAGATCTGCAAGCCACCACGGGCATATCTCCCGAATCCTCGCCCCATGGGGGCGGTGAACTCAAGGGTGATTCGATCCGTAGGTGTGGGGCGAGCTGCCGCGGCAAGGGCCTTGCCGGGGCTGCCAGGGCTGGCCTCGGCAAGGATCTTGCCAGGGAGAGCCGCTTCGTCCCTTGGCTCTTTGTGGTCTTGTTCTTGGTGTCGCTCCAGTCTCCATTGGGCTTCAGTCTTGCCTCGGCTTGCCTCCCTCGCCATGCTTGGTGTGGTGGCGCCTTGGCTCAGACTGCCCGTGCACAGTCATAGGGGTACAAAAAGTGTACCCCTCTTTTTGTACACCGACACTTTGGGTCCATAGCTAGTATCTAGATGGCTTCTTCTCTCTCTTTGGATCTCAATACCAATTTCTCCTCGGTCTTCGAGGAGATCTATTCGATATAATCTCTTTTTGCGGTGTTTTTGTCGAGATCCGATGAATTGTGGGTTTATGATCAAGATTATCTACGAGAAATATTTGGTTCTTTTCTGAACTCTTTATGTATGATTATAATATCCTTGCAAGTCTCTTCGAATTATTGGTTTGGTTTGGCCTACTAGATCTGTAATTCTTGCAATGGTAGCAGTGCTTGGCTTTGGGTTCAATCTTGCGGTGTCCTTTTCCAGTGACAGTAGATGCAGCAAGGCACGTATTGTATTGTTGCCATCGAGGATAAAAAGATGGGGTTTATATCATTATGCTTGAGTTTATCCCGCTACATCATGTCATCTTGCTTAAGGCGTTACTCCGTTCTTATGAGCTTAATACTCTAGATGCATGCTGGATAGCGGTCGATGTGTGGAGTAATAGCAGTAGATGCAGAATCGTTTCGATCTACTTGTCTCGGACATGATGCCTATATACAACGATCATGCCTAGATAGTCTCATAATTATTCGCTTTTCTATCAATTGCTCGACAGTAATTTGTTTACCCACCGTAGAATATCGCTATCATGAGAGAAGCCACTAGAGAACACTATGGCCCCCGGGTCTATTCTCAAACATATCAATCTACATTCTACTTTACTTTTCCGCTTTTACTTTCTGTTCTTATAACCAAAAATACCAAAAATATCAAACTATCATCTCTATCAGATCTCACTTTCGTAAGTGACCGTAAAGGGATTGACAATCCCTTATCGGGTTGGCTGCGAAGTTCTTATTTGTTTGTGCAGGTGCGAGGGATTCGTGCGTGGTCTCCTACTGGATTGATACCTTGGTTCTCAAAAACTGACGGAAATACTTACACTACTGTGCTGCATCTCCCTTTCCTCTTCGAGGGAATACAACGCAAGCTCGAGAAGTACAAATAGCAACGAGAGGGGAGAGTTTGTCTACGTACCCACGTAGATCGAAAGCGGAGGCGTCTAGTGACGTGGTTGATGTAGTCGAACTTCTTCGTGATCCAACCGATCAAGCACCGAACGTACGGCACCTGCGCGTTCAGCACATGTTCAGCTTGATGATGTCCCACGAGCTCTTGATCCAGTAGAACCTAGCGGGAGAGTTTCGTCGGCACGACGGCGTGGTGACGGAGATGATGAAGTTACCGTCGCAAGGCTTCGCCTAAGCGTTGCAACAATATGACCAAGGTGTGTTTTTGTGGAAGGGGGCACCGCACACGGTTGGGAGAGATCAACAGATCAACTTGTGTGTATTTGGGTGCCCCCTACCCCCGTATATAAAGGAGCAAGGGGGGAGGCCGGTCGGCCCCCTATGGCACGCCCTAGAGAGGCAATCCTACTAGGAATAAGATTCCAATCCTATTCCTAGTAGGAGTCCACCAAGAAGGAGAGAGGGGGAAGGAAAGAGAGGGAGAGGGAGAGGGAAAGAGGGGGCCGCGCCCCCTCCCCTCGTCCAATTCGGACTCCCCTTTGGGAGAGGGCGCGCCACCTTCTGGCTGATGCCCTCTCTCTCCCCTAAAGCCCACTAGGGCCCAATACTTCCCCCGGGGTTT
>LR738714.1:410293783-410421757 GCA_902687465.1 Secale cereale
CCCCCCCCCCCCCCCGGCACTCCGGTTTTATCTGAAACCTTCCGGAACACTTCTGGTGTCCGAATATAGTCATCCAATATATCAAACTTTATGTCTCGGACATTCCGAGACTCCTCTTCATGTCTGTGATCTCACCCGGGATTCCGTACTACCTTCGGTACATCAAAACTCATAAACTCATAATACCGATCGTCATCAAATGTTAAGCGCGCGGACCCTACGGGTTCGAGAACTATGTAGACATGACCGAGACTCATCTCTGGTCAATAACCAATAGCGGAACCTAGATGCTCATATTGGCTCCTACATATTCTACAAAGTTCTTTATCGGTCAAACCGCATAACAACATACGTTGTTCCCTTTGTCATCGGCATGTTACCTGCCTGAGATTCCATCGTCGGTATCTCAATACCTAGTTCAATCTCGTTACCGGCAAGTCTCTTTACTCGTTCCGTAATACATCATCTTGTGACTAACTCATTAGTCATTTGCTTGCAAGGCTTATTATGATGTGCATTACCGAGAGGGCCCAGAGATACCCCTCCGATACTCGGAGTGACAAATCCTATTCTTGATCTATTCCAACACCACGAACGCTTTCGGAGACACCTGTAGAGCATCTTTATAATCACCCAGTTACGTTGCGACATTTGATAGCACACAAGGTGTTCCTCTGGTATTCGGGAGTTGCATAATCTCATAGTCATAGGAACATGTATAAGTCATGAAGAAAGCAATAGCAGTAAAACTAAACGATCATAGTGCTAAGCTAACGGATGGGTCTTATCCATCACATCATTCTCCTAATGATGTGATCTCGTTGATCAAATGACAACTCATGTCTATGGCTAGGAAACATAACCATATTTGATCAATGAGCTAGTCTAGTAGAGGCATACTAGGGACAAACTGTTTTGTCTATGTATTCACACATGTACTAAGTTTCCGGTTAATAAAATTCTAGCATGAATAAAAGACATTTATCATGATATAAGGAAATACAAATAACATCTTTATTATTGCCTCTAGGGCATATTTCCTTCAGTCTCCCACTTGAACTAGAGTCAATAATCTAGATTACAACGTAATGATTCTAACACCCATGGAGTCTTGGTGATGATCATGTTTTGCCCGTGGAAGAGGCTTAGTCAACGGGTCTGCAACATTCAGATCCGTATGTATCTTGCAAATTTCTATGTCTCCCTCCTTGACTTGATCGCGGATGGAATTGAAGCGTATTTTGATGTGCTTTGTTCTCTTGTGAAACCTGGATTCCTTCGCCAAGGCTATTGCTCCAGTGTTGACACAAACGATTTTCATTGGACCCGATGCACTAGGTACCACACCTAGATCGGATATGAACTCCTTCATCCAGACTCCTTCATTTGCTACTTCCGAAGCAGCTAAGTATTCCGCTTCACACGTAGATCCCGCCACGACGCTTTGCTTGGAACTGCACCAACTGACAGCTCCACCGTTCAATAAAAATACATATCCGGTTTGTGACTTAGAGTCATCCCGATTAGTGTCAAAGCTTGAACCGACGTAACCGTTTATGACGAGCTCTTTGTCACCTCCATATACGAGAAACATATCCTTTGTCCTTTTCAGGTACTTTAGGATGTTCTTGACCGTTGTCCAGTGATCCACTCCTGGATTACTTTGGTACCTCCCTCCTAAACTTATAGCAAGGCACACATCAGGTCTGGTACACAACATTGCATACATGATAGATCCTATGGTTGAGGCATAGGAAATGACTTTCATTTTCTCTCTATCTTCTGCGGTGGTCGGGCATTGAGTCTTACTCAATTTCACACCTTGTAACACAGGCAAGAACCCTTTCTTTGACTGATCCATTTTCAACTTCTTCAAAACTTTATCAAAATATGTGCTGTGTGAAAGTCCGATTAAGTGTCTTGATCTATCTCTATAGATCTTGATGCCTAATATGTAAGCAGCTTCACCGAGGTCTTTCATTGAAAAATTCTTATTCAAGTATCCTTTTATGTTATCCAGAAATTCTATATCATTTCCAATCATTAATATGTCATCCACATATAATATCAGAAATGCTACAGAGCTCCCACTCACTTTCTTGTAAATACAGGCTTCTCCAAAAGTCTGTATAAAACCATATGATTTGATCACCTCATCAAAGCGTATAATCCAACTCCGAGATGCTTGCACCTGTCCATAGATGGATCGCTGGAGCTTGCACACTTTGTTAGCACCTTTAGGATCGACAAAACCTTTTGGTTGCATGATATACAACTCTTCTTTGAGATATCCATTCAGGAATGCAGTTTTGACATCCATTTGCTAGTTTTCATAATTATAAAATGCAACAATTGCTAACATGATTCGGACAAACTTAAGCATCGCTACGGGTGAGAAAGTCTCATCATACTCAACTCCTTGAACTTGTCGAAAACCTTTCGCAACAAGTCGAGCTTTGTAAACAGTAACATTACCGTCAGCGTCGGTCTTCCTCTTGAAGATCCATTTATTTTTTATGGCTTGCCGATCATCGGGCAAGTAAACCAAAGTCCACACTTTGTTCTCATACATGGATCCCATCTTAGATTTCATGGCCTCAAGCCATTTGGCGGAATCTGGGCTCATCATCGCTTCCTCATAGTTCGTAGGTTCATCATGGTCTAGTAACATGACTTCCAGAACTGGGTTGCCGTACCACTCTAGCGCGGAACGTACTTTGGTTGATCTACGAAGTTCAGCAGAAACTTGATCTGAAGTTTCATGATCATCATCATTAGCTTCCTCACTAATTGGTGTAGGAATCACTGGAACTAGTTTATGCGATGTACTACTTTCCAATTCGGGAGAAGGTACAATTACCTCATCAAGTTCCACTTTCCTCCCACTCACTTCTTTCGAGAGAAACTTCTTCTCTAGAAAGGATCCATTCTTAGCAACGAATATCTTGCCTTCGGATATGTGATAGAAGGTGTACCCAACAGTCTCCTTTGGGTATCCTATGAAGACACATTTCTCCGACTTGGGTTCGAGCTTATCAGGTTGAAGCTTTTTCACATAAGCATCGCTGCCCCAAACTTTAAGAAACGACAACTTTGGTTTCTTGCCAAACCACAGTTCATAAGGCGTCGTCTCAACGGATTTAGATGGTGCCCTATTTAACGTGAATGCAGCTGTCTCTAAAGCATAACCCCAAAACGATAGTGGTAAATCGGTAAGAGACATCATAGACCGCATCATATCTAATAAAGTACGGTTACGACGTTCGGACACACCATTACGCTGTGGTGTTCCGGGTGGCGTGAGTTTTGAAACTATTCCACATTGTTTCAAATGAAGACCAAACTCGTAATTCCAATATTCTCCTCCACGATCAGATCACAGAAACTTTATTTTCTTGTTAGACGATTCTCTACTTCACTCTGAAATTCTTTGAACTTTTCAAAAGTTTCAGACTTGTGCTTCATCAAGTAGATATACCCATATTTGCTTAAATCATCAGTGAAGGTCAGAAAATAATGATACCCGCCGCGAGCCTCAACACCCATTGGTCCACATACATCAGTATGTATGATTTCCAAAAAATATGTTGCTCGCTCCATTGTTCCTCATCTTGCCCATGAGGCATGGTTCGCAAGCACCAAGTGATTCATAATGAAGTGATTCCAAAAGTCCATCACTATGGAGTTTCTTCATGCGCTTTACACCAATATGACCTAAACGGCAGTGCCACAAATAAGTTGCACTGTCATTATTAACCTTGCATCCTTTGGCTTCAATATTATGAATATGTGTATCACTACAATCGAGATCCAACAAGAATAGACCACTCTTTAAGGGTGCATGACCATAAAAGATATTACTCATATAAATAGAACAACCATTATTCCCAGATTTAAATGAATGACCGTCTCGCAATAAACAAGATTCAGATATAATGTTCATGCTTAACGCTGGCACCAAATAACAATTATTTAGGTCTAAAACTAATCCCGAAGGTAGATGTAGAGGTAGCGTGCCGATGGCGATCACATCGACTTTGGAACCATTTCCCACGCGCATCGTCACCTCGTCCTTAGCCAATCTTCGTTTAATCTGTAGTCCTTGTTTCGAGTTACAAATATTAGCAACCAAACCGTTATCAAATACCCAGGTACTACTACGAGCATTAGTAAGGTACACATCAATAACATGTATATCACATATACCTTTGTTCACCTTGCCATCCTTCTTATCCGCCAAATACTTGGGGCAGTTCCGCTTCTAGTGTCCAGTCCCTTTGCAGTAGAAGCACTCAGTTTCAGGCTTGGCTCCAGAATTGGGTTTCTTTGTGGGAGTAGCAACTGTCTTGCTAGTCTTCTTGAAGTTCCCCTTCTTTCCCTTGCCCTTTTTTCTTGAAACTAGTGGTCTTGTTAACCATCAACACTTGATGCTCCTTTTTTATTTCTACCTCCGTAGCCTTGAGCATAGCAAAGAGCTCGGGAATTGTCTTTTGCATCCCTTGCGTATTATAGTTCATCACGAAGCCTTTATACCTTGGTGGTAGTGATTGAAGAACTCTATCAATAACACTATCTTCATCAACTTTGCAACCAAGTTGAGTCATATGATTGTAGTACCCAGATTTTCTGAGCAAGTGTTCAATGATAGAACTATTCTCCTCCATCTTGCAGCCATAGAATTTATTGGAAATCTCATATTTCTCAATCCGAGCATTTGCTTGAAATATTAACTTCAACTCCTGGAACATCTCATATGCTCCATGACGTTCAAAACATCGTTGAAGTCTCGGTTCTAAGCCGTAAAGCATGGCACACTGAACTATCATGTAGTCATCAGAACGAGCTTGCCAAACGTTCATAACGTACAGGGTTGCTCCTGCAGCAGGCTTGTCACCCAGCAATGCTTCAAGGACATAATTCTTCTGTGCAGCAATGAGGATAATCCTCAAGTTACGGACCCAGCCCGTGTAATTGCTACCATCATCTTTGAACTTAGCTTTCTCTAGGAAGCATTAAAATTCAAAGGAATGGTAGCACGGGCCGTTGATCTACAACAACATAGATATGCAAAAACTATCAGGACTAAGTTCATGATAAATTAAAGTTCAATTAATCATATTACTTAAAGAACTCCCACTTAGATAGACATCCCTCTGGTCATCTAAATGATCACATGATCCAAATCAGCTAAACCATGTCCGATCATCACGTGAGATGGAGTAGTTTTCAATGGTGAACATCTTATGTTGATCATATCTACTATATGATTCACGCTCGACCTTTCGGTCTCCAGTGTTCCGAGGCCATATCTACATATGCTAGGCTCGTCAAGTTTAACCCAAGTATTCCGCGTGTGCAAAACTGGCTTACACCCGTTGTATGTGAACGTAGAGCTTATCACACCCGATCATCATGTGGTGTCTTGGCACGACGAACTTTTGCAACGGTGCCTACTTAGGGAGAACACTTATACCTTGAAATTTTGTAAGGGATCATCTTATAATGCTACCATCGTACTAGGCAAAATAAGAAGCATAATAAGATAAACATCACATGCAATCAAAATATGTGACACGATATGGCCATCATCATCTTGTGCTTTTGATCTCCATCTCCAAGGCACCATCATGATCACCATCGTCACCGGCGCGACACATTGATCTCCATCGTAGCATCGTTGTTGTCTCGCCAACTATTGCTTCCATGACTATCACTACCGCTTAGTGATAAAGTAAAGCAATTACATGGCGACTGTATTTCATACAATAAAGCGACAACCATATGGCTCCTGCCAGTTGCCGATAACTTTACAAAACATGATCATCTCATACAATAACGTATAACTCATCATGTCATGACCATATCACATCACGACATGCCCTCCAAAAACAAGTTAGACATCCTCTACTTTGTTGTTGCAAGTTTTACGTGGCTGCTACGGGCTTAGCAAGAACCGTTATTACCTACGCATACAAAAAACCACAACGATTTTTCATCAAGTATGTGTTGTTTTAACCTTCACAAAGACCGGGCGAAGTCACACTCGATTCACCTAAAGTGAGAGAGACAGACACCCGCCAGTCACCTTTAAGCAACGAGTGCTCATAACGGTGAAACCAGTCTTGCGTAAGCGTATGCGTAATGTCGGTCCGGGCCACTTCATCTATCTATCAGATGCATGGCAACGATAGAGGAGAGTGTGTCTACGTACCCTCATAGACCGAAAGCGGAAGCGTCTAGTGACACAGTTGATGTAGTCGAACTTCTCCGCGATCCAACCGATCAAGCATCGAACGTACGGCACCTCTGCGTTCAGCACACGTTCATCTTGATGACGTCCCATGAGCTATTGATCCAGTAGAACCTCACGGGAGAGTTTCGTCAGCACGACGGCGTGGTGCTGGAGATGATGAAGTTACCGTCGCAGGGCTTCACCTAAGCGCTGCAACAATATGACTGAGGTGTGTTTCTCTGGAGGGGGACACCGCACACGGTTGGGAGAGATCAACAGATCAACTTGTGTGTATTTGGGTGCCCCCCTGCCCCCGTATATAAAGGAGCAAGGGGGGAGGTCGGCCGGCCCCCTATGGCACGCCCTAGAGAGGCAATCCTACTAGGAATAGGATTCCAATCCTATTCCTAGTAGGAGTCCACCAAGAAGGAGAGAGGGGGAAGGAAAGAGAGGGAGTGGGACAGGGAAAGAGGGGGCCCCTCCCCCAGTCCAATTCGGACTCCCCTTTGGGAGGGGTGCGCCACCTCCTGGCTGCTGCCCTCTCTCTCCCCTAAAGCCCACTAGGGCCCAATACTTCCCCGAGGGGTTCCGGTAACCCCCCCCCTCCCGGCACTCCGATTTTATTCGAAACCTTCCGGAACACTTCCGGTGTCCGAATATAGTCGTCCAATATATCAATCTTTACGTCTCAGACATTCTGAGACTCCTCGTCTTATCCGTGATCTCATCCGGGACTCCAAACTTCCTTCGGTACATCAAAACTCATAAACTCATAATACCGATCGTCAGCAAACGTTAAGCGTGCGGACACTACGGTTTCGAGAACTATGTAGACATGACCGAGACTCATCTCCGGTCAATAACCCACAGCGGAACCTGGATGCTCATATTGGCTCCTACATATTCTACGAAGATCTTTATCGGTCAAACCGCATAACAACATACGTTGTTCCCTTTGTCATCGGTATGTTACTTGCCCGAGATTCGATCGTCGGTATCTCAATACCTAGTTCAGTCTCGTTACTGGCAAGTCTCTTTACTCGTTCAGTAATACATCATTTCGTGACTAACTCATTAGTCGTTTGCTTGCATGGCTTATTATGATGTGCATTACCGAGAGGGCCCAGAGATACCTCTCCGACACTCGGAGTGACAAATCCTATTCTTGATCTATGCCAACACCACGAATACTTTTAGAGACACCTGTAGAGAATCTTTATAATCACCCAGTTACGTTGCGACGTTTGATAGCACACAAGGAGTTCCTCCGGTATTCGGGAGTTGCATAATCCCATAGTCATAGGAACATGTATAAGTCATGAAGAAAGCAATAGCAATAAAACTAAACGATCATAGTGCTAAGCTAACGGAATGGTCTTGTCCATCACATCATTCTCCTAATGATGTGATCTCGTTGATCAAATGACAACTCATGTCTATGGCTAGGAAACATAACCATCTTTAATCAATGAGCTAGTCTAGTAGAGGCATACTAGGGACAAACTGATTTGTCTATGTATTCACACATGTACTAAGTTTTCGGTTAATACAATTCTAGCATGAATAAATGACATTTATCATGATATAAGGAAATACAAATAACATCTTTATTATTGCCTCTAGGGCATATTTCCTTCAAAACGAACAACGCGCGGACGGCCCGGGCGCGCGCGCTTGTCCACCCCTGGCCCGCCCGTTAGTGGCAGACGCCACCCTTTTTCTACCCCCACCCCACCACAACAACCGAGCGCTCCAACCACAACCTTCCTCCCTCACCGCTGCCACTGCCGCTGCGCAGCTCGGACGCACGCTCGGCCCAAGCCTTCTCGCAGCCCCCGAGCTACGCAACCACGGCCACCTGGTTGCACTCCTGGCGGCAGTATTTGGAGCGGGTCCGGCCGGGCGTGAGCTCGCCCGGCTGCGGGAGGTCGCGCCATGCCATGGACTGGCCGGGCAGTGGGCCGGAGGGCGGCGACAAGGCCGCAAGGCCGCATGCAGGTACGATTCCACCTCTAGCCGATCGGATCTACACCAACGGCAGTTCGCCGACAGATACGCGAACGGCCGCCGGCCGGGCTCGGTGCTAGCCCAAAGACTCGTCGGCTCATTGTTGCCACTCATAAAGTGCGACGACTGCTCGAATAAGGTCTTGCGTCGCGTGTCTACAACGCCAAAACATCCCGGATGAGTTTTCGTCAAGTGCTCAAATGATGGGGTGTGTGCTACTTTAACTTTGGTTGTACTCTCGGATTCGACTAGTTATACTAACTTAAATTTTTATTGTGTAGAACGGATGCAACTTTTAGTATTGGGAAGAAGAATACATTGATATATTGATAGCTCGCAATTTAATAGATGTTTGTGCACTTTTAGCTAGAATAGATGCTAGATGATGAGACTAGTGCATATGTTGGTAGAATAGAGGCTCGAGATGAGACTAGATACGAGGAAGCAACGTGTTGTAGGGTGGAACCCTAGATGGAGATCTTTCACGAATTGGAGGGGAAATCCCCAAGAACAAGAAGAGCACAAAGGGAGAAAATAAGAGGAACACTCAAATAGACTTGATCCAATCATACATGTGCTAGATCCAATCACACAAAGAGAGATACAAAGGTCCAAATCCAACACAAGGAGATACAAGAGGTAGCTAGTTCATCCCAATCCGATGAGGAGAGAGGTCTTGATGATCCTATGATGGGGATCCTTCCCTAGATGGGTTCTTGAATCCACTAGGGATCTTCTCCATAGGAGGTCTTGATCTCCATGGGAGAGGTCTCTCTCTATCAAGAGGAGGTACAAGGTGAAAAGCTCACTAAATCATGTCATATACTTTGTTATCCCTCTAAATGAGCTAGGAGGTGGATACTTATAATCAAGGGACGAGATGAGAGGGAGAGGGGGATACAAGGGTCTTTTCCCCATAATGCACATAGGCATACGGACATGTCCGGGCACCCGGAGGTCACCGAGAGGAGGGGGCGGGCACACGGGGTGCAGTCCAGCGGCAGCTAGGCAAAGGTGGGCCGGGCACCCGGGGGCGGCTGGGGCAGCGCCAGGCTGCTAGGTCGACGAGGCCGGGCACCCGAGGCCAGTTGGCCGGGCACCCAGGGCGGCTGTTGTTGCCGGGCCGGCTGGAGGTGCGGCCGACACCCGGGGAGTGGTGGCCCGGGCACCCGGGGAGGAGCAGCAGCTCCCAGCCGGAGGGGCCGGGCACCCGGGCCAGATTGTAGGGCACCTGGGGCGTCGTCTGGTTCCTGCGGCTGCAGGCCTGGGCACCCGGGGTCCTCATGTCCAGGCACCCGTGGTGTCGAATGGGGGGGGGGGCTTCGGTCCTTCGCGTTCTTCTCATTCACCTTCTCCTTGGGTCTCCGAGTGGACTTGGTGATTCCTCCATGCTTCCTCGTGATGATCTCCGAAGTACCTAAGAATGCATAGAGTTTCTATTTGAGGTAGAATCCGACTCTCATGTGAATCCGAATGAAACTCTAAGAGGAAGGAGTTAACCTCAGTTTTGATAGCACGTGCTCTTGTCATTTTTCCACAAGGTGCTTGACGAGTCGTAGTAGAGTCGATGGGGATGATGTAGGGATGCTCCGCATCATCTTCCCCCCTTGGGGGAGATCCGTCCACGGATCATGATCGACATCACCATGGTATTGGAACAATGCCTTGAAGTTGAAGATGATGGTGTCGCACATCATGTACGCCTCCAAATGACCAAGTTGTCTCGTGATGATACCACCTTGTGAATCATTCAAAATGAAATAACATGACAACCACTTGGAAAAACAAATGAGGTTAGCGGGATTGCCAAACCTATTCGTGTGGTGAGTCACCCAACAAGTATTTTCGTCATTCTTATCATAAGAAAGGACAAGAGGACATGGCATTGTATGGAAGCATGTGATGTGATAACAATCAAATGCATTAGGCTCAAACACACAAGCATGCATCACAAGTAAAATGTCCAAGTCTCCGAGATCAACAAGTATAGGACGGTTGCACTCACAATAAGTGAATATGAGAGATGCAATTATTGGAGACAAGTGACAATGATCAAGATATATCATGTGAAATGCATGAACATATATGCCATCAACCCAAGAAAGCAAGTAAGAGTGGAACATGGGTGATGCAATATAGCAAGCAATCATAGTGATCAAGTCAAGCAAGCTAGTAGTGCGAAGATGCAACATACTAGAGGTAATCATAGCAATCATGGCATGTGTGCGAATAGTAGGCATGAAAGATGCACATGGCATATCACAAGCATGAAAGCAAGAGATGAGCAAAGTAGTATCATTGTATTGGCAACAGGTCCTATGTAAATGGCAATGGTGCATCATGATTCTCCCAACACAAGAAGCATCAATAGCATGGGGCACAAAGAAATCATGGCAATAGCTAGAAATAACTCCATCAAGCTTGCAAATACACATACACGTACTAGAATTAACCATCATGTGTAATGGAAAGCATGGGTTACAAAAGCATGGCAAAGGCATAGGAGTGAGCATATCATGCAAAGTGAACATGGCAAGATGGGCATAGAATGTGCAATGGACAATAACCCATAACCATATGAGGGACATGTAGGAGCAAAAATGCACTGAATCGTTGCGCGGAGGAAACGGTTGGTGAGGCATCTCACGGGTTCCCAAGGCATCGGTGCTCTCTAGAGATCGTTTCATCAACTCATGGTCTTGCAAGGTTGACGAGTATTCGTGAGTACCTATGCAAAACAAACACAAGGAAAATATCGTGTGTGCATTGTATATGTTCACATCATCCATTTTGATGTGCACATGCGTGTGGTGGTTAGTACAAAATATCCAATTCTCAAACAAATGAGATGTGTGATATAGAAACATGTCATCCATCATGAGAGGTTTGTTGTTATGTATAGCATAATGGAGACACAATTTAGAGCAAGTATGTGGCACAACAATATCATTTTCATTCATGGAAAGCATACGGTGCACACAATCATGAGAATCATGCAGGGATGGCTCAAAATATCCTAAAATGTATGAGGAAACTATGGGGGTCTACTCATGGCAATATTGGAAACATCATATGGAGAAAATGGACAACATCCAAAACAATGCATATCAGAAGCTAGGTAATCATGGCATGTCATATGATGGATATGATGCAAAGGAAGCATGTCAATATCATCACAAGAAAAACAAATGCCAATTACCATGGGCTTGTCAACTATGCCATAAGTGCAAATTGGGTTTATCTTAATGGCATATGCATAGTTACTACGATGAGATTGCAAATATGACATACGAGTGATCTCATGCATAGCATATGACAAGTTAAGCGGGTTGTCAAACATGATGTGACCTAGAGAATTGTCACAAGAAATCCTACATAACATGACATCACAACTAATAGACTCCACATGGTAATCATCATACTCATCATAAATGGATAAATCATCGCATGGGGAAATCATACTAGAATGAAGCATGGCAATAGGTGGATCAACATCATACAAGCAATCCATGTTAACATAGTCCACTAGTGGGACGAGAGCATCACCTTCACCTTTGTTACCTTTCGCATTCCACTCATGTGGTGTAGGTGAGGTGGGAAAGACCAAATGGTGGTCATCATCTTCATCTTGATGGAACCATGTGGGGGTGCATCATAGTCCACCATGGCCATCATCTTGTCCATAGGAAGGACGAAGTCGTCACGGATCGGCGCGTCATCATAAATGGGACCTAGCACCAAATGAGAAGACGCGATAGAGGTAGACGTCAAGTCGTTAGTGTTGAAAGTGGCCTCACATGACCTATCAACTATCTCACTCCCTCTATGTGTTGGTGGCTCACTCACTCCCTCAAGGTAGGTGCACTCAATGTCACATATGGTGGAGTCACTCATCTCACTCAAGTGGTGGTGGTGGTGGCTCTCCTCACATGGGAAATGGAGCATCTCATCATAAATGGGGATAATAGTGAAGTCACTCTCACTCTCAATATGGTGCCACAAGTCTCTCAACTCATCACCATATGCCTCCTTGGTCGAAGGGAAAATCCCATGCTCAACCGTCTCGTAGTCGTCGTCGTGGATGAAGGCCGAAGATGACACATCATCACTCTCGTCCATGAGCAAAGGGAAAATCCCATGCTCGATCATCTCGATGGTACTAGCCTCATGCTCGCCGTCTTGGAGTTTGGTCTTCAAGAAGTGTGCTTGTGGTGGAGAAGCCTTGGCCTTCATGAGTTCTTTTTCCGCCTTGGGAGCACCAATGTAGTTGTTATCGAGGGACTTGTAGTTCTCGAGGAAGATAGTCTTGGAGATGTCGTTGTTCAATCCCATCATGAAGTGAAACTTCATCCAAATGGGGTCGTCCACACCGGCTCGTCGCAAGGCATTCTTCATCTCCTTGAAGTACGCATCGATGGACTTGGATCCTTGTATGGTGTTCTCCAATTGGGGTAGAAGTTGTTCCGTGTAGGTGGGAGGCATGAACTCTCGCCGCATAGCTTTCTTCGTCTTGGGCCAACTCATTTCGTACCTCTCCGAAGGTGTGTGAAGCCACCATGCCGACGCGAAGTCGTGGAAGTTTCTTGTGGCGCACTTCACTTGATCTTCATAGGGAACTTGATGTAGCATGAGGTAGTCGTCCATCAAGCACTCCCACTCGAGATACTCCTCGGGTTCTTGAGTCCCATAGAAAGGAATCACGTGGTCGTTGTAGCTCATGGAAGTCGCGTACTTGAGCTTGGTGAGCTTCTCTTTAGCATAAGCTTGAGGTGCGTGTGGGCGAAGATGCCGCATATCCAAAGGATAAGATGCCTTGAAGTCACTTGGCGAAGATGCCAAGGTAGAGGGTGAAGTCATAGAGCGGTTGTTGGTGTTGAGCTCTTGACATTCACGTTCTTGGATTGAGGTCTGGGTGCCCGGGTGTCATGGATTTGGGCGGAAATTCTGTGGGAAATGGCTAAATTTCGTGGATTTTGTGGTGGGAAAGGTGGGGATAGATGGGGGAAGACTAGATCCACTTGAAACCAAGAAAATCCATGGATAAAAATCAACAAAACAGCATCAAACCAACAAATCACAAAAAAATCGGGCTATTTTTGGTGGGGAATTTTTGAAATTAGGGAAGAACAAAACAAAATTAGGCTAGAGAACGAGGAGGGGGGCTCCAATTTCGTGAGAAACCATGGCTCTAGATACCAAGATGTTGTAGGGTGGAACCCTAGATGGAGATCTTTCACAAATTGGAGGGGAAATCCCCAAGAACAAGAAGAACACAAAGGGAGAAAACAAGAGGAACACTCGAATAAACTTGATCCAATCACACATGTGCTAGATCCAATCACACAAAGAGAGATGCAAATGTCCAATTCCAACACAAGGAAATACAAGAGGTCTCTAGTTCATCCCAATCCTACGAGGAGAGAGGTCTTGATGATCCTATGATGTGGATCCTTCCCTAGATGGGGTCTTGAATCCACTAGGGATCTTCTCCAGAGGAGGTCTTGATCTTCATGGGAGAGGTCTCTCTCTCAAGAGGAGGTACAAGAAGCAAAGCTCACTAAATCATGTCATATACTTTGCTATCCCTATAAATGAGCTAGGAGGTGGATACTTATAGTCTAGGGACGAGATGAGAGGGAGAGGGGGATACAAGGGTCTTTTCCCCATAATGCGCGCAGGCATACGGACATGTCCGAGCACCCGGTGCAAAGGGGTCCGGGCACCCGGAGGTCACCGAGAGGAGGGGGCCGGGCACCCGGGGCCGAAGGGCCAGGCACCCGGGGTGCAGCCCACCGGCGGCTGGGCAAAGGTGGGTCGGGCACCCGGGGGCATCTGGGGCAGCGCCAGGCTGCTGGGCCGACGAGGCCGGGCACCCGGGGTGGCTGCTGTTGCCGGGCCGGCTGGAGGTCCGGCCGGCCACCCGGGGAGTGGCGGCCTGGGCACCCGGGGAGGAGCAGTAGCTCCCAGCCTGAAAGTGCAACTATCCCTCAGTGGTTTTGGTAATTACTAACAACATATAGCTCATTGAACTAATGTTATCTCAAGATAATATTTTAGGAAAGTTCAATGTTTGGCATGGCATGGATTAGGATTGTGGACCCCTCAAAATGCTAAGGACAAAGGATTGAATCAAGCTAAGGACTCTACATTTTCTATTTTAGTGATCCAAGATCACATTGAGTCCATAGGAAAGGCAATACTATTAAAAGGGGATGAGGTGTTGCTTAATGGCTTGCTTGCTCAAGATGCTTAGTGATATGCTCCAAAACCCTCAACCACTTTTCCACATCCACGTATGTCCCAAACCAAAAGTCAGACTCGGTCCCACCGAAAATATCTATCTGGCGCCACCGAGTTCATTTGACATAGCCACTGCCAGAAACCCTAATCATTTTGGTCTCACCGAAAGGGATATCGTTCTCACTGAGATGGGATTGCAAACTCTCTGTTTACCTTCGTAACATTTTGGTCTCACCGTGATGAGCGATCGGTCCCACCAAGTCTGTAATGCAAACTCTTTGTTGCCTCTTCGTAACAATTCGGTCTCACCGAAATGAGCAAATCGGTCCCACCGAGTTTGCGTGACCAACTCTCTGTGTGCTTATTACCAAAATTGGTCTCACCGAGTTTGTGTAATCGGTCCCACCGAGATTATGTTATGCCCTAACCCTAATGAAATCCGTCCCACCAAGTTGATCATATCGGTCCCACCGAAATACCTAACGGTCACATTATGAACTAAATCGGTCTGACCGAGTTCTCTGAATCGGTCCCACCGAGTTTGGTAAATTGTGTGTGATGGTTAGATTTTGTGTGGAGGCTATATATACCCCTCCACCCACTCTTCACTCGTAGAGAGAGCCATCAGAACATACCTACACTTCCATCATTCATATTCTGAGAGAGAACCACCTACTCAAGTGGTGAGATAAAGATATTCCACTTCTACCATATGAATCATGTTCTCTAGCCTTCCCCAAGTTGCTTTCCACTCAAATCCTTCTTCCACCATATCCAAATCTGTGAGGAGCTGTTTAAGTGTTGGGGAGACTATCATTTGAAGCATTTGAGAAAGGAGTTCATCATCAACACACCGTTTATTACCTTTTGGAGAGTGGTGTCTCCTAGATTGGTTAGGTGTCACTTGGGAGCCTCCGACGAGATTATGGAGTTGAACCAAGGAGTTTGTAAGGGAAAGGAAATTGCCTACTTCGTGAAGATCTACCGCTAGTGAGGCAAGTCCTTCGTGGGCGATGGCCATGGTGGGATAGACAAGGTTGCTTCTTCGTGGACCCTTCATGGGTGGAGCCCTCCGTGGACTCGCGCAGCCGTTACCCTTCGTGGGTTGAAGTCTCCATCAACTTGGATGGACGATAGCATCACCAATTGGAACCGTGACCAAAAACATTGTTGTCTTCACTTGCGTTTGCTCCCTCCAAACTACTCCCTGTACCTTCATATGCAATTGTTTACTTTTCACTGTTATACTCTTAGAATTGCATGTGTAGGTTGATTCCTTGACTTGTGCTAAGTTGCTAAAATCTTCCAAGAATTAAAATTGGGAAAATGCTAGATTTTTATTTGGTTAAGTAGTCTAATCACCCCCCCCCCTTCTAGGTATACTTTCGATCCTACAAGTGGTATCAGAGCTTTGGTCTTCCTTTGCCGTGATTTCCATAGCTTTGGTGATCATAGCCTTGGTTTCGCTAGGAGAGTATGGCGTCTAGCGAGGGAAGTTACCACCATAGAGGTCCTTATTTTTATGGTACTAATTTTGCTAGTTGTAAGCATAAGATGAAAATGCATATTCTTGGACATAACCCCAGCATTTTTGCTATTGTGTGTGTTGGCTTGCAAGGTGAATTCTTCGATGGGAAGGAACTGAACCGTGAAGCTACCGTGGAAGAGTTGAAGATGCTGCAATACAATGCTCAAGCTTGCGATATCCTCTTCAACGGATTGTGCCCCGAAGAATTCAACAAAATCAGCCATCTTGAGAATGCAAAGGAAATTTGGGATACTTTGATTGATATGCACGAAGGTACCGACACCGTCAAGGAATCCAAGTTGTATGTGCTCCAAAGTCAACTTGACAAGTTCAAGATGAAGGATGGTGAAGATTGATGTCTACTACACAACCTTCTTCTTGTAAACGTTGTTGGGCCTCCAAGTGCAGAGGTTTGTAGGACAATAGCAAATTTCCCTCAAGTGGATGACCTAAGGTTTATCAAACCGTGGGAGGCATAGGATGAAGATGGTCTCTCTCAAACAACCCTGTAACCAAATAACAAAGAGTCTCTTGTGTCCCCAACACACCCAATACAATGGTAAATTGTATAGGTGCACTAGTCGGCGAAGAGATGATGATACAAGTGCAATATGGATGGTAGGTATAGGTTTTTGTAATCTGAAAATATAAAAACTGCAAGGTAACTAATGATAAAAGTGAGCATAAACAACATTGCAATGCTAGGAAAGAAGGCCTAGGGTTCATACTTTCACTAGTGCAAGTTCTCTCAACAATTATAACATAACTGGATCATATAACTATCCCTCAACATGCAACAAAGAGTCACTCCAAAGTAACTAATAGCGGAGAACAAACGAAGAGATTATTGTAGGGTACGAAACCACCTCAAAGTTATTCTTTCTGATCGATCTATTCAAGAGTCCGTAGTAAAATAACACAAAGTTATTCTTTTCGTTCGATCTATCATAGAGTTCGTACTAGAATAACACCATAAGACACAAATCAACCAAAACCCTAATGTCACCTAGATACTCCAATGTCACATCAAGTATCTATGGGCATGATTATACGATATGTATCACACAATCTCAGATTCATCTATTCAATCAACACAAAGAACTTCAAAGAGTGTCCCCAAAGTTTCTACCGGAGAGTCAAGACGAAAACGTATGCCAACCCCTATGCATAGATTCCCAAGGTCACGGAACCCGCAAATTGATCACCAAAACATACATCAAGTGAATCGAAAGAATACCCCATTGTCACCACGGGTATCCCACGCAAGACATACATCAAGTGTTCTCAAATCCTTAAAGACTCAATCCGATAAGATAACTTCAAAGGGAAAACTCAATCCATTACAAGAGAGTAGAGGGGGAGAAACATCATAAGATCAAACTATAGTAGGAAAGCTCGCGATACATCAAGATCGTGCCATCTCAAGAACACGAGAGAGAGAGAGAGAGAGAGAGAGAGAGAGAGAGAGAGAGAGAGATCAAACACATAGCTACTGGTACATACCCTCAGCCCCGAGGGTGGACTACTCCCCCTCATCATGGAGAGCGCCGGGATGATGAAGATGGCCACCGGAGAGGGATTCCCCCTCCGACAGGGTGCCGGAACAGGGTCTAGATTGGTTTTCGGTGGCAACAGAGGCTTTCGGCAGCGGAACTCCCGATCTAGGTTATTTTCTAGAGGTTTCTGTATTTATAGGGTTTTGTGGCGTAGGGCACAAGTCAGGGGGGGTCTTCGGGCTGTCCACGAGATAGGAGGGCGCGCCCAGGGGGTGGGCGCGCCCCCCACCCTCGTGGGCTGCCGGTGACTCTCCTAGCCCAACTCTTTTACTCAGGGGGCTTCTTTTGGTCCATACAAAATCTTCAAAAATTGGCACGTCAATTAGACTCCGTTTGATATTCCTTTTCTGTAAAACTCAAAAACAAAGAAAAAACAGAAACTGGCACTGGGCTCTGGGTTAATAGGTTAGTCCCAAAAATCATATAAAAGTGTAAAATAAAGCCCATTAAACATCCTAGAAGGATAATATAATAGCATGGAACAATCAAAAATTATAGATACGTTGGAGACGTATCAAGCATCCCCAACCTTAATTCCCGCTCGTCCTCGAGTAGGTAAATGATAAAAAAGAATTTTTGATGTGGAATGCTACCTAACATAATTCTCAAAGCAATTTTCATTATTGTGGCATGAATGTTCAGATCCGAAAGATTCAAGATAAAAGTCTATATTGACATAAGAATAATAATACTTCAAGCATACTAACAAAGCAATCATGTCTTCTCAAAATAACATGGCCAAAGAAAGTTCATCCCTACAAAAGCATATAGTTAGGCTATGCTCCATCTTCGTCACACAAAATACTCAAATCATGCACAACCCCTGTTTCAGCCAAGCATTTGTTTCTTACTCCAATTTTTTTAAACCTTTTGAACTTTCACGCAATACATGAGCGTGAGCCATGGATATGGCACTATACGTGAAATAGAGTGGAGGTTGTGGAGAAGATAAAAGAGGAACGTGGTCTTACATCAACTAGGCATATCAATGGGCTATGGAGATGCCCATCAATAGATATCAATGTGAGTGAGTAGGGATTGGCATGCAACGGATGCACTAAAGTTGTAAATGTATGAAAGCTCAACAAAAGAAACTATGTGGGTGTGCATCCAACTTGCTTGCTCACGAATACCTAGGGCATTTGAGGAAGCCCATCGTTGGAATATACAAGCCATGTTCTATAATGAAAATCCCACTAGTATATGAAAGTGACAAAACAAGAGACACTCTATCATTAAGATAATGGTGCTACTTTGAAGCACAAGTGTGGAAAAAGATAGTAGCATTGTCCTTTTTCTTTTCTTTTCTTTTTCTTATCTTTTATTTTTTTCTTTTTTTCATTTCAATTTTTTGGGCCTTTTTTTGGGCCTTTCCTTCTTCTTTTTTCTTTGGGACAATGCACTAATAATGATGATCATCACACTTGTATTTACTTACAACTCGATATTACAACTCGATATAAGAACAAAGTATGACTCTATATGAATGCCTCCGGCGGTGTACCAGGATGTGCAATGAATCAAGAGTGACATGTATGAAAATTTATGCATGGTGGCCTAGCCACAAATACGATGTCAACTACATGATCATGCATGGCAATATGACAATGATGAAGCATGTCATTGCAAACGGAACGGTGGAAAGTTGCATGGCAATATATCTCGGAATGGCTATGGAAATGACATGATATGTAGGTATGGTGGCTATTTTGAGGCATGTATATGGTGGGTGTATGGTCCCAGCGAAAGTTGCGCGGTACAAGAGAGGCTAGCAATGGTGGAAGGGTGAGAGTGCGTATAATCCATGGACTCAACATTAGTCATAAAGAACTCACATACTTATTGCAAAAATCTACAAGTAATCAAAACAAAGTGCTACACGCATGCTCCTAGGGGAAGGGTTCGTAGGAGTTAACCATCGCGTGGTCCCGACCTCCACACAAAGGATGACACTCACTGAAATACTTCATGCTTCAAATTTGTCACACAACTGTTACCATACATGCATGCTACGGGACTTGCAAACCTCAACACAAGTATTTCTCAAATTCACAACTACTCTACTAGCATGACTCTAATATCACCATCCTCATATCTCAAAACAATCATCATGTATCAAACTTCTCATAATATTCAATGCACTTTATGTGAAAGTGTTTACTATTACCAACTTGGATGCCTATCATATTAGGACTAATTCATAACCTAAGCAAATTACCATGCTGTTCTAAAAGACTCTCAAAATGATATAAGTGAAGCATGAGAGTTCATCTATTTCTTCAAAATAAAACCACCGCCGTGCTCTAAAATATATAAGTGAAGCACTAGAGCAACCAACAAACTACTCCAAAAGATATAAGTGGAGATCAATGAGTAGTTGAATAATTATGTAACTATGTGAAGACTCTCTAACATTTAAGAATTTCAGATCTTGGGATAGTATTCAATCAGCAAGCAAAATTTTTTTAAATAAATTGACTCTCCAAGCAAAACACTTATCATGTGGTGAATAAAAATATAGCATCGAGTAAAGTTACCGATAGACGAAGACGAAAGAGGGGATGCCTTCCCGGGGCATCCCCAAGCTTAGGCTATTGGTTGTCCTTGAATTTTACCTTGGGGTGCCTTGGGCATCCCCAAGCTTAGCCTCTTGCCACTCCTTGTTCCATTGTCCATCAAATCCATACTCAAAACTTGAAAACTTCACAACACAAAACTCAACAGAAAACTCGTAAGCTCCGTTAGTATAAGAAAATAAAACCACCACTTAGGTATTGTTGTGAACTCATTCTAAATTCATATTGGTGTAATATCTACTGTATTCCAACTTCTCTATGGTTCATACCCTCTGATACTACTCATAGATTCTTCAAAATAAGCAAACAACACATAGAAAACAGAATCTGTCAAAAACAGAATAGTCTGTAGCAATCTGTAACTTTTGAATACTTCTGTAACTCTAAAAATTCTGAAATAAATTGGTGGACATGAGTAATTTGTCTATTAATCTTCTGCAAAAAGAATTAACTTAAAAGTACTCTCCAATAAAAAAAATGGTAGTTAATCTCGTGAGCGCAAAAGTTTCTGTTTTTTACAGCAAGATCGCATAAACTTCACTCAAGTCTTCCCAAAGGTTCTACTTGGCACAAACACTAAGTAAAACACAAAATTACATCTAAACAGAAGCTAGATGCAATATTTATTCCTAAACAGAAGCAAAAAGCAAAGAACAAAAAAAAGTTGGGTTGCCTCCCAACAAGCGCTATCGTTTAACGCCCCTAGCTAGGCATGATGATTTCAATGATGCTCGCATAAAGGATAAGAATTGAAACATAAAGATAGCATCATGAAGAATATAACTATCACATTTAAGTCTAACTCACTTCCTATGCATAGGAATTTTGTGAGCAAATAACTTATGGGAACGATAATCAACTAGCATAGGAAGGGAAAACGATCATAACTTCAAGATTTTAAGCACATAGAGAGGAAACTTGACATTATTGCAATATGTAGAAGCATACGATCCTCTTTCATAATAATTTTTAGTAGCATCATGAATGAATTCAACAATATAACCATCACATAAAGCATTCTATTCATGATCTACTTGCATAAAAAAATTACTACTCTCCACATAAGCAAATTTATTCTCATCAATAGTAGTGGGAGCAAACTCAACAAAATAACTATCATGTGAAGCATAATCCAATTGAAAATTAAAATCATGATGACAAGTTTCATGGTTATCATTCTTATTAATAGCATACAAGTCATCACAATAATCATCATAGATAGCAACTCTGTTCTCATAATCAATTGGAACCTCTTCCGAAATAGTGGATTCATCACTAAATAAAGTCATGACCTCTCCAAATCAACTTTCATCAATATAATCATCATAAATAGGAGGCATGCTTTCATCATAATAAATTTGCTCATCAAAACATGGAGGACTAAAAATATCATCTTCATCAAACCAAGACAAAAAACATCGTTGTCTTCACTTGCGTTTGCTCCCTCCAAACTCCTCCCTTTACCTTCATATATGCAATTGTTTACTTTCCGCTGCTATACTCGTAGAATTGCATGTGTAGGTTGATTGCTTGACTTATGCTAAGTTGCTAAAATCTGCCAAGAATTAAAATCGGGAAAATGCTAGATTTTTATTTGGTCAAGTAGTCTAATCACCCCCCCCCCTTCTAGACATACTTTCGATCCTACACAACCGGTGGGGCCGGGCACCCGGGCCAGATGGTAGGGCACCCGGGGCGTCGTCTGGTTCCCGCGGCTGCAGGCCCGGGCACCCGGGGTGTCCAGGCGGGCTCCGATCCTTCGCGTTCTTCTCCTTCCCCTTCTCCTTGGGTCTCCGAGTGGACTTGGTGAATCCTCCATGCTTCCTCGTGATGATCTCCGAAGTACCTAAGAATGCATAGAGTTTCTATTTGATGTAGAATCTGACTCTCGTGTGAATCCGAATGAAACTCTAAGAGGAAGGAGTTAACCTTGGTTTCGATAACGCTTGCTCTTGTCATTGTTCCACGAGTTGCTTGACGAGTCGTAGTAGAGTCCATGAGGATGATGTAGGGATGTTCCGCATCACAACGTCTACTTATTTAGACTCGAAGAAGAAAGAAGCATGCAAGATCGAGCCTCCGCAGATCAACAACGAGTACATCGAGAAGGCACTAACCCAACTCAAGAAAGCAGTTACGGAAGTTGGATATCTTCTAAAATGTCTTCTTGTGTGTCTTGTTTTCTTTGGGCTTGTTATTCTAGTCAAAATTTAGTGATGTACTTTTATGTATCAAGAATCAATAAAGATTTGTGCTTAAAAAATAAAAATGCATGCGGCCAGGATGCGGTCGAAATGCGTCCGCGCGTTGGACGCACGGCCACCGCATCCAAAAAATGCCGGACACGATCTTATTGCTCTACCCAAACGGATAGAATCCTGATAAAACGGACGTTCAGATAGGGTCGTGCGCTCGAGTTGGGCTGGATGCAGCAACTACCGCTGCACGCCGGCAACAACTTCACGTACGACACGCCTGAGCCGTACGACAGGCTAGGTAGCTGGAGGACGACTCCTGTAGGCAGGCTGTAGCCTCTGACCGCCGGCCGGTGCCCGGCAAGCCCTGCCTTCCTGCCGGCTCGATCGACGTGACAAGACAAAACACGTCGCCTGCCCTGCCCTGCCCTGCCCCGATCGACGCTGAAAGCAAGCAGGGCAGCCCCTTTCCGCATGCATGCATGAGACGTACGACAGGACATGCACGACGCTTTGGCCGGCCCTAACGTACACGGGATCGCCCACGACGAAACACTGCACTCAGTGATTCCAGTCACACACCATCTGCAGACGATGCAGGATTTCTATCCTCTTGCCCGTGCCAAGAAATCAAACCACACAATTAATAATAATAACCAATAATAATGGAACTACAGGACTCACGTCTCAGCTAACCATCATTTTTCCCGGGAACAAGGAAGCTCTTCAGTACAGTTGAAGAAACTACTCAGCCTACAAAGACTACACCCATCCATTCACGTGCCGCTCCCTAACCTCCCCCACTCCCTAATACTACCGCAGGCTTTATCGATCGACATCCGCCAACAGTTCACCTGCAGGATGAAGCCATGATGCGTCCCTGAGGAAAAAAGAAACAGACCAGATGAGAGCACGGTACCACTCGAGATTGAGTTCAGGTTCAGGGATTTCAAAGAAGAGTGGCCTGAGAGAGCTGTTAAGTTTGAGAGGCTCACCTGGCCACAAGTTTCTTACTTTTCATGTTCGAGAGACTCCACCAGTACATAGACAGGCTTCCCGTTGAGCTTGTAAAAATCCTGCACGGGGTGAGTTGCTGTCTCAGTGACCAGATTCAGCCAACAATCTTTTGCAAGGCAGTAGGATAAATCAGATACACTCAATGGAAAACTTTTCAATCAACTGTTATCGCTAAAGTTATCCTCCTAGTGGGGCAAGTGACTGGTGTAAGATTGACAGCGAATACTAAAGAATGGTTCCTGATGCTTGTTTAAGGTTCTCCTCAGAGATTTGAAGCTACAGGATCCCTATCCGCGCTATCTAGTAAGGTGCATCACTTATTCTGCAACATGAGCACCACAGGATGCACCATCGCTAAATAAAATAGTGTGATGCGAGTCATCATTCCTCGACCAGTCCTGTATTTATTTACGATGGCACAATTGCACAAGCAAGCAAGTAAGCAACCATTGACGCCACTGTCTGAAGCTACATATCGCCAACAGGCTATATGAAGTGTGCAGAGCAGACAGTATCTGAACAAGCTAGTAAAGGTGTGCATGCCAACAACTATGCGATTTTTTCAAGTGGTCAAATCCGGTGGCAGTGTAATTTAGGCTTCAGAGCAGGTAAAGAGCGAGAATTGCTAATGGATACGAGTTGTGACAACTAGAAGCAGAAATGTAATGTGTGTACCAGATTCAGATGCCAATCGACACTTTGGATAGTACAACCTCTGTACACTAGTAATGATCTAAAAAATATCTTATACTATTAGTTTGCAGAGGGAGTATATCTGATTCATGTTTAGAAAGACGAAATACCTTAAATTTAGGGAGCCCAATGAGACAAGCACACTCAACGACATCAGCTCCAGCACGTTCTGGAAATCAAACTGTTGGGTAAGAAAAAGTATTCAAAAAACACCTGTCTACTTTTTACGAGTGCTAGATAAAATTCATCTAGAAAGGTATCCAAAAGGCAGTATAGCGTTCTAGAAACAAGTTTGTGCAAAATACTTATTAAAAAAGATGCATATGCTTAATGGCATGACAGCGTCAGAGTAAGTGCAGACAAGGAAAGGTGCAGCTGAAAAGATAGTACATAGCATTCTGGGCGAGAGTACTTGATTCTGTGATTGAAGCCCCCAAAACATGTAGTGTCAACATCAAATCATGCTTCCACATCAATTTGTACCAGGACATATCTTCAAACAAGATTCTCTCCGGAGAGATCTTGCCAAGATATAAAGCATGTCCCATTACGGAAGATTTCATACTAATTAATATATATAACTAGGGCAGTATCGGTTATCACCAAGTTGTGTGGAGTCCTGCCATCCGTACATGCGAATCCAAGTAGTTTATTACAACATTCCAGGGATATGTAAGCTCTGTTTCTGACAATGGCTGACGCCGTTGTGGATTAGATTAATTAGGATGGTAAAAGATGTGCAGGGTGTGGTACAGTTTCAAGACAAGTGATACTCCACTTGATAAGATACTTGAATCTGATACTCCTACTAACCAACTACCGGTCTGCCATGCACTGCTGCCTTCAGTTCTGCAAATGTGTCACGGGCTAACAAGACGAGAATTGACTGATTAACTGTTGCACCGGCCAGTGAATAATGTGCACTGAATGTGCCAGTGGAAAGAGTATAACGCCTGAAGTTGCACAAGTAACAGACAACTAAATAAAATGACCTCCATACGAATTACCCAAGCAAATAGTGATCAGATGCAAGGTATTCTGTCTGGATTCCTTACCAAATTCAAACAATTATTCACTCTTGTCAATTAATATAAGACGGTTTTTAGACTGGCCATAAGTCCAAAAAACGTCTTACATCGATGAACAGAGGTTGTACTATTCAGTTGCATTTGCTTTGAAATTACCATGCAAATATAGGTCAAGGATTGCAAGTGATGCATAATATTATACTCTCTCTGTTTTTATTTATCCCACATATGACATATTAGGTTTTACCTAAATCAAATTTTATAGTGTCTGACAAAGTTTATAGACAATATCATTAATTTCATAATAATGAGTACGTATGATCTATGCTTTATATATAAAGCGAGGCGAAAGACTTTTTCAGTATGATATAAAAATATATTCAGACTCTAATGACATTGATTTACTATTATAGATGTCAATTTTTTTTATACATACTTGATCGAAGTAAATGAAAATGGCAGGGGTACTTGAAAGGTATGCGATACGTACCCAGAAGATTTATAGCAGCACAAAGTGTCCCACCAGTTGCAACCAGATCATCAACGATCAAAACACGCTCACGGGGTTCAATAGCACCAACATGCATTTCCAGACAATCAGTTCCGTATTCGAGAACATAGGTCTCAGAAATCACCTCACCTTTCATGTTTGTAAAAGAAAATGTTAGCGCACCCGTGTTCTAAAAATACTTCAGTTTTATTTATTTTTTGTGGTTTGTGGAAAAACATTAAATTGACCACACAATATCTTGCCTAAACCCTGCCACCAACCTCTATTTTTTCTTTCTCTCTTTGGTGTTTGTAATTTGGTTTTCGCCTGGTTTGTCAAATTAACCGGGCAAGTCTCTTCTTCTTATATGAAAATATGAAATGGCAGAGCTCCTGCCCATGCCTCGGCAAGCAATAAAAAAAGTAATAGGACATGTGCTGGAAACTGCGAAGGGAGAGGGTACTGAATGTTTGCAAATTTCTCCAGGTTTCATCGTGCGCAGCTGCATAAAGGGATTGACAACTCTTTTTGTGTGAGTGCACATTTTATTTACTTCCAGATTACCAGTTTTACTTGCTGGCACGAGGAGAAGTTTTTTTTTTTACCGAACTAGGTTGTTACCGCACATCTCAATAGACAAATGGCTAAGAGCATGATTAATAATACATTACCATGTCATCTATAGCCAACCTTGTATCCGGCATGTACAATAGTAAGTTTTATATGTGTACTACTTGATTAGTAGTTGGCCCACCTTACAACCTCACAAAGCGTTCTGAATCTCATGCTAGAGCCAGCTACTAACCAAGAGCACGCTTCTCTTCTCTCTCCTCCTCTCTCTCCTCCAACCCATCCAAAATATAATATTTAAAGGCTTACAGCCCGCCCACGTCATCCTATTGTACTTGCTCTAACAGGTTTGGGGGAATGGCAATTATGTAGAAAGGAACCTTTTTGAGGGGAGCTCACCTGGGAGTTTCTTAGGCTTACGCAACGGAATGAACTTGGCACCGATGGCTAGTGCAATTGCGGGGCCAAATATAAATCCTCTGGCCTCAATCCCTGAAGGATGGAAACAAACAAGTCAGAACAATGCTCTTTCACTACGGCTAGGATTGATCTCCATTGAGGTGCCATGCCATACATAGTATAACTTTGTATAGTGCTAGTATAATAAGATGATTACACGCAACATAACTCCATTTAGATGAGAATAAGGTAGTCTAGTCTAGTAATATGAAGGAAAGAGGAGGAGAGGAAACAGAATGGAAAATCCAGGACCAGCAAGGAATCGGCAGAAGCAAAGCAGACAGAGGATCCAACAAAGGAACAAAGCAAAATCTGAGAAGCAGTACTTTCCCGTGAAAACGACGGCAGATTGGCCACATGACCTCAGAGCAAACGGTGTACCGCCGGCCTGGCCCCTCCCCCCACCGTCCGATCCCCGGCAGACACGGCCGCGGCCGTCGGACCACAGGGGACCTTGATCCGGTCCCCTCGCTGGCCGCGAGATCAGCCCGTGCCAGGGCTTCTACATGCGCCCTGGATACGCTATTGAATGCGGCAGATCCCTCCGACTCGTCACGGCCCACGGGCTTTGTTTGAAAAAAAAAGGAGAGAAGCGCGACCGCGTCATGTGCCAAACATTCATTCTGGCATGCACGCACGCACTCTGCGAGGCGCGGGCGGGTCGGGTCGAGCAGGCGCCGACGCATACATTCCTCCAGTTCTAAACAAACAACGCCATGAAAAAAAAGAGCCTGCTTGTTGTGACCTGATAATATACTCCTTAGGGAGCAACTCACCTGCCAATTCCTCAGAGAGAGAGAGAGAGAGAGAGAGAGAGAGAGAGAGACCATATGGCCATGGCATTACCAATATCTTAGCATAAAGGAACATAACCCCCACATGCACAACGTACCAAACACCCCGACTTTCCCTTTCGGTAGGCAGCCCTCGATTCGTGACCGGAAATGGTCCACGCAGCACCGTTTTACCACGACGCCATCACGAACCGTCACCGGCCAGAGCAGGGCCCTCGACGAACTCACGGTGGCGTCTGGTCTTCTGCTGCTAAGTGTGGAAGGTGTGGCAATCCTTAGCCAGTAGGAACAGTGGCGTGGGAGTATTGTGGCTGCTAGCATATGATATTATCCTCCCGAGAAAAGGCAAAGGACGGGTGAGTAGAGTGCTGCGAAAAAGCGCACCCGGGCGACGACAAGCATGGGGGAGCAAAAGGACCATGGGAGATCTCCCCCAAAGATATTACGGAATGGATGGAATCTCACAACACTACAGTGCCAACAGCTCAGCTCAGCCTTCCTCTCTTCTCCTCTCCTCTCCTCTCTACCACCCTCCGCCTCTTCTTGCCTTCAGAGGACGGAGCGGGAGCTAGCTAGACAAGCACTACTAGTACTACGTACATGCATGAGGGAATTACTCTAGTAAGGAGGGACGGGTGGGTTACCGGCGACGGCGGCGATGCCCATGCCACGGTAGCGCTCCACGAACATGTCCACGGCGTCCTTGAACACCCCAGGCCGCAGCAGGAGCGTGGTGATGTCGTTGAACATGATGCCTGCGATGCCACCCAAGAAGCAAGTTTGTGTCGTGCTCGTGCCCAGCTCAACTGGATGGATCAGACCAAGAGAGGACCATACCTGGCTTGGGGAAGTGCGGGACGACGCGGATGGCATCGGAGATGCCCTGCAGGCGGGGGTCGGCGGGCGCCACCGCGGCATCGTCGGCCTTGACGTCCGGCATGGCCACAACGGCGTGGCCGTTCTCCTTGGCCTTGCCGTTGCTGGCCCCCATCACGGCGTTGCAATTGGCCTCCTCGCCCATTCCTTCCTCTGCACTCTGGGGCTGCGCTGGAGCTGGAGTGTGGAGCTCAACAAGTGAGTTAATGTTGCTTGCTGACGGGTGTGGCGTGCCGGTGCCGGTGTATATATAGCAGGGAAAAGCAAAGGAGAAGAGAGGGGGGTTGGGCTAGCGGTTGCGGGGGCGTTCCTTCCTTTATTACTACGACGAGTCATCCTTGGACTCGGAAACAAGCAAGCAGCGCAGCGGGGCAAATTTTCGTGTTTTGATCCTTTTTAATATAAATTCTGGATCTGATCTCTGTTTGAAATTATTTTAGAATTTGACCTTTTTTCTACTGCTAGGTGTTCTGGCGATAGGGTTAGACAGCCTACCGCCAGGGACCCTGACGGTAAGGTGTGACGAAGAGGGACCGCGGCCGTCTCCGCATGCTGACATGAATTAGTACCCTACCACCAGAGCCATCGACGGTAGGCTGTCTTAACCTACCGCCAGAGCCCCTTGCGGAAGAGGGTGGCTTTGGGTTTTTTTTACTTCGAAAGGTTCTGTAACGAAAAATCGCAACGGCCTGGCGGTAGGCTGTTTGACCCTACCTCCAGGGTCCTTGGCGGTAGGGCCATGTGTTTCTTTTCACTTTAATTGCTTGCTTTTTTTTGAAAAACAATATCACAACAATGATGAATCACATCATATCAAAAGTCTTTGCAATATGAAAATATGATAATCTCACACTCATAAATAGTAAAATTGATGTATCCATTAAATTAAACATATCAAATAGGTTCAACTAGTAATATGGGTAGCAATAACAGGACCGAATAGTTCAACATAAGACAACTACTTTAACTTAGCAAGTTCAACATCACTTCGAGAACATAATTAAAAGGTACAAGACAAATTCAGATAGCATGCAACTTCAATAGAGCTCCTTGATCTCCTCGTATGTTAGCCCTCGTGGCGGTGACAGAAACGATAGCGGATCCACAGGTTCAGGCGAAGGGGGAATGCTGGTCGGCATCCGGCCATTCAAACACTCCCACATTGCCTTGCCCGCTGGAGTTCTCGCCTCCGCCCTACCCCAGTCGATGATCTCGAACAGTGATGCAGTTGGTGGCGACATCCTGGCTCTCTCCTCCGCATTGCTCTCGAAGTAAATTCTGCGGGCCAAATTGCGTAGCTCCTGGTCACAATGCTGCTTGGCAACTTCAATGCACCCTTTCCGGCGGACACGGGAGATAGTTGGATCTGCATCCATCTCTGCCTTCATTTCCCTCCACTCCTTCGCGCTCTCGGACCAAGACTGGACATCATCAAGGATCCGCTCTGCCCTCTGCAACCACCGCATTGCCCTCGTCGCCTCTAGGACCTCATCTGAGACACATCCCATCGGCCACAGCAGCTCGGGGAAGGCCTCGTACACGAATGGGAGCGGCATGGGATTCGAAATGTGCTCGAGAGGAGTGGGAGGAGCGCGCGGTGATGGAGTGGGTGGTGCTTGCGCCACGGTTCTGTACCTAAACATATAGATGCATCAAATAAATTTCCATCATCTTCAAAAAATCGTACCCTAGAAAATAAGAGCAACTTCACTTCAATAAGCATATTAAATAGGGTTCATCGTATCAACATGCATCATATGAAGAACAAACAATTCTGTCAAAAAAATGAACTAGGGTTCATCTTCAAACAACCCTAACAACTAGGGTTCAAAAAGTTTAAATCTAATTCAAAGACATTTAACTAAAGCTAATTAGAGTTCATATTCAATACCACTAGTTACTAAAGAACTAAGAACTAGAATTACAATCAAGCTAAAACAATCCTAGGTGAACAAAAATCAATCTAACTTCAAAAGGATGAGGGATTTCAAGCAAATAATGCGTCGAATCGGAAGCAAGTTTGCAAAAACTACTTGAAGAGATCAGAGGAGCTTACGTTGCTCTCTTCGGAGCCATCTTGATCCTTTGAAACGATGGAGAAACGGTGAAGACCCGAGAGGGAAAGTGGAGGAGATGAGAGAGGGAGAGAGGGGCGAGGGGGGAAAGAAGAAACTGCGCACGGGGAAGAGGGAGGGGTGGGGAGATGGGCAGGTGCGGGGGGTCGGGCGATATAACTGCTCGCACCCTACCGCGAGGACTCCTGGCGGTAGGATTAGATAGCCTACCGCCGGTGTCCCTGGCGGTAGGATGCGACGGAGTGGGGCGACGGCCGTCTTTGCTGGCTAACGTGGATAAGCACCTTACCGTCAGGGTTCCTGGCGGTAGGCTGTCTAACCCTATCGTCAGAACAACTGGCGGTAAGAAAAAGGGTCAGATCCCAAAATAATTTCAAACGGGATCAAATTCGAAATTTATATAAAAAGAGTCAAAACACGAAAATTTGCCGCGCAGCGGACCACGGGGCCCTGTTTACAACGCATAGCCTGTGACCCTCCCCGCGTAGGAGTAGACCCTGTCTATAGCCTACCCACTGCCTACTTGTACGTGACAATGTGTGTGGGCGTCTATGGGCGCGCGCGCGCCGCGTCGCTTTCCCAATCCGAGACGCAGCTACGGCTACGACCTCTGCCTCTCTCTCTAGAGTTTTCTTGCTTCTATTGGGGAGCAGTAGGTGGCTGTTTCAGAGAAATCAAACAGGTGGAGGGAGGAGTTACTCCACTTGGCACCGGCGCCGTTTCCCACAGACGCGCGCACCATCTTTTGCTCTGCTTTTCACCCCTCCCTGCTTCGTCGCTCGGCCTCGGCATGGCACCACGTCCAAACACGCAACCGGAGTGGAGCGGATCCGATGCCGATGCCGATGCCGCTGCACACAGACTGCGCGCAGGATCAGCAGTGGCCAGCCAGTTAGGCCCTTTCCAGTGCTCCATGTTGGACAGGTGCTAAGCATGCCACATAAGTTAAAAAATGACATGGCACAACAATTAAAGAGGAGAGAGAGCACTTTGGTAACCTCAGGAAGAACCAATGCCAAGCGCGTGAACCTAGACAAACTACTTAAATGAAAGAAGTTGACCAATGCATGAAAGAGTTTAGGTGCTAAATCATTTAATAAAGTGGGCTTAGCAACAACAAGTTAAGCACCTATGCATTGGGGAGTTGAATTGCTAAGCTATTAAATGCACTTAGCACCTCATCTAAGCACCTTTGCATTGGAAGAGGTCTTATGTCACCTTTATTTCGTCCAGGTATTCGGTGCACCGTGCCGCGAGCCCGTACCTGCTGCTGCCCTGTGTGTATGCAGTGTGCTCAGCCTCGACGTCTTCGCTCTCTTGGATAGCTCATGAATTCATCGGTGGGGATTATGCGTTGTTGATGTTCTTGTGGAAAATTGGTGTGAATGACAAAATCTCAAGAGGATTTTTTTCTCCAATACGTGTGCATATCATACAGTACTCTCTTTGTTCTTTTATGCAATGTGTATTTTATGAGGTGCAGTGATCAAGGCACATAATTCAGGAGAATTTTGAAATACTCTCTTTATTCCCTTATACAAGGCCACAAACTCATATTACAGGTACCAAGGTGAAATTTAATGACTTCTTGGCAAGCCAACTTTTCTTATGGTTAACCAAAATAATTAATATGGATGCATGCATGCAAGGAAGGAATGGGGTGGAAGTAGTACATTGTCATTATGACTACATGCATGCATGTATTAAATAAGTTGCTAGCACGAGAAAACAACATTAGTATTAAATAAGTTGCTAGCACGAGAAAACAACATTAATTTTTGCCTCGATTACTGTTAGTGGCCTTGTATAGATGCAAAATGTATTTTCCATAGTGACCTTGTAGTATAAGGGAATAGAGGGAGTAATGTTTGTGGTGGAGAAACAAGGAGAGGAGAATTTTGAATGAAAATATCCTTAACTATTTAGTTAATTTCTAGCTTAATTAGGGGCACCTAAATAACTAGCGACCTAATAAAAGGAAATTGAATCACGTTGTACCAGAATAAAATCAATCGTTGGTATGAGAGATAGAAATGTGAGTGCATTCAATGAGGGAGAGAGTATTTTGTACTACCTTTCTATTAGGGACTATTATGGACTACCTTTCTATATGCAACCTTCTTCTTGTAGACGTTGTTGGGCCTCCAAGTGCAGAGGTTTGTAAGACAGTAACAAATTTCTCTCAAGTGGGTGACCTAAGGTTTATCAATCCGTGTGAGACGTAGGATGAAGATGGTCTCTCTCAAACAACCCTGCAACCAAATAACAAAGAGACTCTTGTGTCCCCAACATACCCAATACAATGTGAAAGTGCAACTAATCCCCGGGTGGTTTTGGTAATTAATAACAACATATATATCATTGAACTAATATTTACTTGAGAATCATTTCAGAAAAGTTCGATGATATGGGTATGGAAATGTCTGAAGAAGTGGACCCCTCAAAATGCTAAGACAAGCATTGGCAAAAGCTCAAGACTCTATTTTTGGTTTAGTGATCAAAGATCACATTGAGTCCATAGGAAAAGCCAATACTATTAAAAGGGGATGAGGTTGTGTTAATGATCTAGTTGCTCAAGTGCTTGGTGATCTAGCTCCCTCAACTATCAGCACTCTTCACTACTCAACACACTCATAAGTAATCTCGGACAAACCGATTCTGCAAACTCAGTCCCACCGAGATGAACCACCTCAGTTATTCCTCCAAACCCTAATTTCTCGGACCATCCGATTTTGAGTTTCGGTCTCACCGAAAATGGACTGCCAACCTTCTGTAACCAATTGACATCACTTCGGAATATCCGAGTTGTTGTTTTCGGTCCCACCGAGATGGCAAGCTCCAACCTTTGACTCACTTCGGACACACCGAGATGGTATTTTCGGTCCCACCGAAAATCCCAACGTTCACTATATTTGAACTTTCGGTCTGACCGAGTTTTCACTTCGGTCTCACCGAGATTGGTCAAATGTGTGTGTAACGGTTGGATTTTGTGTGGAGGCTATATATACCCCTCCACCCCCTCTTCATTCGTGAGGAGAGCCATCAGAAAGTACCACCACTTCTACCATACACTTTCTGAGAAGTGAACCACCTACCCTTGTGTTGAGATCAAGCCATTCCATTCCTACCATATGAGACTTGATTTCTAGCCTTCCCAAGTTGCTTTCCACTCAAACCTTTCTTCCACCACAGCCATATCAGTGAGGAGAGTTGAGTGTTGGGGAGATTATCATCTGAAGCACAAGAGCAAGGAGTTCATCATCATCAACACCGTCTATTACCTTTTGGAGGGTGGTGCCTCCTAGATTGGTTAGGTGTCGCTTGGGAGCCTCCGTCTTCGAGATGTGGAGTTGAACCAAGAAGTTTGTAAGGGCAAGGAGATCGCCTACTTCGTGAAGATCTACCCCGAGTAAGGCTAGTCCTCCGTGGGCGTAGGCCATGATGGAATAGACAAGGTTGCTTCTTCGTGGACCCTTCGTGGGTGGAGCCCTCCGTGGACTCGCGCAGCCGTTACCCTCCGTGGGTTGAAGTCTCCATCAACGTGGATGTACGATAGCACCACCTATCGGAACCACGACAAAAATCTTCGTGTCACCAAACTGCGTTTGATCTTCTCCACCTCTCTTTTACATGTGCAATTTACTTTCCGCTGCTTATACTCTAGAATTGCATGTGTAGGGTGAAACTTGAGTTGATCTTAATTGTGAATCTGCCAAAAACTTTGCATGACCTAAAGGCAGATTTTTTATATTGTCAAGTAGTCTAATCACCCCCCCTCTAGACCTACTTTCGATCCTACAAGTGGTATCAGAGCTTTGGTCTCCATTGCTTTGGTTTCCATTGCATTGGACTCCATAAGCTTGGTTTCACAACCTAGGAGAGTATGGCGTCTAGTGAGGGTAATTATCGTAGAGGTCCTTACTTTGATGGTACAAATTTTGCTAGTTGGAAGCATAAAATGAAAATGCATATTCTTGGTCATAACCCAGCCGCATGGGGCATTATTTGTGTTGGTATGCAAGGTGATTTCTTCGAGGAAGGAAAAGTTCCGGATCGCGAAGCTACACCGGAAGAGTTGCGGATGTTGCAAAACAATGCTCAAGCTTGTGACATTCTCTTCAATGCTTTGTGTCCCGAAGAGTTCAACAAAATCAGCCGTCTTGAGAATGCTAAAGAGATTTGGGATACTTTGGTTGAAATGCACGAAGGTACTGAATCTGTGAAGGAATCAAAGCTAGATATTCTTCAAGGTCAACTTGACAAGTTCAAGATGAAGGATGGTGAAGGAGTCGCTGAAATGTACTCCAGGCTTGCTCTCATCACAAATGAGATTGCCGGCTTAGGAAGCGAAGAAATGACCGACCGATTCATCATCAAGAAGATTCTCAGAGCTTTGGATGGAAAGTATGACACCGTGTGCACTTTGATCCAAATGATGCCAAACTACAAGACTCTCAAGCCAACTGAAGTCATTGGAAGAATTGTTGCTCATGAGATGACACTTAAGGATAAGGAAGAGCTTCACAACAAGTCAAGTGGTGCTTACAAAGCTACAAGTGATGCTCCCACAACCTCAAGTGACAAGTTAATTTCCAATGAAGAGATAAGCCTAATGGTTAAGAACTTCAACAAGTTCTACAAGAATAGAGGCAAAGAAAGAAGCTCAAAGTCTAGATCATATGATGAAAAGAGATCTTCTAGCCGTGATCGAAACTGCTACAATTGTGGAAGACCCGGACACTTCTCAAATGAGTGTACGGCTCCCCACAAGAGAAGAGAAGAATCTCCAAGAAGAAGAGCAAGAGATGAGTCACCTCGGAGAGAGAGAAGGAGCAGAGATGATCGTTATGAACGAAGACCCTCTCGGAGAAGCAAGGATTCGGAGAGGAAAGACAAGTCATCAAGGAGCTACACAAGAAGAAGACATCAAGCTCATGTTGGTGAATGGGTCTCCGGCTCCGACTCTGACAATCAATCCGATGGAAGCTATCACTCCGACTCCGACTATAGTCAAGATGAAGGTGTTGCCGGACTTGCACTCGTATCCTCCAACTCCAACTCCTACGACTTATTTGATTCACCAAATGAGGGAATTGGAAGATGCTTCATGGCTAAAGGTCCCAAGGTAACACACCCTGAATTCATTGACTTTGATAGTGATGAGGATGCCTTGCTTGGTGAAGATGAGCTCTTGCATGATAAATCTAGTGAGCTTAGTAATGATGAAAATACTAGTAGTCTTTATAGTCGAGAAGAGTCGAATGACAATGCTATGAAGGAGATTGAGCGTCTAACTAAAGAACTAAACACTCTTAAGTTAGCTCATGAAACAACTCAAGAAGATCATAGAGAGCTCCTAAGATCTCATGAGAAGCTACGCTTCGAGAAGCTCACTCTAGAGCAAGAACATGAGTTTCTAAAAGCGATCAATGACGATCTTCGAAAGAAGAGTTCTTCATATCTTGCCAAACGACTTCTCTTGTCTAATTTCTTGCCACCTATTAAGACTAAGCATGACAAGCATAAGAAAAATTCTTCCTCTAGTAGTAACAATAACAATGTTAAATCAAATGTTGTTACTTCTAGTAGTTCTCTTGATTCCACTAACAATGTTTCAAGCCAAGTTACACTTGAGCAAGAAAATAGCTTATTGAAGGAAATCATAGAGAAAGGTGTCTACAAGAGTCTTGCCGGAAGCAAGAACTTTGAGGAGATTGTTCGCAAACAAGGAAGACACCGGAAGAATCAAGGGGTTGGTTTTGAGCGAAAGTTCAACGCCGAAGATGTTGAGTGGGAAGAAGGTCAATACCCTACTCCACAGTTTGTCTCACAAAAGGAGAAGTATGATCCTACTTCTTCCAATGTGGAACAAGCTCAAGATGACCTTCCACCACAAGACCACAAGCTAAAGGCCAAGGACAAGCTTCAAGAAGAGATTGATGCATTCATTGAAGCACCTCAAGCCATGGTCAAGTGGGTTCCCAAGGACACATCAAGTTCTACTTCGTCAAGCTCAACTACAACACCAAGGATTCCCATCAAGATGATGTGGATCCCAAAGAAGAAGAACTAGTAGGTTCTTGAGGGTGACTCCGCCAACAAACTTCACTCATATTCTTTTTGGCAAGAACTTGTGCAATCAACTTCCACATCATGCACTTGTTCATGGAGTCACAAACCCTCTTGTTGGTAAGTCAAGGGACAAGGTAATCATTGCTTTCATGGACATCATCTTTTGTGTACTTCACTCTATGTCTATGGAAATTCTTGTTTGTTCCTTGTGGGACTAACCCATGTAGGTATTGAAAGTGCCCTAATCCAAAGGATTGCTCCCAACTCTTGATGATCTGCATCAACATTGAGCATCCACATCTTCAACATCTACATGAAGTCTTCTACGACAACCCAAGGTTAGTTTGACCCTTTAAAAGGGGTTCTCACATCTAGGGGGAGCTTTGCTCTAAAAATTGAGCGAAAGCATCTCCAAATGATGTGAACACATAAATGCTTTATGTAAAAGTGGTAACCCCACTTGTGCTTAAACGATGAGTATGACCTATGATCAAATGTTCTCATTTGGCTCCTAAGTCAATATACTCATATATAGATGACCTAGTCATCGACAAATTGTGTGCTAGTAGCTAGAGTGATTGGTTGTGCATGTTTGACACATATTTCAGTTGCTATCTTATTGTGTGAGCATGTTGAATGCATGATTTCATCCATTCAAGGACATCCATTTGTTGTTTTGATTGTTTTGATTTTTTTTCTGGCCAAATGGATGGACAAGAATGCCTAAGCACCTTTCCCTAGCTATCTATGCTTTCTTGTCTCAAATTCTATTCATGCTCATATCACAATTTGAACAAGTCTTTTTCGGACAGTCCGAGTGAGGAGCACTCGGAACCACCGATTCGTCTAAGGCTGACTTCCAAAACCTTCTAAGTCCATTTCGGTCTGACCGGCTTCTCAATCTCGGTCCAACCGAAACGCTTAGACTGATCTAGGTTTCATCTCGGTGAAACCGAGTTCAAACTCTCGGTCTGACCGATATGCGTAACTGCACAACAGTTATACATCTCGGTGACACCGAGTTTTTCAACTCAGTCCCACCGACAGCATGGGTTTATATATACCTGAGGGCTGCGCGCGATTCAATTCTTCAAACCGTTCGCCCCCAATACCCCTGCTGCCGTCGCCCTGGTCTACGGATCGTCGCCGTCGTCGCCTGTGCGCCCTCGCCGCAGGTCTCCGCCGCCGTCAACGGTAATCATCTCCACCGTTGCCGCCGTAGAGGGACACCACGAAGTTAGGGTGTGTCCCGATCCCTTTTCGTGCTCCCCATCCGATTCTTGCACGATAGGCTTGCCATGATTCAATCCACGTTTGAGATATTCCCTATACATTAGTTCAGATCTTCTAGTTTCGAGCAAAATTCTTAGGTTTAGGTTTCCACGAAATGCATCTCGGTGAAGCCGATTTGTGAAACTCGGAATGACCGATTTGGCCTCTGGCCATTGCACTGCATCATTCGGTTTAACCGAGTTGTGCCAATCGGAATGACCGAAGCGTAGTTTCAGTGAAACCCTAAGTTATCGGTAGGACCGAAACCCATTTCGGTCTGACCGAAAGTGGTGTGTAGGTTTCTGTTGAGCACTTCGGTTGCACCGAAACTTGAAATCGGTTTGACCGAAATACATTCTGTGAAAACTCAAAACTAAGTTTTGAACTCATTTTTTTTGCAAAAACCTCTGCAGTTGTGATAACTCTTCTACTCTGCCTATACCTTATCTTTTCACAGGTTTTTCAGCCATGTCAGATGTCAGTGACAACCAGAACAGGTCTAAATCACCGTTTGCTAAAATTCCAGAGGCAGATACAAGTCCTGCTAGCAGCTCCAGTGGTGATGGTGAGAGGAGCACCCCTAGTGGTTTGCCTCCTGCAGCCACCAGAACCAGGAAGAAGAGAACTTCTGATGATGAGGACTCTGACTTTGTTGCTGAGGAAGTTACCTCCAAGCCAAAGAGGAATGTGGTTGCCAAAGAGCACCAAGGGCAGCAGTCAAGGAAAGGCACAAGCAAAGTGAAGCAGTCAGCAGTTGCAAAGAAGCTCAACTTGGAAGAGCCTGCTCCAAGCAAGGTGAAGAAGACTTCCAAAAGGAAGAGGGTAGTATATGCTGAACCTCAAGTTGATGCTGCAGAAGAAGAAGAAGAAGAAGCACCCCAGCCTCCTCCTCAGAAAGCTAAGTTCATGGGTGATGCTATTCGGGCTCAAGCCTCCTCTAAGCCCAAGAAGCCTGCTCAAGCCAAGGCAGCTCCAGCCAAGCCCAAGAGAACAACCAGAAGCATTCCAGCTTCTGAGAAGAACAAAGGTGAGATGCCACCGTCTGAATCAGATGAAGAGCATGTGTTGCTTAAGCTCCGTCCCAAGTTGCCACTCCACAATGATGCTCATCCTCAAGCTGAGGACATGAAGGCAAGGAAGGACAAAGGTCTCAGGCTATGGAGACAATCTGATCCATATGCTGTAAGGAGAAGGACTGCTGTGGACCCCAGATTTCACACCAGAGAGCAGCAGGATTTCTATGAGACCGTGTTGATGGATAAGAAGCCCATTGTTGCTGACACCAGGTATGTTGACTGGAAGTATATTGACAGTGAAGAGCACCGGGACTTCTTTCCCCATGTGCATGAGAGCTTTACTGCATGTGGAGTTGCTGATTTTGTGGGTCAAGAGCTGACAGCTTGGAATGACGAGATGATCATGCAGTTCTATGCCACAGCCCACTTCTATCCTGATGGCAAGATCACCTGGATGACTGAAGGTCAAAGGTTTTCTTCGACTGTTGAAGAATGGGCAGAACTTCTGAACGCTCCAGTGCAGAGAGAGGACGACATTGATGTCTATGGGATTCCTAAGAAGAGTCATGATTCCATGAAGAATATGTACAAGGAGATCCCGGCTGCTGATTTGGAAGGATGGAAGCTTGGCTCAGTGTACTATCTCCAGGCAGGTCTGACCACCACTAACACTATTCTGAGGCATACATTGATGCCTAAGTCTGGAGACCACCGGATGATTCGAGGCTATTCTATCAACATGCTGCACATTCTCGATGAGAAGGCACCTTTCAAGGTGATGGACTTGATGGTAGAGACCATTAAGAGGACTGCAGCTGACCAGAAGAGGTCGTGTGGGTTTGCTCCGCAGATTCAGATGCTCATCAACGCCAAGTTTGGCACGGGCAAATTCATGTTGGATAGGAAGCACTTGCCACTGCAGCCAGAGCATGAGGACAACGTAGTTGTGATGGATGAAGAGGATCCTACCTCAGTTGAAGGACAGGCCAAAATCGAAGCTGCGAAGAAGGCTAAAGCTGACAAAGAGGCAGCAGCAGCAGCAGCTAAGCCAAAGAGCTTTGGAGAACAAATTCTTGAAGCTACCCAAAGGATTGAACAACGCCTGGCCAGCATTGAGAAATCTCAGGAGAGCCTAGAGAGGATTGTCGAGGACAAGATCCACGCTCTGGACGTGAAACTGACTGAGATTCAGGTGTCTGTCAACAAGCTTGAGGCAGACATGGAGGAGACAAGGCAGGAGAGAGCAGAGCTTATGCAGGATGATCTAGTCCAGGACTCTCATCGCCAGACTGCTCCGGTTCCCAGAGGATCCAGATCTGCAGCTATCCCAGTGACAGACTCCATGGCTACCACTTCAGCACCAGCTACAGCTCCAGCAGTTGCTCCAGCTCCAGCATCCACTCCTCCACCGCAGACATCAGCAGAAGTCTTCGCCGATGCAGCTATCTCTACACCGACATCTACCCAGACGGGAGCCGCCAGCAGAGCCCGCAGTGACGCTTAGCTCTATACCTTTTCGAACTTTTTGGTAACTTGTTGCCAAAGGGGGAGAAATTGTTATAGATCATAGGGCTTCTAGAGAGAGAGTGCTCTTTCGTATTTCGTTCTTTTGTCGGTTTTCTTTGAGATACAGTGATTTCTTTTGGTTCCTGAAACTTTAAGTGTGCTTGCTACTAAGTTTGATGCTACCTTAATGAGTGCTTAGTCATACTATGCCTTAATGTGTGCTTATTGCTTATCATATGCTATTCCTTATTGTATGGCTATTTACTCTTGTCTTGGTGATTGAGTGCATGTTACTCATTCTTATCATTTTGTGCGCTCCACCAAGATGTATGTGACATGGAAGAGTGACCCATAATCCTAATCGATTGTGCATTTGCATTCAAACGCAAATTTTAAATAATGCACAAATTTAGGGGGAGCTCTTGTTTATCACATACTTCTCAAAGCGACGATATCATTCATTGATTATATCTTTTGTCGAAGCTTTGATCTATATGTTGTCATCAATTACCAAAAAGGGGGAGATTGAAAGTGCAACTAATCCCCGGGTGGTTTTGGTAATTAATAACAACATATATATCATTAAACTAATATTTACTTGAGAATCATTTCAAAAAAGTTCGATGATATGGGTATGGAAATGTCTGAAGAAGTGGACCCCTCAAAATGCTAAGACAAGCATTGGCAAAAGCTCAAGACTCTATTTTTGGTTTAGTGATCAAAGATCACATTGAGTCCATAGGAAAAGCCAATACTATTAAAAGGGGATGAGGTTGTGTTAATGATCTAGTTGCTCAAGTGCTTGGTGATCTAGCTCCCTCAACTATCAGCACTCTTCACTACTCAACACACTCATAAGTAATCTCGGACAAACCGATTCTGCAAACTCAGTCCCACCGAGATGAACCACCTCAGTTATTCCTCCAAACCCTAATTTCTCGGACCATCCGATTTTGAGTTTCGGTCTCACCGAAAATGGACTGCCAACCTTCTGTAACCAATTGACATCACTTCGGAATATCCGAGTTGTTGTTTTCGGTCCCACCGAGATGGCAAGCTCCAACCTTTGACTCACTTCGGACACACCGAGATGGTATTTTCGGTCCCACCGAAAATCCCAACGTTCACTATATTTGAACTTTCGGTCTGACCGAGTTTTCACTTCGGTCTCACCGAGATTGGTCAAATGTGTGTGTAACGGTTGGATTTTGTGTGGAGGCTATATATACCCCTCCACCCCCTCTTCATTCGTGAGGAGAGCCATCAGAAAGTACCACCACTTCTACCATACACTTTCTGAGAAGTGAACCACCTACCCTTGTGTTGAGATCAAGCCATTCCATTCCTACCATATGAGACTTGATTTCTAGCCTTCCCAAGTTGCTTTCCACTCAAACCTTTCTTCCACCACAGCCATATCAGTGAGGAGAGTTGAGTGTTGGGGAGATTATCATCTGAAGCACAAGAGCAAGGAGTTCATCATCATCAACACCGTCTATTACCTTTTGGAGGGTGGTGCCTCCTAGATTGGTTAGGTGTCGCTTGGGAGCCTCCGTCTTCGAGATGTGGAGTTGAACCAAGAAGTTTGTAAGGGCAAGGAGATCGCCTACTTCGTGAAGATCTACCCCGAGTAAGGCTAGTCCTCCGTGGGCGTAGGCCATGATGGAATAGACAAGGTTGCTTCTTCGTGGACCCTTTGTGGGTGGAGCCCTCCGTGGACTCGCGCAGCCGTTACCCTTCGTGGGTTGAAGTCTCCATCAACGTGGATGTACGATAGCACCACCTATCGGAACCACGACAAAAATCTTCGTGTCACCAAACTGCGTTTGATCTTCTCCACCTCTCTTTTACATGTGCAATTTACTTTCCGCTGCTTATACTCTAGAATTGCATGTGTAGGGTGATACTTGAATTGATCTTAATTGTGAAACTGCCAAAAACTTTGCATGACCTAAAGGCAGATTTTTTATATTGTCAAGTAGTCTAATCACCCCCCCTCTAGACCTACTTTCGATCCTACACAATGGTAAATTATATAGGTGCACTGGTTCGGCGAAGAAATGATGATATAAGTGCAATATGGATGGTAGATATAGGTTTTTGTGATATGAAAATATAAAAACAGCAAGGTCAGGAGCGGACCTACGTGAAGAGCCGTGGGGCAGCTGCCCCCACTTGATTTTTTCGATCGAGGTATAGTAGTATCATGTGATTTATTAGTGCCCCCACAAAAGCTAATGACGTGCCCCCACTAAACCTAATTCCTTAGATATTTTATAGAAGCCCAGTGCTAAAAAAGTAAGCCAATAAAAAGGATTGCCAACAGCCCCGCAGCGTAACTCTCACCCCTACCTACACATGTACGCAGCCTGTAACTCCTTCTTCAGTTTAGAAAATTACGGAATATGATTTTTCCTGGAAAAAAAATGCACGGGACTAAATAAAGCCCTCGCCTGTCGTATCGCCTCAATCTTGAACAGCCGTGAGTCACCGGCTCGCTGCGGCGCCGCCGGCAATCGTCGACTCTGGACTCCCCCTCCCTCGTCCGTCCCTTGCTGCTCGCGCTCCTGGCGACCTAGCCGGCGACGTTGCAGCGGCAACACGATGACGGTTGACGGTGATCCAATCTCCTGACCTCCTGCTATTCCCTAACTTCAATTGACATTAAGGTAAATCCCTAGAAAGTTTTTCTTCAAGCTTTTTGTTTGTTTGTTTCTATGTTAAAAAACATCTTAGTCTTGTTAACTCCTATGTATAAATTATCAGTTTTTGTAATTAGACCAGTTCAAACCTTTTTTCCATTGATGTTTGAACTATTGGCTGGATAGGTGTTAAAAAAAAACTTCGGCGATGCCCGAACTAGTTGATTTGGAGAAGCTTCCTAGGGATCCATCTAAAAGGAAGAGGATAATAGAGTACAATCCCAATCAGCATGAGGACATACGAAGGATAGTTAAACGTTTTCATGCGGTGAAAGAACGTCGTTGGATGAAACAGAAGGTAATGCTCGACCTAAAGCTCTTACTGTTTTTTCAATACCGGCCTTCTTCAACGTTTCCACCCTCTCAATTTTGATCATGTTTTTCGTTGTTGTTGCGGGTTGTAGATTAAGTGTATTGTTGTGATTACTTTTATCTCAAATGGTTAGTTTAATTTTCCATGTCAATGAACTAGTCTACCATCTGGATAATAAAGTGATTATTGCCACGTTTTAGTTTACATGGATGTTTTTTGTCTTGTTGATTTATCATTTATGAATATGGCCATACATTTTTTGCCCCCTCTCAATTATTTTCCTCAGTCCGCCCTAGAGCAAGGTAACTAACGATAAAAGTGAGTGAAACGGTATTGCAATGCGTTGAAACAAGGCCTAGGGTTCATACTTTCACTAGTGCAAGTTCTCTCAACAATAATAACATAACTGGATCATACAACTATCCCTCAACATGCAACAAAGAGTCACTCCAAAGTCACTAATAAGGAGAACAAACGAAGAGATTATTGTAGGGTACGAAACCACCTCAAAGTTATTCTCGCTGATTGATCTATTCAAGAGTCCGTAGTAAAATAACACGAAACTATTCTTTCCGTTCGACCTATCCTAGAGTTCGTACTAGAATAATACCTTAATACGCACATCAACCAAAACCCTAATGTCACCTAGATACTCCATTGTCACCTCAAGTATCCGTGGGCATGATTATACAATAAGCATCACACAATCTCAGATTCATCTATTCAACCAACACAAAGAACTTCAAACAGTGCCCAAAGTTTCTATGGGAGAGTCAAGACGAAAACGTGTGCCAACCCCTATGCATAAGCTCACAAGGTCACTGAACCCGCAAGTTGATCACCAAAACATACATCAAGTAGATCACGTGAATATCCCATTGTCACCACAGATAAGCACATGCAAGACATACATCAAGTGTTCTCAAGTTCTTAAAGACTCAATCCGATAAGATAACTTCAAAGGGAAAACTCAATCCATTACAAGAAGGTAGAGGGGGAGAAACATCATAAGATCCAACTATAGTAGCAAAGCTCGCGATACAGTGCCATACCGAGAACACGAGAAAGAGAGAGAGAGAGAGATCAAACACATAGCTACTGGTACATACCCTCAGCCCCGAGGGTGAACTACTCCCTCCTCGTCATGAAGAGCGTCGGGATGATGAAGATGACCACCGGAGAGGGATTCCCCCTCCGGTAGGGTGCCAAAACGGTTCTAGATTGGTTTTCGGTGGCTACAGAGGCTTGCGGCGGCGGAACTCCTGATCTAGGTTATGTTCTGGAAGTTTGGGTATATATAAGAAATGTTGGAATCGGGAACAAGTCAGAGGGGTCCTCGAGGCGGCCACGAGACAGGGGGCGCGCCCAGGGAGGTAGGGCGCGCCCCCACCGTCGTGGTGGCCTCGGGACTCTTCTGGTCCATCTCCGGTACTCCGTGGGCTTCTTTTGGTTCAAAAACAATCTCTGTGAAGTTTCAGGTCAATTGGACTCCGTTTGGTATTCCTGTTCTGCGATACTCAAAAACAAGGAAAAACAAAAACTAGCACTGGGCTCTAGGTTAATAGGTTAGTCCCAAAAATCATATAAAAGTGTATATTAAAGCCTATTAAACATCCAAAACAGATAATATAATAGCATGGAACAATAAAAAATTATAGATACGTTGGAGACATATCAGCGTCCCCAAGCTTAATTCATGCTCGTCCTCGAGTAGGTAAATGATAAAAACAAATTTTTTGATGTGGAATGCTACCTAACATATTTATCAATGTAATTTTATTTATTGTGGCATGAATGTTCAGATCCGAAAGATTCAAGACAAAAGTTTAATATTGACATAGAAACAATAATACTTCAAGCATACTAACAAAGCAATTATGTCTTCTTAAAATAAAATGGCCAAAGAAAGCTATCCCTACAAAATCATATATTATGGCTATGCTCTATCTTCATCACACAAAATATTTATCATGCACAACCCCGGTTTCAGCTAAGCAATTGTTTCATACTTTAGTATTCTCAAACTTTTTCAACTTTCACGCAATACATGAGCGTGAGCCTTGGACATAGCACTATATGTGGAATAGAATATGGTGGTTGTGGAGAAGACAAAAAGGAGGAAGATAGTCTCACATCAACTAGGCATATCAACGGGCTATGGAGATTCCCATCAATAGATATCAATGTGAGTGAGTAGGGATTGCCATGCAATGGATGCACTCGAGCTATAAGTGTATGAAAGCTCAAAAAGAAACTAAGTGCGTGTGCATCCAACTTGCTTGCTCACGAAGATCTAGAGCATTTGAGGAAGCCCATCATTGGAATATACAAGCCAAGTTCTATAACAAAAATTACCACTAGTATATGAAGGTGACAACATAGGAGACTCTCTATCATGAAGATCATGGTGCTACTTTGAAGCACAAGTGTGGTAAAATGATAGTAGCATTGCCCCTTCTCTCTTTTTCTCTCATTTTTTTATTTGGGCCTTTTCTCTCTTTGTTTTTACGACCTCTTTTTTTTTCGTCCGGAGTCTCATCCCGACTTGTGGGGGAATCATAGACTCCATCATCCTTTACTCACCGGGACAATGCTCTAATAATGATGATCATCACACTTTTATTTACTTACAACTAATGAATTACAACTCGATACTTAGAACAAGATATGACTCTATATGAATGCCTCCGACGGTGTACCGGGATGTACAATGAATCAAGAGTGACATGTATGAAAAAATTACAAATGGTGGCTTTACCACAAATACGATGTCAACTACATGATCATGCAAGGCAATATGACAATGATGGAGCGTGTCATACTAAACGGAATGGTGGAGAGTTGCATGGCAATATATCTCGGAATGGCTATGGAAATGCCATGATAGGTAGGTATGGTGGCTGTTTTGAGGAAGGTATATGGTGGGTGTATGGTACTGGCGAAAGTTGCGCGATACTAGAGTGGCTAGCAATGGTGGAAGGGTGAGAGTGCGTATAATCCATGGACTCAACATTAGTCATAAAGAACTCATATACTTATTGCAAAAATCTATAAGTTATCAAAACAAAGTACTACGCGCATGCTCCTAGGGGAAGGGTTGGTAGGAGTTAACCATCGCGTGATCCCGACCTCCACTCATAAGGAATATAATCAACAAATAAATCATGCTCCAACTTCATCACATAACGGTTCACCATACGTGCATGCTACGGGAATCACAAACTTTAACACAAGTATTCCTCAAATTCACAATTACTCTACTAGCATGACTCTAATATCACCATCCTCATATCTCAAAACAATCATAAGGAATCAACCTTCTCTTAGTATTCAATGCACTTTATATGAAAGTTTTTATTATATCCTTGTTGGATGCCCATCATATTAGGACTAACTTCATAACCAAAGCAAATTACCATGCTGTTCTAAAGGACTCTCAAAATAATATAAGTGAAGCACTGAGAGTTCACCAATTTCTCCAAAAATAAAACTACCATCATGCTCTAAACAGATATAAGTGAAGCACTAGAGCAAACGGCAAACTACTCCAAAAGGTATAAGTGAAGATCAATGAGTAGTTGAATAATTATGTAACTATGTGAAGACTCTCTAACATTTAAGAATTTCAGATCTTGGGATATTATTCAAACAACAATCAAAACAAAATAAAGAAAAATGATGCTCCAAGAAAAACACATATCATGTGGTGAATAAAAATATAGCCTCAAGTAAAGTTACCGATAGACGAAGACGAAAGAGGGGATGCCTTCCCGGGGCATACCCAAGCTTAGGCTCTTGGTTGTCCTTGAATATTACCTTGGGGTGCCTTGGGCATCCCCAAGCTTATGCTCTTGCCACTCCTTATTCCATTGTCCATCGAATCTTTACCCAAAACTTGAAAACTTCACAACACAAAACTCAACAGAAAACTCGTAAGCTCCGTTAGTATAAGAAAATAAAACACCACTTTTGGTACTGTTGTGAACTCATTATAGATTCATATTGGTGTTATATCTACTGTACTCCAACTTCTCTATGGTTCATACCCTCCGATACTACTCATAGATTCATCAAAATAAGCAAACAACACACGAAAAACAGAATCTGTCGAAAACAGAACAGTCTGTAGCAATCTGTAACTTTCGAATACTTCTGTAACTCTAAAAATTCTGAAATAAATTGGTGGACGTGCGGAATTTGTCTATTAATCTTCCGCAAAAAGAATCAACTCAAAATCACTCTTCTGTAAAAAATGGCAGCTACTCTCGTGAGCGCAAAGTTTCTGTTTTTTACAGCAAGATCACATTAACTTTCACCCAAGTCTTCCCAAAGGTTCTACTTGGCACTTTATTGAAACAAAAGATATAAAACATGATTACTACAGTATCTTAATCACGTGGACACGCAAAAACAGTAAGGGTAAATATTGGGTTGTCTCCCAACAAGCGCTTTTCTTTAATGTCTTTCTAGCTAGGCATGATGATGACAATGATGCTCACATGAAAGTTAGGAATTAAAACACAAAGGGAGCATCATGACTTGCATGACAAGCACATTTAAGTCTAACCCACTTCCTATGCATAGGGATTTTTTGAGCAAACAACTTATGGGAACAATAATCAACTAGCATAGGAAAGCAAAACAAGCATAGCTTCAAGATTTTCAACACATAGAGAGGAAACTTGATATTATTGCAATTCCTACAAGCATATGTTCCTCCCTAATAATATTTTCATTAGCATCATGAATGAACTCAACAATATAACCATCACATAAAGCATTCGTTTCATGATCTACAATCATAGAAAATTTACTACTCTCCACATAAGCAAAATTCTTCTCATTTGGAATAGTGGGAGTATCATAAGAAACTCGAATACTATAAATTGTTTCCACAGTAAAAGAGTAATGTTCAGAAAAAAGGGTAATCATAATCATGACAAGTTTTGGAAATATAATCATCACTACCTTTTATAACATAAGTATCATCACAATAATCATCATAAGTAGCTACTTTGTTCTCATCATAATCAATTGAAACCTCTTCCAAGATAGTGGAATCATTACTAAATAAAGTCACGACCTCTCCAAATCCACTTTCATCAATATAACCATCATAAATAGGAGGTATGCTATCATCATAATAAATATGCTCATCAAAACTTGGGAGACTAAAAATATCATCTTCATTAAACATAACATCCCCAAGCTTGGGACAAACATTAATTGCAGCAAATAAATTCTGAAACATATCATTCTCATCAAATATAGCATCCCCAAGCTTGGGCATTTGCATATCATAAGCATAATCACTCTCATCATTAATAGTATGGATAGCACCAATAGTATAGCAATTATCATCACAATGAGTAATAGGAGCAACATCACTTGGGAGGGATACCTTTTTACCTTTGCTTCTCCGTCTTTTCTTTTTCTTCTTCACATTATGTATGAGTTTAATCCTCTTTTTGGAGCTCCTTATGAATGAGATTGGTTGAATAGAAGGCTCCTCCTCGCTACCTGATTCATCATAAGAAAGAATAGTAGGATATTCGGAAATCTTTTCCCTTTCATTAGTATTATGTTCATCTTCTATTTGTTTTCTTGACTTTATGTAATTGGCAATATAAGGATTTTTAATGCAATTCACAGCACAATACATATAAATTTCCTCTAGATCAAAATCAAGAACTTTATCAAGGAAAAATTCTAGAATATCCTTAGTTATACATTTCATTTCTTCATAACACAGAAGCAAACTAAGTTCATTATGATGTGCAAGGGAAATCAAGTCATCACAATTTTTGGACATGATTCGATCATGAAACAATATGCATTGGATATTTAAATGATCACGTTCATTGCAAAGTTCACAAGGATGGCTAAGAAAATTTAAATTTTCAGCAGAAACATCTAGCCTTTCTTGCAACCATCTAGTTTCTAAATGCTTAAGCCTCTTGCAAAATCTATCTTCCCTATTTGGTGTGTACTTTCAAACTCTATGCACTCCACAAAAATTGACATGCTTATGTGAGATATTTTCATCATGACTAGTGCAATCATCATTAGTACTATGGATATTCAAAGAGTTCGTACTAACAACATTGCAATCATGTTCATCATTCAAAGATTTAGTGCCAAACATTTTAATGCATTCTTCTTCTAGTACTTGGGCACAATTTTCCTTTCCATCATTCTCACAAAAGATATTAAAAAGATAAAGCATACGAGGCAACCTCAATTCCTTTTTTTGTAGTTTTCTTTTATAGACTAAACTAGTGATAAAACAAGAAACTAAAAGATTCGATTCCAAGATCTAAAGATATACCTTCAAGCACTCACCTCCCCGGCAACGGTGCCAGAAATTGCTTGATGTTTACTACGCAACCTTTTTCTTATAGACGTTGTTGGGCCTCCAAGTGCAGAGGTTTGTAGGACAGTAGCAAATTTCCCTCAAGTGGGTGACATAAGGTTTATCAATTCGTGGGGGGCGTAGGATGAAGATGGTCTCTCTCAAACAACCCTGCAACCAAATAACAAAGAGTCTCTTGTGTCCCCAACACAACCAATACAAAGGTAAATTGTATAGGTGCACTAGTTCGGCGAAGAGATGGTGATACAAGTGCAATATGGATGGTAGATATAGGTTTTTGTGATATGAAAATATAAAAACAGCAAGGTAACTAACGATAAAAGTGAGTGAAAACAGAATTGCAATGCGTTGAAACAAGGCCTAGGGTTCATACTTTCACTAGTGCAAGTTCTCTCAACAATAATAACATAACTGGATCATATAACTATCCCTCAACATGCAACAAAGAGTCACTCCAAAGTCACTAATAGCAGAGAACAAATGAAGAGATTATTGCAGGGTATGAAACCACCTCAAAGTTATTCTTTCTGATCGATCTATTCAAGAGTCTGTAGTAAAATAACACGAAGCTATTATTTCTGTTCGATCTATCCTAGAGTTCGTACTAGAATAACACCTTAATACACACATCAGCCAAAACCCTAATGTCACCTAGATACTCCATTGTCACCTCAAGTATCCGTGGGCATGATTATACGATATGCATCACACAATTTCAGATTCATCTATTCAACCAACACAAAGAACTTCAAAGAGTGCCCCAAAGTTTCTATCGGAGAGTCAAGATGAAAACGTGTGCCAACCCCTATGCATAAGTTCACAAGGTCAGTGAACCCGCAAGTTGATCACCAAAACATACATCAAGTAGATCACGTGAATATCCCATTGTCACCACAGATAAGCACATGCAAGACATACATCAAATGTTCTCAAGTCCTTAAAGACTCAATCCGATAAGATAACTTCAAAGTGAAAACTCAATCCATTACAAGAAGGTAGAGGAGGATAAACATCATAAGATCCAACTATAGTAGCAAAGCTTGCGATACATCAAGATCGTGCTATATTAAGAACACGGGAGAGAGAGAGATCAAACACATAGCTACTGGTACATACCCTTAGCCCCGAGGGTGAACTACTCCCTCCTCGTCATGGAGAGCGCCGTGATGATGAAGATGGCCACCGGAGAGGGATTCCCCTCTGGCAGGGTGCCGGAACGGGTCTAGATTGGTTTTCAGTGGCTATAGAGGCTTGCGGCAGCGAAACTCCTGATCTAGGTTATGTTCTGGAAGTTTGGGTATATATAACAGGTGTCGGAGTCGGGAACAGGTCAGGGGGTCACCTAGGCGGCCACGAGATAGGGGGCGCGCCCTGGGGGGTAGGGCGCATCCCCCACCCTCATGGTGGCCTCGAGACTCTTCTGGTCCATCTCTGGTACTCCGTGGGCTTCTTCTGGTCCAAAAACAATGTCCGTGAAGTTTCAGGTCAATTGGACTCTGTTTGGTATTCCTTTTTTGTGATACTAAAAAACAAGGAAAAAACTGAAACTGGCACTGGGCTATGGGTTAATAGGTTAGTCCCAAATATCATATAAAAGTGTATATTAAAGCCCATTAAACATCCAAAACAGATAATATAATAGCATGGAACAATAAAAAATTATAGATACATTGGAGACGTATCGAAGATCCGCTCGAGCTAACCGCGACAAAACGCTACCGGAGGGGGAGCATTTGTCGCCGGAGTTGGAGGATTTGGGGCGGTGATGGAAAGGGAAAAAAGGGGAGGGATACCATAAATCGGCCGGAAACCGGCATATATACCGGATGCGAGGGCGTTTTATGGGCCTCCCGTTAACTTTTTATGGGTCGGGTAATTTTTGCGGGATCTGCTCAGGCCGGATTTTTGGGTTGTCCCATAAATCGACGAGAAAAGCGTAGTTCGCAAAGTGTTTATAAGATCTGCTAGAAATGCTCTAAGGCATGTACTAGATAGTGAAAGGGCACACACGAAAAATTGAGAGAAAAAGAGAAATACACCTTGAAGGAAATATTCCCTAGAGGCTATAATAAAGTTGTTATTTAATATTTCCTTATATCATGATAAATGTTTATTATTCATGCTAGAATTATATTATCCGGAAACTTGGTACATGTGTGGATACATAGACAAAACACCATGTCCCTAGTAAGCCTCTACTAGACTAGCACGTTAATCAAAGATGGTTAAGTTTCCTAACCATAGACATGTGTTGTCATTTGATGAACGAGATCACATCATTAAGAGAATGATGTGATGGACATGACCCATCCGTTAGCTTAGCATATTGATTGTTCAGTTTTTATTGCTACTGCTTTCTACATGTCAAATACATATTCCTCGGACAATGAGATTATGCAACTCCCGGATATTGGAGGAATGCCTTGTGTGCTATCAAATGTCACAATGTAACTGGATGATTATAAAGATGCTGTACATGTATCTCTGAAGGTGTTTGTTAGGTTGGTATAGATCAAGATTATGATTTGTCACTCCGATTATCGGAGAGGTATCTCTGGGCCCTCTCGGTAATGCACATCATAAGAAGCCTTGCAAGCAATGTGACTAATAAGTAAGTTGCGGGACGATGCATTACGGAACGAGTAAAGAGACTTGTCGGTAATGAGATTGAACTAGGTATGAAGATACCGACGATCGAATCTCGGGCAAGTAACATACCGATGGCAAAGGGAATAATGTCATAACGGTTAGAACGATAAAGATCTTCGTAGAATATGTAGGAACCAATATGAGCATCCATTTTCCACTATTGGTTATCGGCCGGAGAAGTGTCTTTGTCATGTCTACATAGTTCTCAAACCCGTAGGGTCCGCACGCTTAACGTTCGATGGCGATATTGTATTATATGAGTTATGTGATTTGGTGACCGAATGTTATTCGAAGTCCTAGATGAGATCACGGACATGACGAGGAGTCTTAAAATGGCCGAGTGGTAAAGATTGATATATAAGATGATGGTATTCGGACACCGGAAGTGTTTTGGGATGCACCGGGTACTTATCGGGTCACCGGAAGGGGTTCTGGGCACCCCCGACAAAAGATATGGGCCTTATGGGCCAAGAGGGGAAACAGACCAGCCACAAAGGGGCTGGTGCGCCCCCTATATGAGCTGGTCAATTTGGAGAACGAAAGGGGAAGGTGGAAAAGGAAAAAGGGAATAGGATTTCCCCTTCCCCCTCTTCCCTTCATAATCCAAATAGGAATAGGAGAGAGGACCCCAAGTAGGATTCCTCCTACTTGGGGCGCGCCCCTTGGCTGCATCTCCTCCCCTCCAACCTATATATACATGGGGAGGGGGCGCCTAGAACACACAACAACTATTGTTAGCCATGTGCGGCGCCCTCCTCCATAGTTTACGCCTCCGGTCATATTCTCGTAGTGCTTAGGTGAAGCCCTGCGCGGATCGTTTCACCATCACCGTCACCACGCCGTCGTGCTGACGGAACTCATCTACTTCCTTGACACATTTGCTAGATCAAGAGGACGAGGGACGTTATCGAGCTGAACGTGTGCATAACTCGGAGGTGCCGTACGTTCGGTGCTTGATCGGTCGGAGCTAGAAGAAGTTCGACTACATCAACCGCATTGTCAAACGCTTCCGCTTTTAGTCTACGGGGGTACATGGACACACCCTCCCCCTATCGTTGCTATGCATCTCCTAGATAGATCTTGTGTGAGCGTAGGAAAATTTTGAAATTGCATGCTCCGTTCCCCAATACACCTTACATTGTGAAATTTATAGAAAAAATAAATACACTTCATATAAAGAAATGAAGGGAGTATTATAAAACAAAAGCATAGAGTGTCTCCACCCAAGTTTACCAATACATCACTACAATGCTACTCCTCACTACTCGCCCACCTCTCTAATCTATGAAAGAAAGAGTTAACGTCCCCTTTCAGTAGTCCTGCCGACGACCACACCATGCCTTCGGACCCCACTCTACGTAGTAGTAGCTTAATTGACGGTGATGCCCAATCAAACACAATGGCATTCCGATGCTTCCACAACTCCCAAATCACCATCATGAAGAGGGTGTGAAGATCCTTCCGGCTCATATTCTTGGACCCTTGCTTGCAACACAACCATGATTCGAGGGAGTCCTATGGGGTCGGTGTCCACTCGCTCTGCCCAAAGCCTCACAAATCGTCGCCCACATCATCCTGGCAAACACATATGTAAGTAGCACGTGGTTTATAGTTACCTCTTCATGATCACAAAGGGGGCACGCTTCTTAATGTGGTAGCCCTCTCCGGGTTAAAATTCTTCCGAAGACCAACATCTATTACGTAGAGCCAGCCAAGTAAAGAATCTACATTGCGAGGAGGCCCGCGACTTCCAAGTCAGCTCCCCCGTGAGTACTACTTCTCTACCCCAAAACCTGGCGGCATACGCCAACCGCACAAAGAACTTAATGTTGGCCTCCCAAGACCACGTAATGGTATCTGTCACATTCATTGTTGTCTCGCATGTGGCTACCCTCTGCCATAGCAAGAAGAACTCCTACAGAGCAGCCATCCCCGGATTGGGGCCAATATCCATCGCCCACATCCCATTTTCCATGGCCTAGCCCACCAACCTCGATAATCTGATTCGCGGTGGGATCAAGCCATACAACATTGGAGCAATTTCCCGAATCTGCATCCCATCTATCCATCGATCCTCCCCAAATAGTGTCGTGAGGCCACAATGCACATTACTCCATATTGCTGCGTGGAAAAGGAGCATAGATTCGTTCGACACTTTGATTCAGAACTTGCTCCATGGCCTACTTCTATCCATTCTTTTGAGATAGTGCCATCTGGCCTGCATGGCCACATTCATCCATCGTAGATTAGGCAGTCCTAGTCCACCTGCCCATTTCGGTGCACATACTGATTCCCACGCGATAGCACAACTGCCACCATTAGCTCCTACCCTTCTGCACCACAGGAGCCCCCTACACATCTTGTTCATTGCTGCAATTTTTTTCATGGGGAGATCCAATGCCATCATTGCATGGATTGGCATGGTGCACAATACTGACTGAAATAAGGATAGTTTTCCACTCTTTGGCATTAAAGTTACCTTCCACTTTGGCAAGCAATTAGCCATCTGATCCACTAGGTACCCAAACTGCACCGTTGATTGCTCTCTCAAAGATAACGGTGAGCCAAGGTACTTTATTGGTAACGATCCCATAAGGCATCCAAGCTCCTCTCTTGCCATGGTGATTTCCTATGCGGAATATCTAATTGGTAGCGCTGTCGATTAGTTCATGTTGATCCGCAGGCCCGACGCCTCCCAAAACAGTTCAAAAATGCACTTGCAAACAACATGGTCCAAGAGTTTAGGCTTGACAAATAAGACCACGTTGTCCGCAAAGATGGAAAGTCGTTTCTTGAAGATAGAACCGGGGAAGATCATAGTCACATCAGGAAAGTTGTAAGTGTGTCATTGCTTAGGCAATGAGAACAACCAATGCCTAAAGTGGTTGTTGCCATCTAAATAAACTTCTCATGTTGCCACTCTAGTTGCTCAAGTTGAACCAAAGGCATTCTAAAAAAGTTTAACCAAAGGTTGCACAAGAAGCTTAAGCAAATGGTCCTAAACCTATTGGATAAGTTAGTAATTTTTTGATTAATTTGATCCATAAATAAAATTGTGATGACAACCCTAATACGTAAAATAAATTAAAACTCTCTTGCTTCCCTTATATCTATATAGAGAGTTGACAAGAATTGGTCATTCACATGGTTAGTCATATAATCCTACATAAACTTGTAGATCGCTGAATATGATATGTTTGATTCCTTGCAATAGTTTTGCGATATAAAGATGGTGATATTAGAGTCATGCTAGTGGGTAGTTGTGGATTGTAGAAATACTTGTGTTGAGGTTTGTGATTCCCGTAGCATGCACGTATGGTGAACCGTTATGTGACGAAGTTGGAGCATGATTTATTTATTGAGTGCCATCCTTTGTGTGGAGGTCCGGGGCGCGCGATGGTTAACTCCTACCAACCTCCCCCCTAGGAGCATGCGTGTAGTACTTGGTTTCGATGGCTAATAAATTTTTGCAATAAGTATGTGAGTTCTTTATGACTAATGTTGAGTCCATGGATTATACACACTCTCACCCTTCCACCCTTGCTAGCCTCTCTTGTACCGTGCAACTTTCGCCGGTACCATACACCCACCATACACCTTCCTCAAAACGGCCACCATACCTACCTATTATGGCATTTCCATAGCCATTCCGAGATATATTGCCATGTAACTCCACCGTTCCGTTTATTATGACACGCACCATCATTGTCATATTGCCTTGCATGATCGTAAGATAGCTAGCATGATGTTTCCATGGCTTGTCCGTTTTTTGATGTCATTGGTACGCTAGATCATTGCACATCCCGGTACACCGCCGGAGGCATTCACATAGAGTCATATTTTGTTCTAGCTTCGAGTTGTAATCTTTGAGTTGTAAGTAAATAAAAGTGTGATGATCTTCATTATTAGAGCATTGTCCCATGTGAGGAAAGGCCAAATAAAAAAAAGATGGCCTAAAAAAATAGAGAGGGGCTAAAGAAAAGAGAAAGCCCCTCCAAAAAAAACAAAAAAATGAGAGAAAAGAGAGAAGGGACAATGCTACTATCCTTTTCCACACTTGTGCTTTAAAGTAGCACCATGATCTTCATAATAGAGAGTCTCTTGTTTTGTCACTTCCATATACTAGTGGGAATTTTCATTATAGAACTTGGCTTGTATATTCCAACGACGGGCTTCCTCAAATGCCCTAGGTCTTCATGAGCAAGCAAGTTGATGCACACCCACTAGTTTTCCTTTTGAGCATTCATACAATTATAGCTCTAGCGCATCCGTTACATGGCAATCCCTACTCACTCACATTGATATCGATTGATGGACATCTCCATAGTCCATTGATTTGCCTAGTTGATGTGAGACTTTCTCCCACCTTTTGTCTATCACCACCTTCTATTCCACCCATAGTGCTATGCCCATGTCTCACGCTCATGTATTGCATGAAAGTTGAGAAGGTTTGAGAATACTAAAGTATGAAACAATTGCTTGGCTAAAACCGGGGTTGTGCATGATTTAAATACTTTGTATGGTGAAGATGGAGCATAGCCAGACCATATGATTTTGTAGGGATAACTTTCTTTGGCCATGTTATTTTGAAGAGACATGATTGCTTTATTAGTATGCTTGAAGTATTATCGTCCTAATGTCAAATGATAGACTATTGCTTTGAATCACTCGTGTCTTAATATTAATGCCATGATTAGATTACATGATCAATATTATGCTAGGTAGCATTCCACATCAAAAATTATCTTTTTTATCATTTACCTACTCGAGGACGAGCAAGAATTAAGCTTGGGGATGCTGATACGTCTTCGTCGTATCTATAATTTTTTATTGTTCCATGCCAATATTCTACAACTTTCATATACTTTTGGCAACTTTTTGTACTATTTTTTGGGACTAACATATTGATCCAGTGCCTAGTGCCAGTTCCTGTTTGTTGAATGTTTTTTGTTTTGCAGAATATCCATATCAAACGGAGTCCAAACGGAATAAAAACGGACGGAGATTTTTTTTTGGAATATATGTGAATTATGGGAAGCAAAACTAACACGAGACGATGCCCGGGTGGGCCACGAGGGTGGGGGGCGCGCCCCCCTGCCCAGGGCACGCCCTGGGCCCTCGTGGGCACACCGTAAGGCGGTTGATGCCCTTCTTTCGCCGCAAAAAAGCTAATTTCCGGATAAAAATCGTGTCAAAAGATGAGGCCAATCGGAGTTACGGATCTCCGGAAATTTAAGAAACGGTGAAGGGCCAGAATCTGGGAACGCGGAAACAGAGAGAGACAGATCCAATCTCGGAGAGGCTCTCGCCCCTCCCACGCCATGGAGACCATGGACCAGAGGGGAATCCCTTCTCCCACCTAGGGAGAAGGTCAAGGAAGAAGAAGAAGGAGGGGGGCTCTCTCCCCCTCACTTCCGGTGGCACCGGAGTGCCACCGGGACCATCATCGTGTGACGGCGATCTACACCAACACCTCCGTCATCTTCACCAACAACTCCATCACCTTCCCCCATCTATCTACAGCGGTCCACTCTCCCGCAACTCGCTGTACCCTCTACTTGAACATGGTGCTTTATGCTTCATATTATTATCCAATGATGTGTTGCCATCCTATGATTTCTGAGTAGATTATCGTTGTCCTATCGGTGATTGGTGAATTGCTATGATTGATTTAAATTGCTTGTGGTTATGTTGCTGTCCTTTGGTGCCCATCATATGAGCGCGCGCGTGGATCACTCCATAGGGTTAGTTGTATTTTTATAGGACTACGTATTGGAGGGCAAGAGTGACAGAAGCTTCAACCTAGCGTAAAAATTGATGCATACGGGATTGAAGGGGGACCAATATATCTTAAGGCTATGGTTGGGTTTTACCTTAATGAACGTTAGTAGTTGCGGATGCTTGCTAATAGTTCCAATCATTAGTGCATATAATTCCAAGTAAGGGATGACATGCTAGCAGTGGCCTCTCCCACATAAAACTTGCTATCTGTCTAGTAAGGTAGTCAATTGTTTAGGGGCAATTTCGCAACTCCTACCACCACTTTTCCACACTCCCTATCATTAACTTTATCTTAACATCCCCTAGTTTATATTTACGTTCTCTTTATATTCTTGCAAACCTATCCCACAAAAACTACAAACCACTTCTAGTTTCATACTTGTTCTAGGTAAAGTAAACGTCAAGCGTGCGTAGAGTTGTATCGGTGGTCGATAGAACTTGAGGGAATATTTGTTCTACCTTTAGCTCCTCGTTGGGTTCGACTCTTTTACTTATCGAAAGAGGCTACAACTGATCCCCTACACTTGTGGGTTATTAGAGCGTCAGGGGGCCCACGAGATAGGGGGGCGCGCCCAGGGGGGCGCCCCCACCCTCGTGGACAGGGTGTGGGCTCCCTGGTCTTGATTCTTTCGCCAGTATTTTTTATATATTCCAAAAATATTCTCCGTTGATTTTCAGGTCATTTCAAGAACTTTTATTTCTGCACAAAAATAACACCATGGTAGTTTTGCTAAAAACATCGTCAGTCCGGGTTAGTTCCATTCAAATAATGCAAGTTAGAGTCCAAAACAAGGGCAAAAGTGTTTAGAAAAGTAGATACGTTGGAGACGTATCAACTCCCCCAAGCTTAAACCTTTGCTTGTCCTCAAGCAATTCAGTTGACAAACTGAAAGTGATAACGAAAAACTTTGACAAACTCTGTTTGCTCTTGTTGTTGCAAATATGTAAAGCCAGCATTCACGTTTTCAGCAAAGATTATGAACTAACCACATTCACAATGACTTTCAGGTCTCATGTTTACTCATATCAATGGCATAATCAACTAGCGAGCAATAATAATAAACCTCAGATGTCAACACTTTCTCAAAACAATCATAATATGATATAACAAGATGGTATCTCGCTAGCCCTTTCTGAGACCGCAAAACATAAATGCAGAGCACCTCTGAAGATCAAGGACTGACTGGACATTGTAATTCATGGTAAAAGAGATCCAGTCACAGTCATACTCAATGTAAATTAATAGCAATGCATGCAAATGGCAGTGGTGCTTTTTAGTAAGAGGATGATGACTCAATATAAAAGTAAATAGATAGGCCCTTCGCAGAGGGAAGTAGGGATTTGTAGAGGTGCGAGAGCTCAATTTTTGAAATAGAGATGAATAATATTTTGAGTGGTATACTTTCATTGTCAACATAACAACCAAGTGTTCCTGATATCTTCCATGCTACACACATTATAGGCGGTTCCCAAACAGAATGGTAAAGTTTATACTCCACCACCACCAACAAGCACACTCCACGGCTAGCCAGAAACAACGAGTACCGTCCATACCAGCAACAGCCCTGGGGGAGTTTTGTTTAATTATTTTGATTTTATTTGAGCATAGGACTGGGCATCCCGGTTATCGGCCATTTTCCCGTGAATGATGAGCGGAGTCCACTCATCGTGAGAATAACCCACCTAGCATGGAAGATATAGGCAACCCTAGTTGATACATGAGCTGTTCGAGCATACAAAACAGAATTTCATTTGAAGGTTTAGAGTTTGGCACATACAAATTTACTTGGAACGGCAGGTAGATACCGCATATAAGAAGGTATGGTGGACTCATATGGAATAACTTTGGGGTTTATGGAAGTGGATGCACAAGCAGTATTCCCGCTTAGTACAAGTGAAGGCTAGAAAGAGACTAGGAAGCGACCAGCTAGAGAGCGACAACAGTCATGAACATGCATTAAGATTAATCAACAATGAGTGCAAGCATGAGTAGGATATAAATCACCATGAACATAAATATCGTGGAGGCTATGTTGATTTTTTTGAACTACATGCGTGAATATGTGCCAAGTCAAACCACTTGAATCGTTCAGAGGAGGATACCACTCTATCATACCACATCACAACCATTTTAATATCATGTTGGCACGCAAGGTAGACCATTATAAACTCCTAGCTAATTAAGCATGGCATGAGAAACTATAATATCTAATGTCATTGCAAGCATGTTTCATTCATAATAGACTGAATCAGGAACGATGAACTATTCATATTTACAAAAATAAGGTAGGTCGAGTTCATACCACCTTCTCTCATCTCAATCAGTTCATCATATATCTTCATTATTGCCTTTCACTCGCACGACCGAACGGTGTGGATAATAATAATAGTGCACGTGCGTTGGACTAAGCTAGAATTTGCAAGCATTTAATACAAAGGAGAAGACAAGGTAATATGGCTCTTGGTTAAATCAACAATAATGCATATGAGAGCCACTAAGCATTTTCATCATGGTCTTCTCCTCTTGACCCCCAAAGAAAAGAAAAGAAACTATTTACACGGGAAAGCTCCCAACAAGCAAAAAGGAGAAGAGAAATCTTTTTGGATTTTCTTTTAGTTAAAACTACTACAGGCATAGAAAGTAAACTAGCTAAACGCTACAACTAATTTTTTGTTTTTCTTAAGGTTTTTCTAACACACAAGGGAAAGACTAAGAAAATAAAATAAACTAGCATGGATAATACAATGAAAAAGTATGAACACCGACAACTAGAATGAGTGTATGAACATGAATGTAATGTCGGTGAGAAATACGTACTCCCCCAAGCTTAGGCTTTTGGCCTAAGTTGGTCTATTTCCACGAATCAAAGCTACTCTCTCCGGTGTGCGGAGGAGTGTCTTCTGGGTGCCACTGGTTGGCAACCTCCTCCGGATCCCACTGATAAACCGACTGCCGATAAGGGTCAAGTGATGGCTCCGGCTCAGGCTCTGAGACCTGTGTTTGGCTCCAGTACGCATAAACGGCATCTGGCAAAATGAGGTACGTGCCCGAAAGTAAATCAAACAAAGAAGGTGCAGGAAGGGTAATAATCTCACAGTACTTTTTTATCAAATATCAATTTATACTTAAGCGACTTCTTCTTATCCTTAACAATAAAATCATGCGCTATCATACTCTTATAGTTTAGAAAAGCCTGGGCCAGTAACTTATCTTCCTTCTCATGATGCCTAATAGGTATCCTAAAGTGTTCAGCAAGACGTGAAGCAAAGATACCTCCGAAGATGGGGCCCTTTGTACGATTCAGACTTAATCGTTTAGCAATAACATCGCCTAAACTAAAAGTGGTATCTCGGAACAAAGCATGGCACAAAATAACAATACCAAGCGCACTATGATTTCCACTGTTCCCGCGACCAATTAAGCATCTACTAGCAAAGATCGCAAAGTAGCGTAGAACACGAAAATGTATACTAGTGATTATTGCCTCTGAAATGTTCCTCGTTTCCCCTACAACTATTGTATCAATAAACCCCTCCACAACCTTACGATGTGGTTCCTCTAAGCTACCCGCAAAGGGTATCTTACAAACTTGATAAAATTCATATAGTGACATCACCCTAATCTCATCATATAAATGAAACTCCATCGAAGGTGGTGATTTATTAGCATTGAAATAGAAGTTTTGCAGGAAAATATTAGTGAGTAAGAGATACTGTTCGCGCTAGTCGTGGAGGAAGTTAGTGAGGCCTGCATTCTCAGCCAGGTAATAAAAGTATTTATAAATCTCGGCGGCTCCCAAGAACTCATTGCAAGGCCATTCACACGGCCGAACTTCCGCAGTGCGAGGAAGATTGTATTTGAGCTTTTTATTCTCCTCCTTCTCCTTATCATTTGAGCTTTGGCTAGAAGAGCCTCTCAACAATCTCCTCATCATTTTCTTCCTCTGAAAAATTTCTGAAATTTTTAGTGACTCAAAATAAAAGTGAACCAAACTCAACAAGATTGATAGCAACTACTCCCACATGTGCCTAGAGGCTATATCATGCATTAGAACTACTTTTGACCAGATAAATTTGACATGCAAGCTCAAGAACAGGGTCACCTAAGCAGCAAAAATTTGCAACAAATAAAGCACTAGAACAAAAACTAATTGGACCATTGGAGGAGTCATATACCGAAGAACAATCTCCCCAAACAGTTTTGTGAAGGGAGCTTTGAGCAAGGAGATCGAAAATGACAGCAAGATGAGCTAGAACATGAGTTTGAGCTATGGGAGGATTTTTTTCTGGAGGAAGATGAAGTGTATGGGTGCTGGAATAAGTGGAGGGGGGGCACATGGGGCCCACGAGGCAGGGGGCGCGCCCAGGGGGGTGGGCGCGCCATCCACCCTCGTGGCCAGGTGGTGTGGCCCCCTGATGTGTTCTCAGTTCCAAATATTCTTAAATATTCTAGAAAAAATATATTTCATTTTCGGGGCATTTGGAGAACTTCTATTTTCGGGGTATTTTTTTATTACAAGGATAACTCAGAAAATTGACAGAAAATACTATTTTTGCTTTATTTAATCTAAATAACAGAAAGTAAAAAGAGGGTACAAATAGTTGTGCTTCTAACTTCATCCATCTCATGGTCATCAAAAGGAATCCATTAACAAGGTTGATCAAGTCTTGTTAACAAACTCTTTCCGAATAACATGAAACCGGAGAATTTTCGAATAACACTAGGTTACCTCAATGGGGATATGTATGTCCCAATAGTAAGAATATCATATTTCTTCTTGATATCAGGAAGAGGAAATTCAAAACCTCCGATAGTAATCGTTGAAAATTTTCCAATAGAGTTAATACTGTGGACTTGAGGCTGTTTCCTCGGAAAGTGTACCGTATGCTCATTACCATTGACATGAAAAGTGACATTGCCTTTGTTGCAATCAATAACAGCCCCTGGAGTATTAAAAAAGGGTCTACCAAGGATTATAGACATACTATCGTCCTCGGGAATATCAAGGATAACAAATTCCGTTAGAATAGTAACATTTGCAACCACAACTGCCACATCCTCACAAATACCGACAAGTATATCAGTTGATTTATCGGCCATTTGCAAGGATATTTCAATAGGTGTCAACTTATTCAAATCAAGTCTACGATATAAAGAGAGAGGCATAACACTAACACCAGCTCCAAGATCACATAAAGTAGTTTTAACATAGTTTCTTTTAATGGAGCAAGGTATAGTTGGTACTCCTGGATCTCCTAGTTTCTTTGGTATTCCACCTTTAAAAGTATAATTGGCAAGCATGGTGGAAATTTCAACTTCCGGTATCTTCCTTTTATTTGTAATAATATCTTTCAAATACTTAGCATAAGGATTTGTTTTAAGCACATCAGTCAAACGCATACGCAAAAAGATAGGTCTAATCATTTCAGCAAAGCGCTCAAAATCCTCATCATCCTTTTTCTTGGATGGTTTAGGAGGAAAAGGCATGGGTTTCTGAACCCATGGTTTTCTTTCCTTACCGTGCTTCCTAGCAACGAAGTCTTTCTTATCATATCATTGATTCTTTGATTGTGGGTTATCAAGATCAACAACAGGTTCAATCTCTACATCATCGTTATTGCTAGGTTGAGCATCAACATGAACATCATCATTAACATTATCACTAGGTTCATGTTCATTACCAGATTGTGTTTCAGCATCAGAAACAGAGATATCATTGGGATTCTCAGGTGTGTCACCAACAGGTTCACTAGAAGCATGCAAAGTCCTATCATTTTTCTTTTTCTCCTTCTTAGAAGAACTAGGTGCTTCAACATTAGTTCTCTGAGAATCTTGCTCAATTCTCTTAGGGTGGCCTTCAGGATACAGAGGTTCCAGAGTCATTTTACACCCTCTAGTCACAACTCTAACAACATTATCATTTTTCTTACTATTTAATTCACTGAGCAAATCATTTTGTGCTTTAAGTACTTGTTCTACTTGAGTGGTAACCATAGAAGCATGTTTACTAATGAGTTTAAGTTCACCTTTAACTCTAGACATATAATCACTCAAGTGTTCAATCATATAAGCATTACATTTCAATTGTCTACCAACATAAGCATTGAAGTTCTCTTGTTTGACAATAAAATTATCAAACTCATCTAAGCATTGGCTAGCAGACTTATTACGAGGAATATCACCTTCATCAAATCTATAGAGAGAATTTACCTTTACTACCCGAGTCGGGTTATCAAGATCATGTATTTATTCAATAGGTGGTAAATTCTTAACGTCTTCAGCTTTAATACCTTTTTCTTTCATAGATTTCTTTGCCTCTTGCATATCTTCAGGACTGAGAAATAGAATACCCCTTTTCTTCGTAGTTGGCTTAGGAGCTGATTCAGGAAGTGTCCAATTGTTTTCATTAATCAACATATTATTCAATTGCAATTCAGCTTGATCAACAGTTCTTTCCCTGAAAACACAACAAGCACAACTATCGAGGTGGTCTCTGGAAGCATCGGTTAGTCCATTATAAAAGATATCAAGTATTTCATTTTTCTTAAGAGGATGATCAGGCAAAGCATTGAGTAATCGGAGAAGCCTTCACCAAGCTTGTGGGAGACTCTCTTCTTCGATTTGCACAAAATTATATATTTCCCTTAAGGCAGTTTGTTTCTTATGAGTGGGGAAATGTTTAGCAGAGAAGTAATAAATCATATCCTGGGGACTACGCACACAACCAGGATCAAGAGAATTAAACCATGTTTTAGCATCACCCTTTAAGAAGAACGGAAATAACTTAAGGGTATAATAGTAACGAATTTTTTCCTCATTGGTGAATAGGGTGGCTATATCATTCAATTTAGTAAGATGTGCCACAACAGTTTCAGATTCATAGCCATGGAAAGGATCAGATTCAACCAAAGTAATTAACTCAGGATCGATAGAGAAATCATAATCCTTATCAGAAATAAAGATAGGCGAAGTAGCAAAAGCAGGGTCATATTTCATTCTAGCATTCAAAGACTTTTCTTTAGCTTAGCTAACAGTTTCTTAAGATCATACCTGTCATGGCAAGCTAAAAGATCTCTAGCAGTTTCTTCATGCATAACATAACCCTCAGGCACAACAGGGAATTCATATCTAGGGGGAGAATCTTCATCATCTCTTTCATAAATATTATCAGTTTCAATAATTTCTTTCTCTCTAGCCCTAGCAATTTGTTCATCAAGAAATTCACCTAATGACAGAGTATTATCAAGCATAGAAGTAGTTTCATCATAAGTATCATGCATAGCAGAAGTGGCATCATCAAGAACATGCAACATATCAGATTGAATAGCAGGTGTAGGTGTCGCAAATTTACTCATAACAGAGGGTTAATCAAGTGCAGAGCTAGATGGCAGTTCCTTACCTCCCCTCGTAGTTGAGGGATAAATCTTGGTTTTTGCGTCTTTCAAGTTCTTCATAGTGATCAATAGATATAAATCCCAAGTGACTCAAATAATATAGCTATGCTCCCCGGCAACGGCGCCAGAAAATAGTCTTGATAACCCACAAGTGTAGAGGATCGCAACAGTTTTCGAGGGTAGAGTATTCAACCCAAATTTATTGATTCGACACAAGGGGATCCAAAGAATACTCTCAAGTATTAGCAGTTGATTTGTCAATTCAACCACACCTGGAAGACTTAATATCTGCAGCAAAGTATTTAGTAGCAAAGTAATATGGAAGTAACGATAACAGTGGCAAAAGTAACAGTAGCAGTTTTGTAGTGATTGTAACAGTAGCAGCGGTAAAGTAACTAAGCAAGGGGCAATATGTGAAAAGCTCGTAGGCATTAGATCAATGATGGATAATTATGCCGGATGCGATTCCTCATGTAATAGTTATAACATAGGGTGACACAGAACTAGCTCCAGTTCATCAATGTAATATAGTCATGTATTCCGAATATAGTCATACGTGCTTATGGAAAAGAACGTGCATGCCATCTTTTTTCCTACCCTCCCGTGGCAGCGGGGTCCTATTGGAAACTACGGGATATTAAGGCCTCCTTTTAATAGAGTACCGGACCAAAGCATTAACACTTAGTGAATACATGAACTCCTCAAACTACGATCATCACTGGGAGTGGTCCTGATTATTGTCACTTCGGGGTTGCAGGATCATAACACATAGTAGGTGACTATTGACTTGCAAGATAGGATCAAGAACTCACATATATTCATGAAACTATAATAGGTTCAGATCTGAAATCATGGCAATCGGGCCCTAGTGACAAGCATTAAGCATGGCAAAGTCATAACAACATCAATCTTAGAACATAGTGGATACTAGGGATCAAACCCTAACAAAACTAACTCGATTACATGGTAAATCTCATCCAACCCATCACCATCCAGCACGGCGGTGAGGATCATGGAATTGGTGATGGAGGAAGGTTGATGATGATGACGGCGACAATCTCCACTCTTCGGAGCCTCAAACGGACTCCAGATCAGCCCTCCCGAGAGAGATTAGGGCTTGGTGGCGGCTCCATATCGTAAAACGCGATGAATCATCCTCTCTGAATTTTTTCTCCCCGAAAGTGAATATATGGAGTCAGAGCTGAGGTCGATGGAGCGTCAGGAGGCCCACGAGACAGGGGGCGCGTCCAGGGGGGCGCCCCCACCCTCGTGGACAGGGTGTGGGGCCCCTGGTCTTGATTCTTTCGCCAGTATTTTTATATATTCCAAAAATATTCTCCGTTGATTTTCAGTTCATTCCGAGAACTTTTATTTCTGCACAAAAATAACACCATGGCAGTTCTGCTGAAAACAACGTCCGTCCGGGTTAGTTCCATTCAAATCATGAAAGTTAGAGTCCAAAACAAGGGCAAAAGTGTTTGGAAATGTTGATACATTGAAGACGTATCATTGATCGAGGACATTGTCTGGTTTGGTAAGGCTTCAAACTCATGCGAATTAAAACATGTTTACCTCCAAAATAGGAGATTCACCTGGAGTAATTGGCAGAGCGAGCCTACCTTGAGGTAGCTTGATAGATTTTTATGTAATGGGGAATGGGACTTGGAGTTTGGCTCCCACATCCGTCCTCCTCCTCATCTAACCAGTTCCCACTTCTGCTTGAGAATGTGAATGGCCTGAATCGGACAAAATGATTCGGTTTGATAATTTGTCGATTAAGATGCCTGACCTCTTCACAACCGTCCAAGATATGTGGAATGAGGATGTCGGCGTTCTGGGAACCAGGGTACCCAGACTTGCCTACCTGCAGGCCACGACGCGGCTCCTTTTCAGGACTGGTACGGCCCATCTTCAGCATCGGCGTTCAAGACCCTCGCAAGGGGCCAAGCCTCGCGGAGCGGACGATACCAAGACCTCTGGAAGGGGCAACCTCGCCTGGCTGGCTCGTGAGGAGCGGAGAATTCTATGCAGCACCTCACCTCGCGAGGTTTGCCTGACGCAAGCCATGAGGACCAAGGCCAGGCGGGCGGCAGCGGGTGCAGTACATCAGTTTCCTCTTTGGTGCTAAGGAAGCGGGCCGAGGCGCAGAGTCCCAAGGAATCTGCCAAAGGTTTCCATTCTAGTGAAATGAGACCAAGACCGCCAGGACGGCAGGATGGAGGTCATCACCGAGCCCACCATGGCGTCAGGATCAGGGGCTTTGCAGGCGAAGACCACATTTAGTCAGGATAAGATGTACTAGCTGTCTCCCTTCAAAATTGTCCATTGTGGGATCCCTTCCCGCCAACATTTTGGGGGAAGAGGACCTAGGCCACTATAAATATAGGATAGTCACCACCATAGAGGGGGGACCAGCCGGAGAACATATCACTCAGACCTTCCTCTCCACCACAAGGCAAGAACATACCTTCGGAGGTTGTTCGCCCATTGCACTAGTTCATACACAACCAATGTCGAGGCTTATCCACCATACTGCTGGAGTATGGTCACACACCGCTAGGTGGCCTGAACAATGATAAACTGCGTCGTGTCTCTTTTACATTCATGTTCGTCGTGCTAGTTCGTGAGATGGCGAGTAGGTAGATAGGCGAGGTTGCGTTCTTTGCATGCACCCCAGAGTTCAAACCTAGTAGGGTTTTGCGGAGCCCTGAATCCGACATTTGGCGCGCCGGGTAGGGGTGCGTCGAAGCTTCTCTTCGTCCATTCGGTTCGTCGTCATATCACCGCCCCATGGCCGATGCTCGCCATGTCCGTGCTGAGCGTCGGGTCGCTCTTGCCGCTCGCGTGGCCCAGAAGGCGTCTCCAGGCGACGGCATCCCCCGTTGCTCTCCATCACCAGTGGAAAACGCTGCCACGAGCCCCGCTCCCGCGAGCAGCAGGATTCGTCGCTCCCGCTCTCCGCGCGGCGCGACGGTCGCACCGCAACCACATCACTAACTCCAGTGGCTGCTTCGTCCTCCCACGCCCGTCACGGGCCGGCGAACTCGCAGGCCACGCTGCTCATGGCGTGTGAGCTCCTACGCTACCGCCCGACCAATGACCTCTAGGAATAATGGCTGGACCGCAGACCACCATACTATTAAGAGGGGTGTAGCGTTCATAGGTTTGATTTTTTATGCTAACCCAAAACCTATGACAATTGTGAGAGAAATCTCTTTGTGTTCCGAGAAAATACTTGCTAGCAAGAGACTGTGATCTTCTTTGCCGCGAGAGATTTGTCTCAGACCAAGGAGTTTGCATTACTTGTTCCTCAAGTAATGTTACCATTCCTTCGAAATCCGACTGTTCTAAACGTGTCGGTTGGCCATTGGCTGGACCGTGTGTCCAAAATGGTCATTTCCCTTCTGGGAAGGCTTCGGCTATAAAAAGCCACCCCGCACCGGCATTGTCCAACGACTGCTTCATTTGATTCTAAGAAGATTTTCAAGCAACCCACTCTCTGAGCAATCTGAGTTTAAGATCCACCGAGAGAAAACCCCATAGAGTCGAAGAATAAGGTAGTGGTTCATCACCACTCAAATCTAAGTTTAGTACACTCCGCCTATTACCCTTGAGAGCTGTAAGCTCTCTAGACGGTTAGGTGTCAATTTTTTCAGAGACCAAGAGTGGCCATGGTTCTCGAAGAAGAAGTCTGTAAAGGTTCGGAGATAGTCTTCAATTATCTACCACGAGTGCTCGACATCGGTTGACGAATCGATTGTCGAGGAGAATAGGGCGAAGAGAGTTTATCTTTTGTGTTAAGTCACAACTCCTCCAACCAAACGTAGTCTTTGTGCAAAAGGATGAACTGGTTGAACAAATCCTTTGTCTCCTTCGAGCATCATTGGTCAATTCTTTCACTATGTTTACCTTTGATATGTCATAGCTCTTGTGTTCTGTTACAATGCTATTCGTAGTTTCCTTTCGGTGCTTGATTTTACCTTGTTGTCGTCTACTTCTACATTATTCCACAACTGGGTTCTGAGAGATTTAAGTATTTTGAAGAAAATTTAAAACTCCCATTCACCCCCTCTGGTAGATGTACTTCGGTCCTACAATTAGTACTCCTTGATGTTGCTAATTTTAGTATAACGACTTTGGAGTTTAAGTATATCTTTAGGGAATTACAAATTGCATCTCAAGATCCCTATCTTCGATGGGATGGACTATCCCTTCTGGAAGGAGAAGATGAAGATCCGTCTTCGAGAAATAGATGACGACATGTGGAATGTGGTAAAAGTGGGATTCACCATTGCGGTTCCTCAAGCTCCCTCTAATGAAGAGAAGAAACTCACTCAGCTAGATGCTCAAGCCAAGGATGAAATTGGTGCACATCTCTCTCGTGCGCAATTTCTTCGCTATCTCGAGTGTGAAACTGTGAAGGAATTGTGGGCTGTTCGAGAAGATCAATGAAGGAGTATCAACTCAGAAAGAGGCTCGAATCGAAACTCTTCGAACGAAATTCAATCGCTTCAAGCGTGTTGGAAATGAAAGCTGTCAGCAAACCTTTGATCGTCTCAGTGACATAGCAAATGAGCTTCAAGGTCTCAGCACCAAAGACATCACTGACCATGAAGTGGTGAAGAAATTGCTCCAATCTCTTGATAGTTCCTTCGACACTCTTGTCCTGATGATTCATGAGAGACCTGACTTCAAGTCCCTTAACTCCACTGATATCATGGAAAGATTGAACACTCACGAAGAACAAGAAGAAGAGAAGAGAGATCTTTATGACTCAAACCTGTGCAAAAATCATGCCCTCAAGGATGTGGTAGATTTATCTTCTGATGGAAATGCTGAAGAAGATTTAGATGACCCAAAAAGTCTCAACAAAGATCTAGCACTAATCACAATGAGATTTTAGCGCCTTCACAGAAAGGGCCAGTTTCAGAAAAGAAGTTCAAGCAACTCCGGGGGTTCAAAATATTCAACAAAACCTGCTGGAGAATACACCTGTTTCAAATGGAAAACGCTCCTACACTTCATTTTGGACTGCCCTCTCAGGGAAGCTAAAATCCGTGCTAGTGGGAGATATGATTCTGGCAACTATTGAGGCAAAAACAAGAGCAAGAACTATGACTCCGATGAATAAAACAAAATGAAGAAGTTCTTCAAGAGAAAGGAGAACTCCACTTCAAAATCTCCATCGAGATCTTCATCGAAGAACCCATCCAAGTCCTCCACCAACTGCAAGAATACTACTCGCAAGGCCAATGCGTACATCGGCAAGGAAATGGATTTTGATGAAGAAGAATCGTCGGAACCCGAAGAGGATGAAGACTCCTATAAGGATTCCAACCATGACATGGTTGGCATTGCCTGTTCTTCTAGTCTAGCTTCAAACTTCTTTGACAAACACTCAAGTGATGATGAATCTCCTGCCTATTGCTTCTTGGCCAAAGCTTCGAAAGAAAAGGTACCCTCCAAACATCATAAGGTGCACTCTAGTGATCAATATTATTCTGATGAGGATGACCATGCTAAGTTGATCAAAATTGCTAATATTCAACAAAACTCTCTTGAGAAAATTGAGAAAACTGTTAGGAAATCTGAAGGGTTGTTGGTTGAGGAGATGGAGAAAAATCAGTTGTTGACCGAAGAGAATTATGCTCTTAAGTCTCGAATGGAAGAACTACCAAACCGTCATGATTTTCTCTCAGCCGACCATGAAAGGCTGACCTATGATTACTTGAAAAGGAAACAGGAAGTCGAGGCACAGAGAGAAGCCCATGAGGATTTGATCAGAGAAAATTCTCTTCTCACCCAAGAACTTAAAAAAAACCTAAAGTATTTTTGGCACCATCTTTAAAATGACTTGAACGAACCAATGCAGAATCAAACGCTGAATCATCTATGAATGCTAACCCCTCTGTCGAGGAAAATGGTTATGTTTCCGATGAGAATACTAGGTTTAAAGATCTTCTTCAGACATGAATGTTCAAATCTCTCGAAGGGCATCAAACCCTCTGTGATGTTATGAAGAAATCCATTCTTCACAAAATCCCTAGAATATAAGGAGTTGGTTTCGAAAGAAACTGAACGCAGATGGTTCATACTGGTAACTTAGTCAATATAATGAAACTGTATGGGTTCTAGCTAAGAGTAAAACGCTCGATCCACCATTACTATCGGGATATGATTCTCCCATTCCAGCATCCCTAATGATGATTCTCTGGAAAACTATAAGTTGTTCAAAAATCAACATTTTAAGGTTATTGCTCACTATGTTGGGCCTAAATGCAGGAATGACCCTCCTAAGAAAGCTATTTGGGGCCCAAGGAATCTATTGCTAAATTTCTTGTCACTATTCGACTAACCATGCAAGAAGAAAAGGCTCGACAGAATGAGTACATGCATACCTCATTCAATCACTATACTCATGCCTCTGAAAAAAATTTCAATGCTTACTCTTTCAATTATGCTCGCACTTCATCGAGTAACAACTATGCTTATCGAAAGAAATCATATCTTGCTCGTTCAACTGTTTCAAAGCCACCTGCAAAGATGTGGGTGGTTAAGAAAGCCTAATTCTTCTACAGTACATTGTCTCTGTATGTACCGAATGGATAATGGATAGTGGATGCACTAGTCATATGACCAGAGACAAGTCGTTGTTTGTCGACCCCAACTTAACTGCTTATCCTCTGAAGTATATCACTTTTGGCGACAAGAACAAAGGAAATGTTATTGGGCTAGGTAAAATTTCTATATTCAAGAACAACTCCATTGATGATGTTTTACTTGTTCAGTCTCATGGATTCAATCTTATGTGTGTGGGCAAGTTGTGTGATTTAGGCATGCTAGTTCTCTTTTCTAGATCAAAATGCATTGTCTTCGTGGCCTTGTCGGTGTCAAAATCGGCGGATCTCGGGTAAGGGGTCCCGAACTATGCGTCTGCGGATTGATGGTAACAGGAGGCAGGGGACACGTTGTTTACCCAGGTCCAGGCCCTCTCAATTGAGGTAATACCCTACTTCCTGCTATATTAATATGGATGAATATGATTACAAGAGTTGATCTACCTTGAGATCGTATTTGGCTAAACACTAAAGTCTAGCCTATAAGGATTTGTGATTCTCTATGTTAGCCTCTACGGACTAAACCCTCCAGTTTATATATGCACCGGAGGGGCCTAGGGTTTGTACATAACCATATTGCAGAGGAAGGAAAGATTACACCCGAACCTAAAACCTGCCATTATACCAATACATGAGTCCTATCCAGAAACGAGAGACTACCTTCAACAATGATCTTCACGTCCCACCAGTCTGGCCCACCACGAGTTATCCGGCACCTTGTTACATTCTTGATATGAATCACTCTTAAAAGTTTGCACCTAAGGCACATGAAGGTTTTCTTCTTGGATATGGCTCAAACTCGCATACGTATCGTGTCTATAACTTTCACCACATGAAATTTATGGAAATGTTAAATGTGTGGTTTGACGAATCTAACGGCTCCCAAAAGGAGCACCTGCCTAATATGATAGATGAACCATTGGTATCAGATGCTATTCCGCAAATGGCCATTGGGAGCGTCAAGCCTATTGAAGGAAATGCACCCGAGTCCTCTCATGATGATGCTCTTATGAATCAAAGAAAAACTCGTCAAGCCACTGCTGATGCAAATGCCCCCCGAATGATAATGGCAATCAAAATCCAAATGCCGATCATAATGGCAATCCCGATGTGAATGTTGAATCACATGATGACAAAGATGACAATACTCATCACGATCAAAATGCTCATCCTCACGTGGCAAATCGAGTTGATCCCTCATTACTACTCGATGAAATCAGGAATCCAGGTTATCGACCCACAACTTGTTCACGCACTCGTTTGGAAAACTACTGTGGCAGTTCTCCTTTCTTTCATTGGCAGAACCCACAAAGTATGAAGAAGCAATGAATGATCCGGATTGGATGAATGCCATGCAAGAGGAGTTGGTGCAATTCGAATTGAATGATGTGCATGAGTTGGTTGACAAACTGAATCCCAAGAAGCACAATATCATCGGAACAAAATGGATTTTTTTTAAATGGCATTGTTGTGAGAAACAAAGCACGACTTGTTGCTCAAGGGTACACATAGGTAGAAGGTATTGATTTCGGTGAAACATATGCTCCTGTTGCACCCCTTGAAGCAATTTGCATTCTTCTCGCTTATGCAAATTACCATGATATTCTCTTCACCAAATGGATGTGAAAAGTGCTTTCCTGAATGGTGAAATTGATGGGGAAGTCTATGTTAGACAGCCACCTGGGTTTGAACACCCCGAGTTTCCTAACAAAGTTTTGAGGTTGAAAAAAACTTTATGTGGGCTGAAGCAAGTCCCTCGAGCTTGGTATGATACCTTGAAGAAGTTTTTGCTCGATAAAGGGTTCAAGCCAGGATCCACTGATCCCACTCTTTTCACTCTTGATGTTGCTAATGCTCTCTTCGTATGACAAATCTAAGTGGATGATATTATTTTCACCTGTACTGACAATGCTTGCAGCTTAGAGTTTGGGAAAATGATGTCCGAGAAGTATAAAATGTTTATGATGGGTGAACTCACATTTTTTATCGGACTGCAAATTCATGAACAAGCAAATCGTCCTTTAATTTCTCAGGAGAAATATCTCAAGGATTGCCTGAAGAAGTTCAACATGCAAGATTCCAAATGAAGGGCTATGAAACACCTATGCCCACGAATATTAAGCTGGATGCAGATGTGTATGGTAAGGATTTTGATCAGACAACTTAGCGTTTGATGATTGGATCTCTTCTTTATCTTTGTGCATCCAAACTTGACATTAAGTTGAGTGTTTGCATGTGTGCCCGCTATCAAGCTGCATTGAAAGAATTGCATCACCAAGCGGTTAAGCGCATTCTGAGATATTTGGCTCACACACCCACCTTAGGTTTATGGTATCCTAAGGGAACACAATTTGTTCTCATTGGATATTCTAACTCAGACTGGGCTGGCGACTTGGTTGATAGGAAATCTACTACAGGGACATGCCATTTCCTCGATAGATCTTTGGTATTTTGGTCTTCAAAGAAGCAGAACTGCGTATCTTTGTCTACGGCTAAAGCCAAATATATTGCTCCCGGCTCTTGCTGCACTCAATTATTGTGCATGAAGCAAACACTGAAGGATTATGGCATCAAGGCCAAGCTTATTCCTCTTTATTGTGACAATGAGAGTGCCATCAAAATAGCATATAATCCTGTGCGGCATTCTCGCATGAAGCATATTGCAATCAGGATCATTTTATTCATGATCATGTTGAGCGAGAGGATATTGTCATAAATCATGTCAAGACTGAAGACAACCTGACTGATATCTTCACCAAGCCTCTCGACGAGAAAAGATTCTGTGTGTTACGGTGTGAGCTAAAGATCCTAGTCTCCGCAAATGTGCAGTAAGCTGGACTCAGCACCCGTGCCAACTCTTCCACATCTTTGAGGGAATGGGTGCATAACACTCAAAGAGTCTGAAAATTTCGATAAAGTGAATTTTTCTTTCTAAGAGTGAATATATTAACGAAGAACTATACTAACTGGGTGCCACGATAATTGTGTGACGCTCGGGGTCATACAGTTCTTATATGGTGGGTTACGCCACCACAACTTTCCTTCGTTGGATTTCTCTCCAATCGATGGATTTTGGTTCTGTCCGAATGCATTTCTCTCATAACTATTTGCTTTTGGATTTGTGTTTGACTATCTGAGTGAAATGCCTAGGACCCTGTTTTCCTCTACTCTATCTCTTCCAGTCTATGTTGTTCCATTACAAGCGCTCAATTTAATCAAGAACGAAATTTTCTTTGGTCTCTTTGACCATGATTAAGATTCGGTCTGAACGTTAATCTGTTTTGCGAAAGCTGTCAAAAATTTGGGATCTCCCGCCCAAGTCAGGACCACGATCTATTATGACGGTTGCCGCGTGTTGTACAACAACTGTCAGTCCATCTTGTCCGTTGAATCGCAATCGTCTGTGCATCGAATCCGTCCGATCAAAAACCTCATCGTGCGGTTATTCCCCCTCATATATATACATCCCGCATTGCTCTTCTTCTCCACCTACTCATCTCTTTATCCTCGCCTCTCATCGAAACCCTCGCCAAAGCGCTCCTCCTCGAGCTCAACACCGATGACCTCTTTGTCGCTTCACTGCTGGAAAGTGGTCACCGGAGTCCTGCCACGCCGCCACGGGACATCTTCTTCCCCACGCCGCAGTAGTTGCGGACGTCACCAAGCTAGGGTACGTGTGGTTCGAACTCGGGTCTTCTTCCCTTCGAGTTGAGTTCATCTGTGGTCATTTATCTCCTATTTTACCGCATATCTTAGATCTAAATTTTTGCCCTTCTAGTGAGGATGTGGTCTGTAGTTGTTCCTCGCATCTGAATCTTTTAGATCTAGGGTTTGTGTTATGTTTCACTCGAATGGAATGATAGCACGCTGTCTAGTATATTCCTCAAATCTACTAGTTCATTCTATACATTTTCCTTTATTCGAAACATTTCCCAAAATCTGCATCTGATTCTTCCTCAAAATGTTTTCGTTCGCAAAATTATTTGCTGTGAGATTTTGTGACCCTGTCCCCATTTTTTCCTCGTACCTATTCTCATTCACATGTGTATGCAATCTGTCAAAGACTCTGCTAGACCGCTCAGTATGACTGATGAAGAAGAGGTGTTTTTGGGCACAACTGATGAATCTAAATCTCCAAATGCAACGGGGCTAACGGTAGGCCCATCTTCCAGGAAAATAAAGAGATCTGAACAAAAAGCAAACAAGAAAGAAGTAGCTACACCAAAGAAGAGGAAAGGTGGCAGGCAACCTATCACAAACTCATCACAGTACATCTCTCACAGTGACTACAACACAGTTCCTAGAGAAGATTCAACTAAGAGAAGATCTCATGTTCAAAAGATTCGACGTCACTGGGTACAAAAGTGGTTCCACAACAAGATGGTTCATCCTCGCTATGCCAAGAACTTTGCTCTCCATCCACCGTGGGGTGACTGTCGTGAAATGGTACTCATTCGAGCAGGTGATCCTCAAGTTAGGCCTCCACCGCCTCCTGATGCTGATGAGTCGTCTCTTATGACACTAGACTCCTATCCTGATGAAAAGGCCAAGCGCCTTAAGAATGCTAAAAAGAAAGCCAAGATGGATGAAAAGGAAAGGACAAGAGAAGAAGAAAATCATCATCTTATTAAAACAGACGTCAAAAAGAAAAAGTTTGAAGGACAATTAGAAAGGTGTTCAAAGCTCAAACATGATCGCAAATATTTGGTCTTGAAGAAAAAGAGCGCTCCGAAGAAAAGGCCTGCAAAACTAGTTGAGCTTGAAAGTGATTCTTCCGACCAAGATGATCCTGCACTCATAAGAGATGAGATTGATGCAACTCTTTCAGAACAAGTGAATATTACTACATCCACTGTTTTGCCTGATCTTCGAGCAAGTGATGTCCATATTTCTCCTTCGAAGAAGAATACTTTGAAGAGAAAGACTCCTCCTACCACTGTAACAATGGTTGACAAAGTGAACAGTGCTCCCCATCCTGACGCAATTTATTTGCAAGATTTGGTAGTTGATGCCCCTGTGAGCACAACTAGACCAGGAGAAAATATTCTGAAACAGAAAAAGGTGAAGCAAATCAAAGCTCCCGCTATCAAGCAGAATGCTCAAGGAGTTGCCATTGTGAAGGAAAAGACTGACTCTGTGATAGAAAAGGCTGCTAAATTTGCTTGAACACTCACTCAATCCTTCGCATCTTTGCCTCCGACCAAACAAATTGTAGCACAAACTGCTCCTGTTGCACAACCTCAAGATGATTCGCATGCCCCTCACTACTTCGATCAAGTGTTCATAAAGGAACAACTTGAAAACTTTGTGGAGAACCTGGTTGATGAAGAAGTGGCATCTTTGCCCATTCCATCTGAAGTAATCACTACAAAAAAAAGACACGACATTTTGGCCCGAACGATTTTTTTCCTGTCATGCTTATGACACTTCTATGACAATAATTGTGACAAAAACTCGTATCATCATATATGTGGTGGGCTCCTACTTCTATGACAAAAAACCATGCCAAAAAATGAGCTTTTTGTCCTGGGCGGGCCGGAGATGCAGCTGCATAACATTCATTGGGCCGTCCATGATGAAAAAAATAGTGCTAGAAGTGATGGCGAGGAAAATATCAGGGAGTTCCCAGTTACGGCGGGTGGTCAGGGCTGAGCGATGCACTGTAGTTTACGCGTTTCTCTCGTGTACGCGCGTGTGTGCGAGGCATTGGGCTCTAACTGAACCCGAGCGATTGCACTGCTAGCTGTGTTACTGAACCTGAGCAATCAATCCCTTGGCTGTTAACTGAACCCGAGTGATTCCTTCGCTACTGCTGCTAACTGAACCCGAGCGATCGATCACTACTGCTGCTTACACTGAAGACGATCGAGCACCCATGCGAGACGTAGCCAGCCGGTGTTGGTTGCCTCTCAATGAACACTGACCGTTACTACTGTGTGTGTGGTACGTAGAAGGAGTCGAGACGTGGTGAGTCGAGCCAGTTGATTGGTTGTGGATGAACAGTTCCTGGTGGGGGTTGGATGAACAGGACCCCGTGGTAGTAGGCCCTTGCCGCTGGATGAACAGGACCTCGAGGAGGCCGCCACACCCTAGCCGGTTGGGGGTGGATGAATAGGATCCCGTGGAGGCTCTATGAATAGTAGCCGGTGTAGGCTGGATGAACAGTAGCCCGTGAAGGCTGGATGACGTCAATGGTGGATGAATAGTAGCCCGATGGTGGCTGGAGCGAGGCAGTAGACGGTGGATGAACAGGACCCAGTTTCGGCCGTAGGCGCTCCAACACAAATCCCTTTTCTCCGTTTTGCGGTATGACACACCCATCTCAATCAATAGAACCCTATTTCGACCGTAGGCACTCAAACAGAAGTCTTTTTCCTTCGTTTTACGGTACGCCAGACCCTTCCCGATGACCAGGACCCCTTTTCGACCGTACACGGTCAAACAAAAGGCTCGTTTCCTCCTTTCCGCGGTACGTGAGACCTCGTTCGACTGTTCCGTCCAAGCCGGTTGGCTCCCGAGGAACATGACATATTCCGTTGCCTTCCGATGAACACGACACATTTTGTTGCCTCCCGATGAACACGACGCAGTTTCTCCGTTCTGACCCAGTCGTTTGGCTCCCGATGACAATGACGCCGTTGCTGCCATCCATTACCTCTCCATGTACACGAGCCCTGACCGTACATATGCGCGGGTATGCATTCGAGACCCCGCCCGTAGGTACGTACGTGGCCGTATTTTTGGCATCTGGATGTACGTATGTGTAGACGGTTTTGACTAGACTGCCTGAACTGCTACAACTCCTTACTCGGCCACGGTTCATCATGGCAGACAGACCGATCGACAGGTATGTACACAGACAACGCTACATACACTTCTACTGGGTGGGTCCCAGCTGTCTGGGAGGATAAGGACGCACTTCCTTGCGTGCGAAGATATAGCTGGTGGGCCCCAACTGTCAGGGGAAGGAATCATTTTTTGCCCGTAATATGGACGCACTTCCTTGCGTGCGAAGATGTAGCTCGTGTGTCCCAGCTGTCAGGGGGGAATCATTTTTTCGCAAAATACGGTGGCCCTTCCAGTGGGTCCCCACAATCAGGTGGAGGAATCATTGCCGTGGACCCAGCTCTCAGCCTCTCCACATATAGTCCTCTTTCGATGGAAGTCGTTCCTTGACCATGTTGACCACGCAACGTCGAGAGCATCAAGGCTGGTACAATGTCGAGGCCTAGGAAGGGAATGACCAGGAGCCGGGGATGACCCGGCAGTTGTTTTCCACGCGGAGGGGAGTACGAGGGTTTACCGCTTCTGCTGCAGTGTGAGGCTGCCGTTGTTGGAAAATAACAGGAGGTCTGGGTGAGTACAACGATGGCCAGTCCTGCGATGGTAGTAGGGTGGGGCGGTGAGGCCTGCGCGGCAGCACAACCGACCACGGGACGTAGGAGTAGGCAGCCCGGTCGGCGATGGTTTGGGTGACTGGAGCAAGAAGACCAGAGGTTGAAGAAGCACGACGGGCATTGGATGGACATTGTACGGTCTATGCAACTAGAATCGTTTATATTGACTAAGTTGACAAATCCTAGATCTCCATCAACTTAGTAGGCCCACAGGTCAGCCTTCAAATATGGTGGGTCCCACCTAGCAGCGGGAGTATTCACTTTTTTGTGCGTAATGAGGAGGCACTTCCTTGCGTGCGAAGATATAGCTGATGGGTCCGAGCTGTCAGCGGGGTGAATGTTTTTTCTCTGAAATACAGAGGCCCTTCCGGTGGTTCCCAGATGTTAGGGGGCAAGATCATTTTTTGCATGTAATAAGGACACACTTCCTTGGGTGCGAAGATGTAAATGGTGGGTCCCAGCTGTCAGGGGGAGAAAACATTATTTTCAGGGTAAAAAGGGATGCAGTTGCATGCATGCGTCCATGGGCATGGTGCGTCCCCACCGTTAGCCTCTCCACGTACAGTCATCTTCCGATGACTCTCGTTTGTTGACCATATTGACCACACTGTGTAGAGCGCACCAAGGCCGGTGGACGACGGCGAGGCCCTAGACTAGAATGCCATGGAGATGGGGAAGATGTGGTAGTGGAGTCGCAGACGGATAGGAGTGGGAAACTTGACTGGTTCAGGTGTGGGGTGGGCCTACACTCGACAGAGAATAACAGGAGGTGCGGAGGAGTCAAGGGATGGCCTGGCCGTCGGTTCTAACGTATCTATAATTTTTGATTGTTCCATGCTATTATATTATCCATCTTGGATGTTTTATATGCATTTATATGATATTTTAGATGATTTTTGGGATTAACCTATTAACCTAGAGCCCAGTGCTAATTTATGTTTTTTCCTTGTTTTTGAGTTTTGCAGAAAAGGAATATCAAACGGAGTCCAATTGACCAGAAAATTTATGGTGATTTTTTATGGACCAGAAGAAGCCCCCGAAGCAAAAGAGTTGGGCTAGAAGAGTCTCGATCCAACCACAAGGGTGGAGGGTGCGCCCTGCCCCCAGGAGGGTGCTCCGTCCTTGTGGTTGACTCTTGGACCCCCCCCTGATTTGTTCTCGACGCCAAAAATTCCTATGAATATAGAAACCGCCGAAAAGAAATCTAGACCGAGAGTTCCGTCGTCGCAAGCCTCTGTAGCCACGAAAACCAATTGAGAGCCTGTTCCGGCACCCTGCCGGAGGGGAAAACCATCACCGGTGGCCATCTTCATCATCTCGGCGGTCTCAATGACGAGGAGGGATTAGTTCACCCTCGGGGCCGAGGGTATGTACCAGTAGCTATGTGTTTGATCTCTCTCTCTCTCTCTAGTGTTCTTGATTTAGCATGATCTTGATGTACCGCGAGCTATGCTATTATAGTTGGATCTTATGATGTTTCTCCCCCTCTACCTTCTTGTAATGAATTGAGCTTTCCCTTTGAATTTATCTTATCAGATTGAGTCTTTAAAGATTTGAGAACACTTGATATATGTCTTGCATGTGCTTATCTGTGGTAACAATGGGATATTCACGTGATCCACTTGATGCATGTTTTGGTGATCAACTTGCGGGTTTAGTGAACTTGTGAACTTATGCATAGGGGTTGGCACACGTTTTTGTCTTGACTCTCCAGTAGAAACTTCGGGGTGCTCTTTGAAGTTCTTTCTATTGGTTTGAATAGATGAATCTAAGATTGTGTGATGCATATCGTATAATCAAAACCACAGATACTTGTGGTGACATTGGATTATCTAGGTGACACTATGGTTTTGGTTGATGTGTGTCTTAAGGTGTTATTTTAGTATGAACTTTAGGGCTGTTTGTGACACTTATAGGAATAGCCCAATAGATTGATCAGAAAGAATAACTTTGAGGTGGTTTTGTACCCTGCAATAATATCTTCAATTATTCTCCGCTATTGGTGACTTTGGAGTGACTCTTTGTTGAGGGATTGTTATATGATCCAATTGTGTTATCATTATTGAGAGAACTTGCACTAGTTAAAGTATGAACCCTAGGCCATGTTTCCAAGCATGGCAATACTGTTTGTGCTCAGTTTTATCATTATTTACCTTCCTATTTTTATATTTTCATATTACAAAAACATATATCTACCATCCATATTACACTTGTATCACCATCTCTTCGCCGAACTAGTGCACCTATACAATTTACCATTGTATTGGGTGTGTTGGGGACACAGGAGACTTTTGTTATTTGGTTGCAGGGTTGTTTGAGAGAGACCATCTTCATCCTATGCCTCCCACGGATTTATAAACCTTAGGTCATCCACTTGAGGGAAAATTGCTTCTGTCCTACAAAACTCTGCGCTTGGAGGCCCAACACGAGTCTACAAGAAGAAGGTTGTGTAGTAGACATCAAGCTCTTTTCTAGCACCGTTGCCAGGGAGGTGAGTGCTTGAAGGTATACTTTAGATCTTCCAATTGAATCTTTTAGTTTCTTGTTTTATCAATAGTTATTTTATAAAAAGAAAAATACAAAAAATCAAATTTAGGTTACCTCATATGCTCAATCTCTATAATGTCTTTCATGAAAATGATGGAAAGGAAAATTGTGCTCAATTGATAGAAGAAGAAGTCAATAAAGTGTTTGGCACTAAATTTTTGAATGATGAACATGATTGCAATGTTGTTAGTATGAATTCTTTTAATATCCATGATGCTAATGATATGCAAAGCCACAAGCTTGGGGATGCTATGTTTGATGAAGATGATATTTTTAATCTCCCAAGTTTTGATGAGGAAATTTATTATGATGAAAGCATGCCTCCTATTTATGATGATTATTGTGATGAAACCTATGCTATAAAGAATAATAATAACCATGAAACTTGTCATCATGATGTCAATCAAGTATCTCATGATAGTTATTTTGTTGAGTTTGCTCCCACTATTATGATTGAGAATAAATTTGCTTATGTGGAGAGTAGCAAAATTTCTATGATTTTGCATCATGAAAAGAGTGCTTTATGTCATAGTTATATTGTTGAATTCATTCATGATGCTACTGAAATTTATTATGATAGAGGAACATATGCTTGTAGGTATTCCAATAATATCAAGTTTCCTCTCGATGTGTTGAAAGTTGTTAAGTTATGCTTGTTCTACCTTCCTATGCTAGTTGATTCTTGTTCACATAAATTGTTTGCTCAATAAATCCCTATGCATATGAACTGGGCTATACTTAAATGTGATTGCCATGTGATTCATGATGCTTCCTTTTTTGTTTCAATTCCTATCTTTACGAGAGCATCAATGAAATCATCATGCCTAGCTAAAATGCCATTAAATAAAAGCGCTTGTTGGGAGACAACCCAAAACTTTTAACTACTGTTATTGTGTGTTCACATGATTAAGTTGCTGTGGTAACCATGTTTTATAGCTTTTATTTCAATAAAGTGCCAAGTAAAGCCTTTGGGATTGTGTGGATGATAGTTGATTTGATTCTGTGCAAAAATAGAAAGTTTTGCGTCCAGTGTAGAAAATTCAATAAATCACCCGAACGTGATAAATAGCTGAAGTGTTTACACATGCTTGATATACAAATTTCCTACGTTGTCTTAATTTTTCAGAATTGTTAGAGTTTTAGAGGTATTGTGGTTGTCTAGATCACTACATATTGTTCTGTTTTTGACAGATTCTGTTTTCAATGCATAGTTTGCTTGTTTTAGTGTTTCCATAGCTTATATTAAGTGATATACATTGTGGAAATGATAATGTATAGTAGGCATTGTGTGGTAACAATTACGAATCTTGTCTTTGACAGCACCTAAGTGAATGATTTGCTTTATTATACTAATGCATCTCACGAAGTTCTGTTAATTTTTGTGTGATTGGAGTTTTTATGTTTTGGGTGAGATATTGATACGAGAAGAATAAGGAGTGGCAAGACACTAAGCTCGAGGATGCCCAATGCACCCCAAGGTAATATTCAGGGAAGATCCAAGCAATTAAGCTTGGGGATGCCCCGGAAGGCATTCCCTCTTTTGTCTTCAACATTATCGGTAATCTCACTTGGAGCTATATTTTCATTCGTGACATGATATGTGTTTTGTTTGGAGCGTCATTTTATCTTGTTTAGATTTTCTTGTTGTTATTTAGAATAAGTTTTAGTATCTCTTGTTTCAATAAAAAAAGACAAGTATAGCCTTACCATGCTTATTTTGCAAGTATATACGTTGCTGTTTGAAAAGAGAAAGTTTTCTATCATTGTCTGAATTATTATGGATAGTCAGAACGTGATAAAATCTTGAAATTTTTACACAATGAGTGCAAATAAGTTCTCTATAACATGGTAATTTTTTCGGAATGTTTAGAGCTAGGTAAGTATGAGAACAATTCCACTCTTTACACACTGCCCTGTTTAGACAGATTGCTATTTGTTTGCATATGTTTGCATGTTTAATGATTCTGTTTGAGGATAGGAGTATTAAATATGCAGAGACATTTAGTATGCAATGTTAAATTATAATTTTAGTGATTTTCTACAATACAGAATGATAAGGTTTTGAGTTGATTTATACTAACTTATCTCACGAGTTTTTGTTGAGTTTTGTGTGGATGAAGTTTTTAAGATTTAGGGAAACCGTGACATGAGAGGAATTAAGGAGACCCAAAAGTTCAAGCTTGGGGATGCCCAAGTCATCCCTAATTCATATTTCAAGAAGTCTCAAGCATCTAAGCTTGGGGATGCCCTGGTAGGCATCCCACCTTTCTTCATCAACAATTATCTGTTAGTGTCGATTTAGCCTAAGTTTTTGCTTCTTCACATGATATGTGCTATCCTTGCAATGTCATTTTTTTGCTTGCTGTTTGAATAAAGTACTTAAGATCTGAAATTCTTAAATGAGAGAGGGTTCTTTCATAGCAAGTTAATTATTTGACTACTCATTGATCTTCACTTATATCTTTTTGGAGTAGTTTGTCAGTTGCTCTAGTGCTTCACTTATATCTTTTTAGAGCACGACGGTGGTTTTATTTTGAAGAAATTGATGAACTCTCATGCTTCACTTATATTATTTTGAGAGTCTCTAAACAACATGGTAATTTTCTTGGGTTATGAATTTAGTCTCAATATGATAGGCATCCAACGAGGGTATCATAAAAACTTTCATATAGAGCATTGAATCTCTGAGAAGTTTGATTCCTTTCAATTGTTTTGAGATATTAAGATGGTAATATAGAGTCCTACTAGTGGTAATTTGTGAGGTTAAATAAATAATTGTGTTAAGGTTTGTGATTCCGGTAGCATGCACGTATGGTCTCCTAACTATGTAACCAAATTAAAGCACATTCTGTCTTGATTGTTCATCTTTGCGTGAAGGTCGGGGGCGTGCGATGGTTAACTCCTACCAACCTCCCCCTATGAGCATGTGTAGTAGTACTTTGCTTCAAGGGCTAATAATTTTTTCGCAATAAGTATGTGAGTTCTTTATGACTAATGTTGAGTCCATGGATTATACACACTCTCACCCTTCCATCTTGCTAGCCACTATAGTGCCGCACAATTCTCACCTGTGCAACAAACCACCTTACAACCTTCCTCAAAACATCCAGCATACCTACCTTTTATGGCATTTTTATAGCAATTCCGAGATATATTGCCATCTAACTCCACTGCTCCGTTTTTTATGACACACATCATCATTGTCATATTGCTTTGCATGATCATGTAGTTGACATAGTATTTGTGGCAAAGCCACCGTTCATATTTTTCATACATGCCACTCTAGATCATTGCACATCCCGGTACACCGCCGGAGGCATTCATATAGAGTCATACTTTGTTCTAGTATCGAGTTGTAAGTAAATAAAAGTGTGATGATCATCATTATCAGAGCATTGTCCCATGTGAGGTTATAAAAAAAGGCCAAAAAGGAGCCAAATAAAAAAAAAGGCCAAAAGACTCTCCAAAAAAGAGAAATAAAAATTGGTCAGTAAAATCTTTGCAAGCTTACATACGCAATCATTAGGAGTTAACTTGCCAAGTTATATATAAACAATTATTATTATTATTTAGTAAGAACTTTCGATTTACAAAATAAAATATCATTTTAATTTGATGAGTCAATAGGATGTGGGGTATTATTAATTTTTTAGGCTAGACGTGGGACAATTGAGTTGGTTTTAGGGAAAAGGACTGGGATAAAACTTAGATTACATCAAAAAAGAAAGTGGGATAAAATTGAGATATATGATTAATAAAAACGGAAAATAAAGGAAGTGGGAAGGTCTATACAATGGCTGGACGAACGACAGGTTTAACGGACCCTTATGTTGTTTCTATTATATATGTGGAATAAAATAAGATATAAATATAAATATAGATAATATATGTAATATTATAGAAGGGAAAACATAGGTTCAGTTTTGCATTCTTATAGAAAACTAGCGGAGTTGCCCGCACATTTGCGCGGCTAGAGTTTCCTATTAATATAAAGTTGTTTTAGAATCGAGATATTATGCTACATTGACAACTTTGTCTAAAATTAGTAATGAGTGTACTATAAAAAACATGAAGATATTCCATACCTAGAAATACAATTGAGAACTTCAATTGGAGTCTGTCTGAATCCATTGCATATTTTCTTTTGTTTATTATTCCAAACTTGCAATATCTATTTTTTTGCGATCACGTCTATGTGGTTTAGATTAACTCACATTTTTATGCATGATACAAATAATTAAAAATCCGTACTACTTGCCTGGGATTTGTGTTGTTTGCAACGTTTTTGTTAAAATATTATCTCCAAGTACATCCAATTATTGCTTTTTGTTAGGATGTTGCACAATATATTTATTTAACTATCTATCTTGCTAGCTTGTATGTAGTTACCAATGAGAGATATCCTAAATCGCGAGAGTCGAGAATATACACACAATCACATCGACACGATTCACATACTCATGACCATTTCATTGTTAGTATACCTTTATGGCAATCACATAAATGATTGGACAACATTCACTGATAAATTATAAAACATCTCATTTCACTTTCTCCTATATAGTTTACAATATATAGTGTATATGTGTTTTTCTAATAATTATATCTTTAAGCATGACTGAAATAATTTATTCCATCCTTGAAATTATTTTTATTTTTCTAAGCTCTTTTCTCTTTCTACCAAAATAACATATATTATCTTATGTGCACACCATATCCAAATTGGTTTGACTATTATCTTGTCTTGCATCCAATCTTAGTACATGTGTAATCTATTCAACTATTTTCTACACAACTCATATTTTATACAAATGAATCCATATGGGTCAATATATCGAAGGTATCCAAGCATATTTGTATCCGACATTATTATTTTTGCGAGAATTGTATCTGACTCTATGCGCAGAACATAAACACTGTCGTTGCATGCTTTCTGCTATTGAATGGTCCTACGCAGATCGTTCATTTTAATTATAATTCCACATTCTAGTTAAGGTTGAATTTGTACATAAATCAAAGTCCTCCATGTATTCTTGAGTTGAGCTATTTTCAACTACATCTGGGGAACTATAAATTTGTGGTATATACGAATATAAGATTCCAATTTGACAAAGCAGAAGACATGAAAAAGTGATTCCATCATCAGATAATTAACCAATGACATCAGTGATGATGTTATAGAATGCATGAAGCCAAATTTATGCGTAAATCAAATTTTACTACATACACATTTTATTCTTGACTCTATCTTTTTCTACTACACATTGCGTACATATGAATTGCAGTATTTTTTTATTTTTGTTTAAAATTTCAATATAAGCTTTTGTTTTAACTACCCACATAATTATTTTACTAAATATCGAAACATATATTAAGGTAGATATGGTTATATGAGTTTATCTACTACTATATCATCAGGTAATTAACTGATGACATCTTCTGGCAAAAAAAATAAAAAATCACCGATGATACCGGTGAGTGCAAGCAGCCATATTGTCTTTCATAGCCGGTTGGTAAGAGGGCTAGTTTCAGCCGGTAGGACGTTCTATTTTATTAGCCTCCCGTTTTCCAATCAGAACATGCAGGGATGACTTCCGTGTGGATATTGGACTCGGGGAGTTTTTTTTTTCCTTTTTTGACACCATTGGACTTGGGCATATTACATATGTGCTACCTAATGCCTACCTTCATTATTTTTTATATGAGTCCACTTACGTGCCTTAGCATGACTGAGTACGTGCGCACACATCTACTTTTCCTTTCTTGATATAACCGGAGTATAGGAAGTTTGCTAGGCATACTGTAAAGCACTATAGTATGAGTCCAGATAGATTGATTTGCTTAGATCACAGGTGATGTCACTTTATTTAATTCTGAGCGGATTCTTCCATGGTTAGCTGCCGTAGTACATCAATCTGTTTCAGGTTTTTTCTCACGTCTAGTACCTGCTTAATCTACACCGTTGATACATCTTAGTTTTTAGAGTGTAAAATCATCATCGTTCGTTTTCTATCGTTTTAATAGATAGATAGATAGATAGATAGATAGAACTGAGATGTGCGTCATCTTGAAAAAACAAACATAACATGGGCTGCTGATGTTATAGACAAGCTAGGCTATGAGGCCCAGAGGCTGCTTGATACCTGCTGGACCCCAAAAAAAGTTGAAACCAACTGGATCAACTGTGTCTGCATGTCGTGGGTTGCGCATGTTAAACAACAATACCTAGGACGTGGAGTCGGTGGGCCCGGGACTGTCGGCCTCTCGACGAACAGTCGTCCCCTGATTCCTCTCATTTTGTTGACCATGTTGGGAACGACAGACGACGACACCGCGGCGAGAGTACTAAGGCGGAGGACGACGTCGAGACCTCGGACCGAACGAACCGGAGCTAGGGTAGACGCATGCGGAGGGGAGTACGAGGGTTGACTTGTTCGGCTGTACAGTGGGCCAATGGAGCTGCCGCCGCCGATGTGTGCGAATAGAGGGATGCCCCGACCAACGCATAACTAGGATGGGTCACTGAGGCATGCGCGGCAGCGCCGCCAGCCACTGTAGGAAGAGGACAAATGATTGAACAAAATAAAGAAAAACAAATGTATAGGTGGTTGGTCCCAGCTGTCTGTGTACGAGACCTACTGGGTCCACCTGAGAAAGGGAATATGGTGGGAGGGAGGAGATTCAAAGCACGGCAGCACAATGAACTAGTTACATACATAAGCAAATAGCCACTAAAAAAACAAACGGGTTAATGGGTTCTTAGACGAAATGTTTCGGATAAAACAGATAATTATGACACATAGGCTAATGCATGAAACACTCAGATAATAAAGGTGCTTAAAAAGATAAAGTAAATCATGTAGACTTTCCTGGCACGCTTGGTCATGACGCTGTGGCTGTCTGTGTACTCGTCGATTATGGGAAGTAGACACGCCCTCATGTCCAATATTCGCCTGTACATGTCGTAGCATGCGTACGTATCCTTGGTTGCGTAGGTTATGTAGGCTAGATTTAGAGGTACCTCCCACGTGTTCAGGTTCTTGGTATCGACGTCTTCTTTCATGTTGGTGTGGTAGGGGTCGATGATGGTTGCAGCAAGATCAACCACGGTGTCCTCCTGCCAGTTGCCGATGATCTTTAATTGCTTCTGGATGTCGACAAGCTTGTTGCACCAGATCCTCTAGAACCTATGGTGGCCCTACAGTAGTGGTAGACGAGAACCTCGTCCCGCACGCATACCTGGGCGACGACAATCCGCTGGTCCCTGTCAGGAGACGAATGGATGGGCACAAGGCCTTGTCTCACGACCTTGTGCTTTCTCCTCCTGTGGGTACTGCTTGAACTTGGCGAGGTAGAGCTTCACCGAGTTCGGATCTTTGGTGCACATCACATTCAACTTGGTGCTGCCATGGGTCTGAATGGCGAACTCAAAGTTGAAGTCCATATCCAGCAGGCTCACCCCTCGGATCGCCATTCAAGTCTCTTCTCACGCAGAGTTGATGTGGCGGTTATCACTTGTGGGGATTGGGGGTAGGGGGGTGATGAAGACGATTGGTCTCAACGGTGAACGATTGGGTAGGCGGTAGCAGCAGTTAGGTTTTCAGCTCTTGGGGAACTGCATCCAATAGTAAACTGAGTGTGCACATGCAACAACAGTTACTACACATGCCTCACCCGCCGCATGCCCGGCAGAACATGCCCCCTTTGTCGTGTTCTGGGAACGGGGGTACCCAGACTTGTCTGCGTGTGGCCCAGGGCGTGGCTCATCAGGCGGCCTGGTACGGCCCAACGTCTTCAGTAACCACTCAAGACCCTCGCGAGGGGCCGAGCCTCACGAGGCGAACAACGCAAGACCTCCCCTGGGGAAGCCTCACTAGGCTGGCTCCTGAGCGGAGATATCAAGGGAAGGGCACCTCGCGAGGTCCTTGTGACGTGAGCAGTGACGACCAAGGTCAGGCGGGCGCCAGCGAGCGCAGGGTGCCAGTTTCCTCTTTGGTGCTAAAGGAGCAGGCGCAGGCGAGGAGTCCCGAGGCGTCAGGCAAAGGTTTCCATATCGGTGCAACAAGACCAACACCAGCAGGACGGCAGAGCGGAGGTCATCGCGGAGCCCACAGCGACGTCACCACCAGAGCCTTTGGCAGGCGAAGACTACCTTTTGTCAGCATAGCATGTACTAACTGCCCCCCTTCAAATTTGGCCGTCGTTGGATCCCTTCCCGGTCAATATTTGGGAAGAGGACCCGGGCCACTATAAATAGGACTAGCCACCACCATTGGGATCATCTCATGTGGAGTTGATCAGATAGAAGGCCACACACCCACAAGCTCAATCGAGCACAATAACACCTCTCCTCAGGAGGCAGTTCACTCCATGTACTAGTTCTTCCTCAGCCTACAAGGCAATCCACCACACCACACATGATTAGGGTATTACACCACAACGGTGGCCCGAACCAGTATAAACCTTGTGTCCCTTGTTCTTTGGATCTGACGAGCTAGGCCTAGGGATCGGCGAGTAGATGAGCTAAGGCGGGAGGAGAGATCTTCGTGCGCACCCTAGAGTTCGAACCACAAGGGTTTTGCCGGAACCCAAGATCCGACAATTGGCGCGCCAGGTAGGGGTGTGCAAAGACTCCCCCTCCCCGTCCATCCCGCTCTCCGCCCGCTAGGTTCCCATGGCAACCGGCCTAGTGGACGCGCGTTGCGGCGCCGCGGGCCACCGGGCCTTCACCCCCGCCTTGCGGCGGGTGCAGTGGCCACCCAGGTTTAGGCCAGATATGCCGCCCCATTACGACATGGCGATGGACCCGGCCGTCTTCCTCTAGACTTACGAAGAGGCCATCTCGGCGGCCGGCGGCGAAAGCAAGGCCATGGCTAGCTAGCTCCCCATGGCGCTCACCGGTGTACCGCGCTCCTGGTCTTTCAGCCTGCCAGAATCGTCTGTGGCGTCCTGGGAGGAGTTGCACGACCTCTTCGCCGCACGCTTTGGGGCGCCGATGCCCCACGTCGTTGCGGCCCTCCTCGGCGGCTCCCAAGCACCGCCCTCTAGCCCCCACATCAAGCAGTTCTTCCGCCAGGCAGGCGTCGCTTCCGTACGCAAGGGGGCTCCTCCTGGATGGGCGGCGCCCAAGACTGACCTCACTTTCGACGCACCCCCACCATCTGCAACGTGGCAGTCACCAAGACCCTCATCGATGGTGGGGCTGTCCTTGACGTGCTCTCAGTGGAGGCTTTCAGTTTGCTCCACGTGCCACTCGAGCAGCTGCGCCCCACCGAGCCCTTCTCCGGAGTCAGCAGCGGTTCCACCAACCCCATGGGGCAAATCCGCCTCCCAGTCACCTTCGGTAATCGTGACAACTACCGCACCGAGCTGATCGACTTTGACATCACCCGTATCGCCCCCCGTACAATGCCATCCTCGGCTACCCCATTCTGGCTCAGTTCATGGTTGCGACCCATCCGACCTATAACCTCATGAAGATGCCGGGGAGCAGCAGTGTCCTCACCGTGGCAGGAGACACCAAGGAAGCTCTGGCAGCCCTCAAGCGTGCCTTCCGGACTGCTGCGGCAGCACATCTGGCTGGTGAAGCCACCCCTGAAACTGAGGGGGCTGCACCAGCAAAGAAGAAGCAACTTTTCTCCCAAGACCGAGCTGAGACGAAGCAGGTGCCGGTGGACGAAGACGAGCCGTCAGTGTGGCCTTCACCGTAGGTGCCGACCTTACCCACCTCAAGAAGAGGCTCTAGTCGGATTCCTGCGCGCAAACAAAGAGAAGCAGTCCTTCATCGTGCAAGAGACTCGTAAGCTAGAAGCGGCAGGTGTCATCCGCGAGGTCCGGTACCCAGAGTGGCTGGCAAACCCTATCGTCGTACCCAAGAAAAGCGGAAAAGAGTGCATGTGTGTCGACTTCACCAACCTCAACAAAGCTTGCCCACAAGACTCATTTTCTCTGCCCCGCATCGCCTAGATCATCGACTCCACCGCCGAGTGCGACCTATTGTGCTTCCTGGATGCCTTCTCAAGCTACCACCAGATCAAGATGGCGGTGCAAGACGTCGAGAAGACTGCCTTCCTCACCCCGTGCAGAGTATACTACTACACATGCATGCCATTCGGGTTGCGGAATGCGGGAGCAACCTTTCAGCGATTGATGCATATCGCTCTGGGAAAACAGCTCGGGAGGAATGCTGAGGCGTACATTGATGACATCTTGGTAAATTCTTAGGAGGCCACAACCCTTATCAAAGACCTGGAAGAAACCTTCGCCAACCTGCGTAAGGTAGACCTGCGGCTCAACCCGGAAAAGTGTATGTTCGGTGTTCCGCCAGGCAAGCTTTTGGGCTTCTTGGTGTCGCACCGAGGGATCGAGGCAAACCTAGAGAAGGTCAAGGCCATAGAGAAGATGAGCCTGCCCAAGACCCTCAAGGAGATGCAGAAGCTGGCCGGCTATATAACATCGCTCGGGAGTTTCATCTCCAAGCTAGGGGAGAGAGCCCTCCGTTTCTTCAAACTGATGAAAAGGAAGGGCCCGTTCGAGTGGACCCCTGAAGATGATGCGGCATTCAAAGACCTCAAGAGATACCTCACCAGCTCGCTAGTAATGGTAGCACCCAAACCTCAAGATCCCTTGGTGCTCTACCTGGCCGCTACGCCGCACTCGGCCAGCGCAGCGTTGGTGACTGTCCGAGAGGCCCGCTAAGGTAAGACCTTACAGCCCCGGAGTGATGCTCCCGAGGCTCTCGCAGGGCCGGCAAGCGACCACGTCCTGCAAGACGATGCTCCTGAGGCCGCAGCTACCCCTTCAGGCGACCAAGCTCCTGAAGCCCCTTTACCCAGTCAGACTACACAGCCACAGGCGAGCCAGGACTTCACCCCCATCGAGCACCCGGTATACTTCGTCAGCACGGTGCTTCGTGATGCTCGGGCACGCTATCCCATGCCATAGAAGCTTCTGCTTGCGTTCCTCGTCGCTTCGCGCAAGTTGCGCCACTACTTCCAAGGCCACCCCATCAAGGTCGTCTCAGCCTACCTTCTGGAGAGAGAGTACTCCGGAGCCCCAACGCGGTAGGAAGGGTCGCGGGATGGAATATCGACCTGCAGGCATTCCAGCTAGAATTCAGTACAACCAGAGTCATTAAAGGAGCCGCGCTTGCTGACTTTGTGGCAGAATGGACTGACGCATCGGAGCCCGAAGCCAGCCAAAGCCGGTCCCTCTCGCTGGGAAGTCAAGCGCCGGATAGCTGGGTCATGTACTTTGACTGCGCGTTCGCCCGCCAAGGCGCGGGGGCTGGGGCTGTGCTCATCTCGCCCACTCAAGACAAGCTCTACTACGCCGTGCAGCTCTGCTTTCAGCCGGGCAATAAGGTCTCCAACAACATCGCGGAATATGAGGGCCTCATTGCTGGTCTCAAGGCTACGGTGGCCCTGGGGGTGAAACGCCCGTCATCTGGGGTGACTCGCAGCTCCCCGTCAACTTCTCCAACAAGGTGTATGAGCCAAAGGACGAGCATATGGAGGCATACCTCGCAGAGGTACGCAAAATGGAGAAGCAGTTCTTGGGCCTGGAGCTGGAGCATGTGCCCCGTGGCACCAACAAGGAAGCCGACAACATCGCCAAGAGAGCGTCCAGGTGCCTGCCCCAAGAGCCAGGCGTCTTCGAGGAGAGGCTCCTCAGGCCTTCGGCGTCGCCCCCACGAGAAGGGGCGGCGAAGCCTCAGGAGGAACTCCCCCAACCACCGACCTAGGGAGCCCCCGCCTGCGACCTGGCCTCAGGAGCCCGCCTGCTCCCGGCACTGGAGCCTCAGGAGGGATGCTAGACCGAGGAACTCAAGGCATACCTGGTGCGAGGAGCGCTGCCAGAAAAGGAGGAGGATGCCGAACGTGTGGCCTGACAGGCTACAACATACTGTATCCAAGACGGTGAGCTTTACAAGAAACGACCGAATGATGTTTCTTTGCGATGCATCTCCAGGAAGCAGGGAGGCGAGCTGCTAGCTGACATCCACGCCGGGGACTGCGGGCATCACTCATCATCGCACACCTTGATCGGCAAGGCGTCCCGCAGTGGTTTTTACTGGACCACGGCGCTCAACAACATCGCCGAGCTGGTGAAATCTTGCGAGGCTTGCCAGTTCCATGCCAAGCAGATCCACCAACCGGCTCAAGGCCTCCAAACCACCCCGCTCTCCTGGCCGTTTGCGGTCTGAGGGCTAGACATCCTGGGCCCTTTCCCTCGAGCGTCCGGGAGCTACCGATACCTATACGTCGTTGTCGACAAGTTCACCAAATGGGCGGAGGTGGAAGCTGTCCGAACCATCCCAGCCGGCTCAGCAGTCAAGTTCATCAAGGGTCTCGTAAACCGGCTCGGGGTCCCCAACCGCATCATCACCGACAATGGCTCACAGTTCACTAGCAAGTTTTTCAAGACATATTGTGCTAACCTTGGAACACAGATTTGCTTCGCTTCTGTAGCACACCCCAGAAGCAATGGCTAGGCCGAGCGCGCCAACGCAGAGGTTCTGAGAGGCCTCAAGACCAGGACCTTCAAGAAGAAACTTGAAGCTTGCGGAAGGGGTTGGCATGATGAGCACGCATCCGTGGTATGGTCAATCTGCACCACTACCACCAAGCCTACAGGCGAGACCCCATTCTTCCTTGTCTACGGAGCTGAAGTGGTCCTCCCTCACGAGGTCAGGCACTACTCCACGCGAGTCCTAGCGTTCGGCGAGGCGCAGCAGGGCGCCGTGAGAGGGACAAACCTCGTTCTAGGGGAGGAACGCTGGCAGGATGCTTCACTCCGAGCTGCAAGATACCAGCAGGCGTTGCGGCGTTACCATTGCGGCAGCATCCGCCCTAGGACACCCGAGGTAGGCGATCTCGTTTTAAGGCGAGTCCTCTCCAGAGAAGGGCTGCACAATCTCTCACCCATGTGGGAGGTCCCGTTCAAGATCACTCATGTCTCCAGGCCTGGCGCCGTGCGCCTGGAAACGGGGGACGGCGTCCCTGTCCTGAACGCATGGAACATCCGGCACCTCTGGAAGTTCTACCCGTGAAACAAGGCCCTACGCCTGAGAAGACTAGGCTTCGTTCGTGCAAGGAACAAGGCCCTATGCCTGAGAAGACTAGGCTCCATGCCTGCAAGGAACAAGGCCCTGCGCCTGAGAAGACTTGGCTCCGTGCCTGCGAGGAACAAGGCCCTGCGCCTGAGAAGACTAGGCTCCGTGCCTGCGAGGAACAAGGCCCTGCGCCTGAGAAGACTAGGCTCCGTGCCTGCGAGGAACAAGGCCCTGCGCCTGAGAAGACTAGGCTATGTGCCTGCGAGGAACAAGGCCCTGCGCCCGAGAAGATTAGGCTCCATGCCTATGAGGAACAAGGCCCTGCGCCTAAGAATACTAGGCTTCGTGCCTGCGAGGAACAGGGCCCTGTGCCTGAGAAGACTAGGCTCCATGCCTGCGAGGTACAAGCCCATGCGCCTGAGAAGACCATGCTATGTGCATGCGCGGAACAAGGCCCTGCGCCTGAGAAGATTAGGCTCCGTGCCTGCGAGGAGCAAGGCCCTGCGCCAGAGAAGACTAGGCTCTGTGCCTGCGAGGAACAAGGCCCTGCGCCTGAGAAGACTAGGCCCCGTGCCTGCGAGGAACAAGGCCGTGCACCTGTGAAGACTAGGCTCCGTGCCTGTGTGGAACCAGGCCCTGCGCCTGAGAAGCCAAGGCCCAGTGCCTGTGAAGCAAGGCTCACGCCCGCGAAGATCTCCGCTCGTGGCACTCTCACGTAATAATGACTAGGGCTGTACATGCCCCGGAGTCTCTGGAGAGCCTCCCTCCGGCCTCGGGGGCTCCCTCCCATGTCCTAGTGGCAGCACTTAGCTCCGCGCTGGTGAGAAGACTAGATTAGGTGCCGGACGCGGCTGTTCATTTGCTTTCTGGAGTTGGCTTGCCCCTTCCTTCTTTTTAATGGATTTTGAAAGCTCTGGTGTTCCCTGAATTTCTTGGTGTAATCTCCCTCTGCGGTTCTTCCCGCAGTTTTTTGGCCTTGGAGAGCGGCGGTTGCCCGGCGCTCTCCCCAGCGCGCCTCCCTTAGCCTTCATGAGGCGCCCATGCCGGGGCTTGTGATTAGCACGTCCTCCTCCATATGTCCGTGCCCCACGGGTATCGCGACAGGGAGCGTCCGACCATGCTTGTCCCATGTTAGGGGCCTCGGGCGGTAAAGGGTAATAACCACCTAACGAGTTTTTGCAGCCTCACGAACGGTCAAATGTCACGAGATGAGGGCTATTCCGAGTGCATCGAGATAAGTCTCCTCTCCCTAAGAGTGCATGATACACAGATCACGCAGTGATGGTCCGGGACACTAAACATGGCGCTAAACATCATAAAAAACACGGTTCATTATATGCCCTTCTAGGGCTCCATACTTGTTTACTTGAAAGATGCAGGAAGGAAGAAAGATCGAGAATGGGCGGTGATGACCCTCAAGGCGCGGCTGCTCACGAGGACCTGTTCCCTGAGATCAGCCGGAACCTTCCTCATGCTTCACCCGGGAGTGACGACGAGACAACCCAGCGCCACCCTCAAGGCGGGCGTGGCAGCATGGCGGTTGGTCATAACCACCGCTACTGGAGCTACCGCTGAGGGAGGAGCCGCCATAGTTGGATGAGCTGCGACCCTCGCCCAGGCCAAGCACCTCGCCTTCGTCGTTGTCCTTGGGGCAGCACTCGGCACGGCTCCCGTCTTTCCCAAACACCTTCACGAAGAGGGTCGAGTCACCATCGTACCTATTGTGAAGGGTGCACAGCTTGGCCAAGCCACGCGCGTGGGAAAACATCTGCCAGCCATGGGCCAGAGTCACAACACCTGCGGCGGAGTCCTCCACCGCAACCCACAAAGCCCTGCTGCAGCAACTGTCCGCTTGCAGCCAAAAGCCACCGGAGCTCGCAGTAAGGAGTTCGCCGGCTAGGGAGCATGAGAGCTGGAACCGGGTACCGGCCGGGCTCTTCGACCACACGACGAACTCTAGCATCACCTCCGCCAAATGGGAGCGCGGCCGAGGAGGCCTAATGACCTTGGAGTGCCTCCCCTCATTCACAGGACCGCCAAGGCCACGGCGATCCCCACCACTCGAGGAACCGCCACCGTGGTTACCAAGGGAGGCTACGGGCCCTATGGAGGTCCGCCCATGCCCGCAAGCAACCCTAACGAGAGTCGCGGCACGCTTGTGGGGGCGGCCTCGTCCCCTCTTGGCTGGTGGTGAGCCGGGCCCCTCCTGCCGGGTCTTCCCCTTCTCCACGGACGAAAACTTCCTGGTCGGCGCCATGAGTGGCTCGGCCAGGCGAAGGGCAAGGAAAAATAAGAAGTAAGAGGAACGACGGAAGAGGATGGGCAACAAGGACTCCGCCCGCCGCCTTATTTATAGCCAGGAGAAGGCCAACCGCCGGCCTCCATAATCGCAGGCAATGATGATCTTTCGTGCATGTAGGGACTTGTCGAGTCGCGGAGTCGCCGAGGCTGCGTGGGGAAGTGGAGACGCCCACGTCCCATCAATCGCCACACGTCAATCAAGGTCACGGGCTTTTAAGGCCCACGGTGCTCCGCACTTGGCCCTTGGCTTCGCCGTGAAGCCAAGCCCGAGCGCACCTTGGGCCCGGGGGCTACTGTCGGCGTTCTGGGAACAGGGGTACCAAGACTTGCCTACTTACGGCCTAGGGCGTGGTTCATCAGGCGGCCTGGTACAACCCAACCTCTTCAACAACCACTCAAGACCCTCGCGAGGGGCCGAGCCACCCGAGGCGGATGACGCAAGACCTCCCCTAGGGCGGCCTCACTAGGCTGGCTCCTGAGGAGCGGAGATATCAAGGCAAGGGGCACCTCGCGAGGTCCTCGTGACGTGAGAAGTGACGACCAAGCCCAGGCGGGCGCCAGCGGGTGCAGGGTGCCAGTTTCCTCTTTGGTACTAAAGGAGCAGGTGCAGGAGAGGAGTCCCGAGACGTCAGGAAAATGTTTCCATATCGGTGCAACAAGACCAAGACTACCAGGACGGCAGAGCGAAGGTCATCGCGGAGCCCACGACAGCGTCACCACCAGAGCCTTTGGCTGGCGAAGACCACCTTTGTCAGGATAGCATGTACTAGCTGTCCCCTTTCAAATTTGGCCATTGTGGGATCCCTTCTCGCTCAATATTTGGGAAGAGGACCCGGGCCACTATAAATAGGACTAGCCACCACCATTGGGATCATCTCATCTGGAGTTGATCAGATAGAAGGCCACACACCCACAAGCTCACTCGAGCATAAGAACACCTCTCCTCAGGAGGCAGTTCACTCCATGTACTAGTTCTTGCTCAGCCTACAATGCAATCCACCACACCACACTGGTTTAGGGTATTACACCACAACGGTGACCCGAACAAGTATAAACCTTGTGTCCCTTGTTCTTCGGATCTGACGAGCTAGGCCTAGGGATCGGCGAGTAGACGAGCTATGGCGGGAGGAGAGATCTTCGTGCACACCCCAGATTTCGAACCACAAGGGTTTTGTCGGAACCCAAGATCTGACACCCTTGGGTTCACAAGCGGGTGTGTATTGGTACTGTTATAGCAAGTGTTAGTGTTCACTTTAGATAAATTTATTAGCTTTAATTAAAAATTATTCTTAAAACAACCAAAACACTGGCGTGTTCTATCAGCGCCACAGGAGAAACATGCACATCAATTAGAATTATTATTCTCAGGATGCAAACGATCAGCTCATTTGCCACACTTTCACACAGACAATACTACCAAGTTTGAACATTTAGTTATGGTTGCTGTCCTATGCATCATCATGCCGTTTTTCCCAGCTTGCAAGATTCAGAAGCAACCAATATGGCTCAAATAATATGTCAAACAAAGATGCCTACACATCACAATGATTCCCAGCCAGCAAGATTTAGAACCAACCCATTAGATTCAAATAATAATAAGTACAACAAAGATGACTACACATCTCAATGATTCACAGCTCAAAGCCAATCATAACTGTACAACTCAAATGTTGTGAGAATGTGAACAAATAAATAAAAATTGATTGATGCTTCATGTAAGCAATTTGATCCAAGGATTTGCTTAAACATTGAAACCAGTCCTTTTTAAGGCCACGTAGGTCAAACATTGGCACCTGAAATGTTCTGCATCACTTGTGGCACTACCACTTCCAATATATGCACAAGAAGGCCTTCTAGATTTTGAAGTAGTGTGTATAGTGCCTCGTCCTTACTATTTAACAAATATACATAGCAGAATCTAGTGGAATCATCAATCAACATCCTGAAATATCTATTTCCACCTTGCACACATGCATAACACTTTAGAGCCTTTGGATAAAGTGAATCTCGTGATTAAATCCATCTTGGCTAGTCGTGTCATACAACCCAGGGCGAATGCTTTTGTCCATTACAACATCTGTAGTTGAGTATTCCTGTTTGCATAGATAAGAAAGAGCATGATTACTATAATATTGGCACTAGTTAAATCAACTTTATTTCCAAAACGAGATAGGATTGCGATATAATAGCTTTATTAAAAAAACACAACGGTTGCATAGTATGAAAAATCACAATCATGTTGATAAAGGACAATACTGACCTGTGTGAGTTGACTTTGGGAGATCATGTTATTCTTCATGTCCCCGTATCTTGCCATGAAGTCAATTCGTTGAAGTCCATTAACACCTCAGTGTAGCAGTATAGAGGGGCCCTACGGCGCCACGACTCGATGTGCTGAACTTGCAGATCCACTCGGATGATTCAATTCATGCGACCTTTTTCTGCAGTCTGCATGGAATGAAGCAAATATGGCATCATGCAGCTAGCAAGAAGTACTTTCTCTCATGATCTGGCAGGTTCTTCTTTAGTAGTTGCACTAAAATTGATCAACATTAACGTTAGTTGTCCTGCTCATGCAAGGTGCAACTATTATTAAATTATCCTTCTGTGCAGTTCCACTAAAACAAAGTTCCATTGTGGTGATAGTGACGGCTCATCTTGCAAAGGCTAATAAAATGTTGCACGAGATTACCAGCAGATTTTGACGGTGATGTTGGAAACTACAATCAACCTTCGTGCAGTTCAACCAAAATTGAGAGATGTTTCCCACGTGAAATTTTGGTTAAACTGCACAAGACACTCATTCCAAAAAAAGTGTTTTGTGTAGTTCACCAAAAGGTCACAATAGCAAGGAGGTGAAATGGATATCCCTATCCGCACAAAATGATAGAAATAAAATAGTTACTGGTCAATAACAAGATACGAAACATACACGAAATGAAAAGAAGTATCTTGATTATGTTAATGGCAATCACGCAAGAACAGTAGAAATTTTAAAACGGCAGCATTGCTTCATGTTACCAGAAGCATTACGATCAACAATGACATTCGTCAAATATGGGATTACCTTAATGGTGGCATTGCTTGTTTAGCAGATACAATAGATCAATAGTAGCTAAAGAGTTGATTTAAGGGCATGGTACAGTGGGGACACTAGGACACTCAGCAGTGTAAGGAAGCAACTTATTTATCATACTGGTAAAAACAACAGGAGTACCATTTGTAACATAGTTTAGTTGCATCATATTATTGGAGGCATTAGATAAACTATAACACTCGTTAGACATGTCCTTACGGTAAGAGTGTGATTGCTTCATTTTACATGCGCCCTTACATTAACAACAACAAAAAGTTGGTATAAGGACATGCGATAGTGGATGCATCAGCGCAATATACCTACAAGGAGGCATAAAGTGGTGATGCCGAGTTTGTTCATACTCTGTGAGGGCATCAAATCTAATCCTGGAGACTTTTAGTATGTGAGGGCAGCAAATCTAATCCTGGACATACTCTGTTGACTTGTGCACCAGCCGCCACTTTCTATCCATTTTTCAACCAATAATAGATTTGTTCCTTATCCAGTTTTTACTGCCTTTTCCCTTTATTTCCCTTTTCAACTAAGAGACTGGTTGGGTATCCAGTATCTACTACTTCCCCCTGTTATTTTCTCTTTGAATCAAGTCCTAGATTCATGCTAGTACAACTTTACCCCCTTTCTTCGCTGTTTGAACCAAGTCCTAGATTCAACTACATGAAGTAGCTTTTCCTATAATAAACTAAAAATTTAGGTGCTTTTTGAAGAGTTGATGGAAGTAGAAAAAGATCCACATGCAGACACGTGGGGAGCTGGGGCAGTAGAGCAAGGTCTCTTACGAAGGAACATAGACCTGAGGGTCGTCGGGATGTGGCTAGGAGGCCGGGGGCAGGTCAGATCTGCCCCCAATACAATAGGGAGGAAGAAGGGTCGGAGGACCTCCCAAGCCGATGCTGTGTCCAAGAGAACGACACGGGCAGAGGATCGAGCCCCGTCGGCAGCTATGGGTTTCCTCCCTCGTCATCGACGACCGCGTGAACGATGCACCTAGTCCCCTACACACACCAACCGAAGGGATCCGAGTGGATCTGTGACCAGCGGTGAGCAGAGAGAAAATGTCGCTACTGCTGTCTTGTTTAGATCCGGAGAGGATGAGGGAATGAAGAGAGCAACCCTAGTAAAGCAAGCGCTCAGGTCCCTGCCTACATATATACGGAGTGATAATCTTTTTCTCTCCACAACAAGCGTTTAAATTTGTGTACATGGCATTAAAGAAAAGAAACTCTCTATTTAACGTGACTAACTGTACTACTCCTACTTACTAGTACTCGTATTGTTCACTTATGCTCCCCAGGCCTCCATTCATTGAACAACCTGTCGACGTTCTGGGAACCATGGTACCCAGACTTGCCTGCCCATGGCCCACGGCGTGGCTTATTCGACGGCCTGGTACAACCCATCTACAAGATCACCAAAGCAAGACCCTCGCGAGGGGCCAAGCCTCGCGAGGCAGACGACGCCAAGACCTCGCAAGGGAGCAGTCTTTCTAGGCGGCCTCCCCGGGGAGCAGAGATTCCTATGCAGGTACCCGGCCTCATGAGGCCACAGATACGTCTCCAACGTATCTATATTTTTTTATTGTTCCATGCTATTATATTATCATTCCTGGATGTTTTACAATCATTTTATAGTCGTTTTGTATCATTTTTTTGGACTAACCTATTGACATAGTGCCAAGTGCCAGTTGCTGTTTTCTGCATGTTTTTTTACATAGCAGGAAATCAATATCAAATGGAGTCCAAACACCGCAAAACTTTTTGGAGTTTTTTTATGGGCCAGAACACCTAGGATGGGCCAAAGCTGCGCCTGTAGGGTGCCCCGTGGGGGGCACAACCCACCAGGGCGCGCCAGCCCCCTGGCGCGCCTAGGTGGGTTGTGCCCACCTCGATGGCCTCCTGCACCGCCTCTTTACCCTATAAATTCACAAATATTCTGAAACCCTTCGGGGTAGACCTAGATTAGAAGTTCCTCCGCCGCAAGGCTTTGTAGTCCACGAGATCCAATCTAGATCCCTTTTCGGCACTCCACCGGAGGGGGAAATCATCACTGATGGCCATCTTCGTCATCCCGGCGGCCACCATGATAAGGAGGGAGTAGTCCACCCTCGGGGCTGAGGGTTTGTACCAGTAGCTATGTGTTTAATCTCTCTCTCTCTCTCTCTCTCTCTCTCTCGTGTTCTTGAGATGCACAATCTTGATGTATCGCGGGCTTCGTTAATATAGCCGGATCATATGGTGTTTTCCCCTCTTTATCTTGTGATCAATTGAGTTTTCCCTTTGAGATTTCTTTGGATTGAATCCTTTTATGGATTTGAGAACACTTGATATATGTCTTGCAATTGAATACTCGTGGTGACAATGGGGTATTGTATCGATTCACTTGATATATGTTTCGGCACTGAACTCGCGTATTCCTGAGGTGACATTTGGGTAATCTATGCATAGGGGTTGATGCACGTTCTTGTCTTTGTTTCTCCGGTAGAAATCTTGGGGCACTCTTTGAAGTTCTTTGTCTTGGATTGAGTATAATGAATATGAATTTGTTTTGGTGATTATTCTAGTACGAAATTTTGATAGATCGATCGGAAAGAAAAACTTGTGTTATTTTAGTACGAACTCTTGATAGATCGACTGGAAAGAATACCTTGTGCTATTTTAGTACGAACTCTAGGATGGATCGAACGGAAAGAATAACTTAGTGTTATTTGAGTACAAACTCTTGAATAGATCGAACCGAAAGAATAGCTTTGAGGTGGTGTCGTACCCTGCAAACAATTTATTCTTATGTTCTCTGGTAGATAGGAACTTTGGATTGATTTTTCATCGCACTTGGAGGGGTGGTTATATGATCCAATTATATTAGCACCGTTGAGAGATTGCACTAGCGAAAGTACAGACCCTTGGCCTTGTTTTCCATCATTGCAATACCATTTGTGCTCACTTTTGTTACATGCTAACGTGCTATTTTTTATTGTTCACACAACAAAAATCAATATCTACTATCAATATTACACTTGTATCACGATCTCTTCGCCGAACTAGTGCACCTATACGATTTCCCATTGTATTTGGTGTGTTGGGGACACAAGAGACTTTTGATTATTTGGTTGCAGGGTTGTTTGTGAGAGACCATCTTCATCCGACACCTCCTACAGATTGATAAACCTTAGGTCATCCACTTAAGGGAAAATTGCTCATGTCCTACAAAACTCTGCGCTTGGAGGCCCAACACGTGCCTATAAGAATAAAGTTGCGTAGTAGACATCAAGCTCTTTTCAGGCGCCGTTGCCGGGGAGGTGAGTGCTTGAAGGTATACTTTAGATCTTGCAATCAAATCTTTTAGTTTCTTGTTTTATCACTAGTTTGGTTTATAAAATAAAACTAAAAAATGGAATTGAGGTTGCATCATATTATTGATCATCTTTATAATATCTTTCTTGAAAATGATGGATCCAATTTTTTTGCTCAGTTGTTAGAAGAAGAATGCTATAAAATGTTTGGCATAAATGCGAGCATGATTGCAATGTTGTTAGTGTGGACTCTTCGAATATCCATGATGCTAATGATATGCAAAGCCATAAGCTTAGGGATGCTATATTTGATGAATATGATATTTTTAGTCCCCCAAGTTTTGATGAGAAAATTTATTATAATGATTTCATGCCTCCTATTTATGATGATTATATTGATGAAAGTGGATTTGGAGAGGTCATGACTTTACTTAATGATGAATCCACTATTTTGGAGCAGGTTGCAATTGATTATGACAACAAAGTTCCTACTCCCCCCGTAAACTAATGGTTTACAGAGGGAGTATATATGATGATTATGGTGATGACATGTATGCTATATTGAATAATGATAACCATGAAACTTGTCATGATAACTTTAATTTTCAATGTCATGATAGTTATTTTGTTGAGTTTGCTCCCACTACTATTCATGAGAATGAATTTGCTTATGTGGAGAGTAATAAAATTTCCATGCTTATGCATCATGAAAAGAATGATTTATGTGATAGATATTTTGTTGAATTCATTCATGACGCTACTGAAAATTATTATGAGGGAGGAACATATGCTTGTACGAATTGCAATAATATCAAGTTTCCTCTCTATGTGTTGAAAACCTTGAAGTTGTGCTTGTTTTGTCTTCCTATGCTAGTTGATTCTTGCTCCCATAATTTGTTTGCTCACAAAATCCCTATGCATAGGAAGTGGATTAGGATTAAATGTGCTTGCCATGTGATTTATGATGCTCTCTTTCATGTTTCAATTCTTATCTTTTATGGGAGCATCATTGGCATCATCATGCCTAGCTAAAAGGCATTAAAGAAAAGCGCTTGTTGGGAGACAACCCAACACTTGTACCTACTATTTTTGTGTGTTCACATGATTATGCTACTGTAGTAATCAGGTTATATAGCTTTTGTTTCAATAAAGTGCCTAGCAAAGCCTTAGGATCATGTTGGGTGATAGTAGATTTGATCTTGCTGAAAAACATAAACTTTTGCACTCACGAGAAAAATTCTAATTTTTAACAGAAGAGTGCTTTTGAGTTGATTATTTTTGCAGAACATTAATATACAAATTTCTCATGTGTTCATATATTTTTAAGTTTTTTAGACTTGCAGAAGTATGGTGAATGTTCAGATCATTACAGACTATTCTGTTTTTGATAGATTCTGTTTTCAATGCATAGCTTCTTGTTTTCTAGTTTCTATGGCTTATATTAATCAATATAAATTGTATAAATGATAGGCTATAGTAGGAATTGTGTGAGAACAATTATGAATTTGTCTTTGACAGTAACCAATGTGAATGATTTGTTTTATCATACTAACCCATCTTACGACGTTTTGTTAAGTTTTGTGTGATTGAAGTTTTCAAGTTTTGGGTGAGATGTCAATATGAGGAGAATAAGGAGTGACAATACCCTAAGCTTGGGGATGACAAGGCACCCCAAGGTAATATTCAAGGAAGATCCAAGCAACTAAGCTTGGAGATGCCCAGGAAGGCATCCCCTCCTTTTTCTCCAACATTATCGATAACCTCACTTGGAGCTATGTTTTCATTCGTCACATGATATGTGTTTTTCTTGGAGCGTCATTTTATTTTTTTAGGGTTTGCTTGCTGATATTTAGAGTAATGTTTTGCATCTTTTATTTCAAAAACAGTGTCAAGGATAGCCTTTACCATGCTTATTTTGCAAGTCTATATGTTGTTGTTCAAAAACAGAAAGTTTTCAATCATTGTTCGAATTCTTCTGGATAGTAAGAACGTGATAAAATCTTGAATATAGAACAAAGTTAGAATGAATAAGTTCTCTGTAACATGGTAATTTTTTCAGAATTTTTTGAGCTAGGGAAGTCCAAGAACAATTCCACTCTTTACAGACTATACTATTTTGACAGATTGCTGTTATGTTTGCATTGTTTGCATTTGTTTGCATGTTTAATGATTCTATTTGAGGATAGGAGTAATAAATATGCAGAGGCATTTAGTATGCAATGTTAAATAATAATGTTAGTGATTTTCTACAGTAGATGATGATACAATTTTGCATTGATTTATACTAACTTATCTCACGAGTTCTTGTTGAGTTTTGTGGGGATGAAGCTTTTGAGATTTAGGGAAACCATGATATGAGAAGAATTAAGGAGACACAAAAGCTCAAGCTTGGGGATGCCCAAGGCATCCCAAGATAATATTTTAATAAGTCTCAAGCAGCTAAGCTTGGGGATGCCCCGATAGGCATCCCACCTTTCTTCGTCAACAATTATCGATTAGTATCAGTTGATCCTAAGTTTTTGCTTCTTCACATGAGATGTGCTATTCTTGAAATGTCATTTTATTTTGTTTGCTTGCTGTTTTAATAAAATACTTAGATATGAAAGTTTTTCTTAAATAAAATAGAGCCTCCAAATAGTTACCGGAAAAGCTAGATAAGCGGCATTCACATCCCGTCAAAGAAGCTCTTTTCTAGCACCGTTGCTCTAGTGCTTCACTTATATCTTTTTGAGCATGGTGTGCTTTAGTATTTTTTAAGAAATTCTCTCTTGCTTCACTTAGACTAATTTGAGACAAGAAAATTTTATACTCATGTTCTTCACTTATATTTGTTTGACCTTATCAAAAGCAACACATCAAAATTAGTCCCAATATGATAGATATCCAAGAAGGATATAATAAAAACTTTCATGAAGATCATTGGACAGAATAAACTTGATTCCTTGTAATAGTTTTGAGACATCATGATATGATATGTGAGTCATGTTAATGAGTAATTATGCTTTCGTAAGAATATTGGTGTTAAGGTTTGTGATCCTAAAGCATGCACGTATAGTCTCTCGTTATGCCAGGAAGTTGGAGCATAATTTATCCTTGATTGTCTATCTTTGTGTGAAGGTCGGGGGCGCGCGATGGTTAACTCCTACCAACCCCCCCACCTAGGAGCATGCGTAGTATTACTTTGCTTCGAGGGATAATAAACTTTTGAATTAAGTATGTGAGTTCTTTATGACTAATATGAGTCCATGTATTATACACACTCTCACCCTTTCATAATTGCTAGCCTCTCTTGTACCGCGCAATTTTCGCGGGTGCATAAACTTTATTAAACCTTCCTCAAAAAAACCACCATACCTACCTATTATGGCATTTCCATAGCCATTCCGAGATATATTGCCATGCACTTCCATCATATAGTTGACTTGAGCATTCATTTTTTTATCATATAGAGTCATACTATGTTATAGGTATCGAGTTGTAATTTTGATTTCTTTTTGAGATATAAGTAAATAGAAGTGTGATGATCATCATTATCCATTATTAGAGCATGCCCCAATGATGATAGGATGATGGAGACCATGATTACCCCACAAGTCGCGATGAGACTCCAGACTAAAAGTAAAAAAAGGAGAGAAACAAGAGAGAAAAAAAAGAAAAAAAAGGAAAGAAAAAAAGATGAATGAAAGAAAAAAGAGAAGGGGCATGCAAATACCACACTAGTGCTTCAAAGTAGCACTATTTTTTTTTCATATAGAGAGTCTCCTATGTTGTCACTTTCATATACTAGTGGGAATTTTCTATAGTAGAATTTGATGCATACCCACTTAGTTTCATATTGAGCTTTCGTACACTTATATCTCTTAGTGCATCCGTTGCATGGCAATCCCTACTCCTCACAATTGATATCGATTGATGGATATCTCCATTGTCCATTAGTTTGTCTAGTTGATGTGAGACTTTCTTCCCTTCTTTTTTCAACTACCACCGCATTCTATTCCACCTATATTGCTATATCCATGGCTTACGCTCATGTATTGCGTGAGAGTTGAAAATGCTGAAGCACGTTAAAAAGTATGAACCAATTGCTTGGCTGACATCGGGGTAGAGTACATGATTTATAATTTGAGCTGGGAACACAGAACATGACAAGACTATATGATTTTGTAGGGATAACGTTCTTTAGCATTTGATATTCTGAAAGACATGGTTGCTTGTTGATATGTTTGAGTATTTAAATATCATGTCAAAACTAGACTATTGCTTTGAACCATATAAAAGTACAATTGTCCATGCTATAAAGAAATGAATCTGATATGACATGTTAGGCAGCATTCCACATCAAAATTCTATTTTTATCATTTACGTACTCGAGGGCAAGCACTAATTAAGCTTTGGGATGCTGATACGTCTCCATCGTATCTATAATTTTTTATTGTTCCATGCTGTTATATTGTCATTCATGGATGTTTTACAATCATTTATAGTCATTTTGTATCATTTTTTGGGACTAACCTATTAACATAGTGCCAAGTGTCAGTTGCTATTTTCTGCATGTTTTTTACATCGCGGGAAATCAATATCAAATGGAGCCCAAACACCGCGAAACTTTTTTGAGATTTTTATGGGCCAGAACACCAAGGATGGGCTAGAGCTGCACCCGGTGGGGTGCCCCGAGGGGGCACAACCCTCCAGGGCACGCCAGGCCCCCTGGCGTGCCCAGGTGGGTTTTGCCCACCTCGGTGGCCTCCCGCATCGCCTCTTTACCCTATAAATTCACAAATACTCCGAAACCTTCTGGGTCGAACTAGATCAAAAGTTCCACCGCCGCAAGGCTCTGTAGTCCACGAGATCCAATCTAGAGCACTTTTCGGTACTCCACCGGAGGGGGAAATCATCACCGGTGGCCATCTTCATCATCCTGGCGGCCACCATGATGAGGAGGGAGTAGTCCACCCTCGGGGCCGAGGGTTTGTACCAGTAGCTATGTGTTTAATCTCTCTCTCTCTCTCTCTCTCTCTCTCTCTCTCTCTCTCTCTCGTGTTCTTGAGATTTACAATCTTGATGTATCGCGGCTTTGTTAATATAGTCGGATCATATGGTGTTTTCCCCTCTCTATCTTGTGATGAATTGAGTTTTCCCTTTGAGATTTGTTTGGATTGAATACTTTTATGGATTTGAGAACACTTGATATATGTCCTGCAATTGAATACTCATGATGACAATGGGGTATCGTATTGATTCACTTGATATATGTTTTGGCATTGAACTCGCGGATTCCCGAGGTGACATTGGGGTAATCTATGCATGGGGGTTGATGCACGTTCTTGTCTTTGTTTCTCTGGTAGAAATCTTGGGGCACTCTTTGAAGTTCTTTGTCTTGGATTGAGTATTATCATTATGAATTTGTTTTGGTGATCATTCTAGTATGAACTCTTGATAGATCGATCGGAAAGAATAACTTGTGTTATTTTAGTACGAACTCTTGATAGATCGATCGATAGGATTACCTTGTGTTATTTTAGTACGAACTCTAGGATAGATCGAACGGAAAGAATAACTTTATGTTATTTTAGACTAACTCTTGAATAGATCGAACGAAAAGAATAGCTTTGAGGTGGTTTCGTACTCAACAAATAATTTATTCTTATGTTCTCCGCTAGATAGGAACTTTGGTGTGATTTTTCATCGCACTTGCAGGGGTGGTTATATGATCCAATTATATTAGCATTGTTGAGAGATTGCACTAGCGAAAGTATGAACCCTAGGCCTTGTTTTCCATCATTGCAATTCTGTTTGTGCTCACTTTTGTTACTTGCTACACCTTGCTGTTTTTTATTATTCGCACTACAAAAATCAATATCTACTATCAATATTACACTTGTATCTCTTCGCCGAACTAGTGCACCTATACAATTTCCCATTGTATTTGGTGTGTTGGGGACACAAGAGACTTTTTATTATTTGGTTGCAGGGTTGTTTGAGAGAGACCATCTTCATCCTACAATTCCTACAGATTGATAAACCTTAGGTCATCCACTTGAGGGAAAACTGCTACTGTCCTACAAATCTCTGCGCTTGGAGACCCAACACATGTCTACAACAGTAAACTTGCAGAGTAGACATCAGCCACGATGATGCAAACTGACCGGCGCCAGGAGAGCACCAGCGGGCGTGAAGAAGGCAATTTCCTCTTTGGTGCTAAGGAGGCAAGGACATGCATGGGTTCCCGAGGAATCTGGCAAAGGTTTCCACTTTGGTCCAACAGAACTAAGGCCGCCTGCGTGGTAGAACGGACATCATCGCCGAGCCCACCACGGCGTCACGACTGGAAGCTTTGCAGGCGAAGACCACCTTTCGTCGGGATAAGATTTTTTATTTTTCCCCTTTGAAACTTGGCCATCGCGGGATCCCTTCCTGCCTATATTTTGGGAGAAGAGGACCAAGGCCACTGGATATATAGGATAGCCACCACCATAAGAGAAGAGGGGAGCCACGGAGATCAGACATACTCCACCCTCATCCACAGATCTCGCGAGGTTGTGCATCCGTTGTACTAGTTCATCCTCAGCCCCTCGTGAGGCCAATCCACCACAAAGTAGGAGTAGGGTATTACACCGCAAGGTGTCCCGAACCTGGGTAAACTGTCTTGTTTATCTTCTTCCATATTCACAAGAGTATAGCTAGGCCACGGAGCGATGAGTTCATAAGCTGGAGAGCTCGAGTTCTTCGTACACGCCCCAGTGTTCGAACCTCTCTTTGGTCTGCAGAACCCCAAATCCGACATTTGGCACACCAGAGGGGCGTGTCGAGGTCCTCGATCCTTCACCGACCACGTTTCGCCTTTATCGAGTCGCATCCATGGCGGGGGTGCCCCAAGCTTGTGGCGAGAGATGCACCGTTCACCCTGCCCAGGCGGTGTCCTTCAGTATCGGAGCTCACCATCACCCCATGCTCCCCACGGCGGGCGCGGTACCTGGTGACGCCAACCGCCAGTGGCATGGCCCGTTCCGTCCCTCCCCCGCGCAACACCATAATCGTGCCACCACACGATCTTCCAACTACGCAGCGTCATCGTCCTTGCACGTTCGACCGGAGCAAGCGAACATGCGAGCCGCGCTCCTCGTGGCACGCGAGTTATTGCGATGCCGGCTGGCCGAAGGTAGTCACGATGCCTTGGTTCATTGGGTCGCCGAGCAGCTCGATGCTGCCTGCGAGGGCGCGACACCTTTCCGCATGTGGCCAGCATCGCGAACACCTTCGTGGATTCACACAAGTTCCTGCTGCATTTGCTTGTCCCTTCGGGAGGAGCTCGGAGGGTCCCGCAGTGGTGATCTCACGCACGACACTACCCGCCTGACCCGAGAGGCACCTCCTCGGAGTACGACCAGGCTAGGCGGACCCCCTGGGAGAAACAACGAGGAGCTACCCACAGGTTGGCAAGGCTAGGCTCAAGAGGTGATGGGCAGCAGAGCAGAGGGGTTGGGGGCTAGCTCTAGAGCTATAGCCGATGCACCTCCATGCCGCCATCACGAAGTTCGGTGCATGAGCGAGGGAGGGGCCCGCCCGCGTTCCCACCATTAACATGGACGGCAGGGTCGTCAAGGCCGTGCGGGATTGAGGTCCTTGACAAGCCGCGCCAACACCCTGCCGGCATCTTCGACAATGACGGCCACTGGTTACGTCCGATATCCTTGGGACATGTCTCGCTAACCTTGGATCGCAGGTAAACCGTCCACGATGGCATGCACCACGTAAGGCGAGGAGGTGTGGCGCCAGGGCCTCCCCACATCGTTAGGCACATGGCGCCATCCGGAAGCAGGTCCTCACCGCCGGCGTAACCCCTTGCCCCTTGGTCCTATCCCGGTTTCCGGTTGCCCCAACGGTGGCAGGGGTGTTCACTGTGCAGAGTCTCCGCCCAGGGAGCAAGAAGCGTCCCTCAAGTCTCCGCTCATGACCCTCTCACGCAATAATGAGTGGGGCTGTACATGCCCTGGAGTCTCCTGAGCGCTGCCCCTGAGCCTCACGGGGGCTCCCACCCACGTCCCAGTGGAAGCTCCATGCTCCGCGCTGGCTAGCGACATTGTCCCTTAATGACTATGCCCATGTCTGGTGGAAGCACTGAGCTCTGCGCTGGTGAGAAGACTAGTATAAGCGGCGGATGCGGCGATCTTTTTGGCTCTCTTTTATAATCCGATTCACCGTTTTCTGGAATGAAATTCAAAGTTTTTGTGCCTTTGTCAAAAAGAGGGGGAAATTTTGTTTCTTTTTGATTCGTGGTGTTCCTTGCTCTCCTATTCGTGTTTTTTTTGGGGGGGGGGGCATGGCTACTGCCTGCTACCTCCTCACGAGCGTCCGTGAGTAGGGGCTGGGTACAACATGCACACCTGAGCTAGCCCCAGTGGCACCTGGACCCCCTCGATGCTAAGGAAGCAGCCGCCGTGGGTCCGCCCGCATGCGTACCTTGCCACAGCTTTGGCGCGTGGCTCCATGCATGGCACCCTCAAGTGAGCCAGCTGGCATGCAGCATGCCTGGTACTTGGCCCTCGGCCTTGAAAGTATTCAGCTCTGAGGAGCACTCGGCCTCAGGTCCCAGGAGCACTCAGCATCATGCACACCTCATGCTCTTGCGAAGCTCGACGTCAGGCAGAAGCGCACCGGTGGACCCTAAGCTCTCGCAAACCCCTCCTAAGGTTATGTGGACTAGGGGCTCCGGAGGCTATGTCGCAGGAGAAGAGCGCCTTTGCGACACAAGAACTCATCCGAGATCACAAGCGCAGAAGCTAAGTCATGCCGACAACCCTCGTCGGGAGCCCTTCCACTCATGGGGCCATTACTACAATGTAATTTAGGATACATCATCACTGTTTCATACATCACAGGGGGATCCCCTCCAAAAAAAAAATCACGCCCCTGCGGGGCCACATCTAAAGTTTTGGGCAGGAAAACAAGAAGGAACAACCTAAGAAGATGCATCTTCGTCACCACTGTTGTTGACATCCTTGTCACCATTGTGGCTGGCCTTGTGCGCCTCGACCCCGACCTGGTCCTCACGGTCGTCGGCGTCAAGCTCTGCTATCAAGTCATCCACGTGGTCTTCCACCCAGTATTCCAAGGCACCCTGAATCACTTCGGGCACGGGGGCTACCACAACCTCAAGATCAAAGTCAGGATCTCAGCGAAGAAGGTTGATGAAAACACGCGTGGCGCCGACCTCCAGAAGGGTGTGACTCTTCTCCTTGATCAGCTGGCGCATCTTCTTGGCACCTCCCTCGAGGCGCTCCACAACCCTGGTGAATAATGCAAGGTAACCGACGTCGTCGGGCACAAGGGGGCTTGGGATGCCCCCACCGCAGACTCTGCTCAAGGTGCGAAGCGCACAGCTCTCGAGACCCCGGAACATCTGGGAGCTCACGTGCATCTCGAGGACCCGTTCCCTCTCGTCCTTCACCCTCTCCGCGAGGGAAGAGACACCCTCCACCTGCTGATAAAGTGAAGAAAACTCGACTTTGGCAACAACTTGAGCGTGCAACACCGTTTTCTGGCGGCGTTCCGCTACAACCAACTTCTCCTTGAGGTCGTCAATCTCGTTCCTCAGCTCGCTATGGCGCCATCAGAAGTGGGACTCTTGGAGCTCAACTTCTAGCGATACTCCCGTGCAAGGGCTTGCCGGACTCTCGCGACCTCACCATCGACCTCCGCCTCCTGAGCGCCCAAGGAAACTTTGGCAGCCGTGACCTGCTCCTCAATCGCGTCCAGCCGCCCCCGCTCTAGGCTCTCCTCCAGCGTCTCTAGAGCCAACTTTTTCTCAAGTGAGCGGAGCATCGCCTCTAGCTCCGAGGGCCCCCCCATGGGGCCGCCAAGTGAACCTCGGCCGTCTTGAGCCGGAGTTCAAGGGCGGCATGCATCGCAAGGAGCTCCTTCCCATGGCAGCGCGATGAAGCTCTACGGTCTTAGCCTCTTCAAAAGCGTGACTGCGAGCCTCCTTGTCCGCGGCCGAGGACGCTTCATCGTTGGCCCGCAGGGCTTCATGCTGCAGCCGGCTAAAGTTGATGGCCACCTCAAGCCGTCACCGCTCCCATGGGAGATACTAGCGCTTGGCTTCATGACGGGCATCGGTGTCGCCTAGCCCCCTTTCAAGGCGGTCTAGCGTGTCTCTCGCCTCTTGGAAGAGGCCATTACGATCGCCACAAATACCCGTTACGATGCTCGACGGCCGGTGCGAGGCCTGCTATGCGCCCCCGACCGCGGTGGCGGCGCGTGGGGGTTCTGGGGCGTTGAGGCGGCACCCAGGGCCTTTCGGACCAGCACCTGCACCCGATGCTAGGGGCTCAACCCTTAGGAGGTCCCTGGTCAGATCACTGGACGGCTTGGGAAAGCCCCAATAGCCGCCGAGTGACCCTGAAGCAAGTGAAGGTGTAGCCCAGGAGATCCCGACAGCACTGTCTTCGGGAGGTGTCGTGGTCCCAGATTGGAGGCCTCAGGAGATCGTCTCTGGAGGTGGCCGACCCCCCCAGCGGACACAAGCGCAGTGGAAGAGTCCACTGAGGTCATTGGGGGTGAGGGTGCAACGTTCTCTGCCTGTTCGCCTGGACGGGCCCTCAGGGGAAAGGGCTCAGAAGGAATCAAGGGACAAGGATCAAAGAGGTGAAGGCAATCCACCTCCTCCTCTTTGACACCCGCAGGTCTAGTCCGCTGCGCCCACCACGCTTTATTCTCCTTCGGAGGTCATGGTGCCCGGCGTGTGCTCAGCCACCTAGGACGTTGTGGCTACACCCACAGGAAGGGCAACTAGAGCTACATGGCTGGGTTGTTGCGGGCCGGTCGCCTCGTCGTGCCACTCGGTCGCCGCTCCTGAAGATTCGGCGACCTACCCGCTGGTGCTTGGTACCTCCAGAAGGGTGTTGTCATGAGGCCTGACATTGACCCTGGGGAGCAGCCCCCACTCGTCTAAGCACAACATTGCCTCGATGATCTTGCCCCCATTCTAATAGTTATACAAGGGGTGCACGCTTTCGGGGAGCTCGGGAATGTCCTTCCTGGTCAAGAGGTGAAGTACCCCGCGCAACGCTTTCGGAGAAAGGCAGGGCCTCTCAAGCCTCATGGGGTCCTTGCAGCTCGTGAAGGCCCAGATCATGCGGGAATAGCGCTAGAGGGGGGGGGGGTAATGCGGCGACGGATGAACTCCCTCACCACCATCGCACCATCGCCGTCGTCAACCCTGCCTCCTTCGGGGTGGCCAGTTCGGCCCAGACACACACAAATCACAGGCCCGCTAGTTTTGGATGCCCCCAACCCGAGCTAGGCTCGGCAGGGGCCTTGGGGTCTGGAGTAGGAGGTTGTGCACGGTGGCGTCCACATACACCCACTGATGGCAGAATCCCTTTGCTTTGGGGAAGGGTGCGAAGATGACACCCATGCCCTCTGGCACGTCTGCTGCTCACAGGGACACGCAACCGTAGCGCTGGTCGAAGACGACCAGCTCAAGCGATAAGAAGTGGCGAAGCAGGGCCAAGGATGGGGTGACTCCCATGAATGCATCGCACAAGATTGCGAAGGAGGAGAGGATAAGGATGGACTTGGGATCGAGGTGAAGAACGTGGATCTGGCAGTGCGTAAGCACGACGCTGAAGAAGTCTGAGAAGGGCGGTAGCAGGCCGGAGAAGAGAGCATGGAGATGAAGAGGAATCTTGGTGGCCGACAAATCCATCGAGACCCGAGAGGCGGGCCTAATCTTCATTACCTTCCACTCATGAGAATCGGCAGCGGTCACGTGCCGGACATTCTCCAACCCCTCGAGATTGACCACGGTGGACCGACCCAGTGTAGGCTTAGGCCCTGCCGGTAGTGTCGCCGGCGTCGGGGCCTTCCCCTTCTTTTTAAGGGCCATGGCAACACAAAGGGCGAGAGCGGGTGCCGGGTGCGGTGTGAAGGACATAGGCTCGCTAGGGAAGGGATGAGCGAAGGTCAAGCACGCAATGGAAGGTGATAGCCTTTGCGGGGCGCGCCCACTCTTTTGTTAGCATAGGCGGCTGACGACACAACGTGGCAAAGGCCGAGCACGCAATGGAGGGTGATGGCCTTTGCGGCGCGCACCCAACCCTTTTGTCAGCACAGGCGGTTGACGATAGTGGAGTCGCCAGCAATCCGTTATGCTCCACGTGTCAAGTCAGGGCCGCATGCGATTGGGGCCAGCGGCGCTTTGCCCTTGCCCCTTGGCTTCACCTTGAAGCCAAGTCCGACCGCATCTTGGACTTGGGGGCTACTGTCGGCGTTCTGGGAACTAGGGTAACCAGACTTGCCTGTCCGCGGCCACCACGGCGTGGCTTATTCGACGGCCTGGTACGGCCCATCTACAAGATCACCAGAGCAAGACCCTTGCGAGTGGCCAAGCCTCACGAGGCGGACGTCGCCAAGACCTCCTGAGGGAGCAGCTTTCCTCGGCGGCCTCCCGAGGAGCAGAGATTCCTATGCAGGTACCCGGCCTCTTGAGGCCACAATGACGCAAGCCATGATGACCGGCGCCAGGCGAGCAACATCGGTCATGGAAAAGGCAGTTTCCTCTTTGCTGCTAAGGAGGCAAGGGAATGCGTGGGTTCCCGAGGAATCTGGCAAAGGTTTCCATTTCGGTGTAACAAGACCAAGGCTGCATGTGCGGCAGAACGAAAGTTCATCGCCGAGCCCACCGCAGTGTCACGACCGGAAGCTTTGCACGCGAAGAACACCTTTCGTCAGGATAAGATGTACTACTTGTCCCCTTTCAAACTTGGCCATTGTGGGATCCCTTCCCGCCTATATTTTGGGAGAAGAGGACCAAGGCCACTTGATATATAGGATAGCTACCACCATGAGAGAAGATGAGAGCCACGGAGATCAGACAGACTCCACCCGCATCCATAGACCTCGTGAGGTTGTTCATCCTTTGTACTAATTCATCCTCAGCCCCTTGTGAGGCCAATCCACCACAAAGCAGGAGTAGGGTATTACATCTCATGGTGGCCCGAACCTGGGTAAACTGCCTTGTTCATTTTCTTCCTTAGTCGCACGAGTAGAGCTAGGCCATAGAGTGACGAGTTCGTAAGCCAGAGAAATCGAGTTCTTCGCACACTCCCCAATGTTTGTATGTCCCTTGGGTCTGTGGAGCCCCGAATCCGACACAACGACACTGGTGAATAAACATATAGTACTATTTATATAGAATGAACAACCTTGAACTATTTTGGCTTTGATATATCGATGTTACGGTTTGACCACATTGCATCAATGGACTCAGTACTTTGAAGTAACTTATACGTATAGACACATGCACAGTTTACATTCCGAATCGCTAGCTAGAGCTTGAACTGTACTCCCTCCATCCTTGAAAGAGTGTACTTCCAACTTTGTTGGTAACTCAATTTTTTATGTTTAACCATATTTATGCAATAATAGACCAACATTTATGCCATTAAATTAATAGCATTAGATTCGTGATAAAATATATTTTCTTTATATACCTATTTGGTTTCATAAGCATTGACATATTTTTGCACAAACTAGGTCAAGCTTTGAGATAGTTTGACCCTCCAACAAAGTTGGAAGTACACTTTTTCAAGGACGGATGGAGTATTTGTTTACATGCACCACCTTTTTCTTTTGATTTTCTGCTCCATGGCGCAATTCATCGATACAAAATTATACTATGAGTAGCTAAAAGTTGAGGGCGGGGCTTTTCTTGGGTAGTACGCGCGACAGTTTTTATGTAGCCGATTTGACACAGAGGCGAGGAGGGTGAGGGAGTAGCAGATTCAACTTACTATTGGAAAGGTAGGGCTGTATGATTTCACAGCATGTTACTACTGGAATGACGGGGTCTTGTGATATGACTACTCACTATAGTCATTAATTACTGGCGCGCGTGCATGTGTCCGTGCTACAACTAGCTCTTCTCCCTCGTTTCTCTCTTCCAATTCCAACTCAGCCGACGCGCGGTGGGCGTGGTGGCGATTTTTCGATAGTCAGTTTGCTCAATTGCGGCCCCACCTAACAGTTAAAATGCTAAGACCACAAGCATTCCCTAGCTTGAGCGGCATGCCGGACAGACCATGTGGGGGTGCGACGCAAACGGCATAGGCTGGTTGACATCATCTGCAGTATTGTATGGTGCTGTAGTGCGGATGGCATGTGGGGCCTGGTCCACACGACAGTGACCGTACTGCATGGTGAGCTACTACAGGGGATCCTAACCTGGCACAGGCATGTTGTACTTGTTCCAATTTCTCGTTTTGAACTCGTGACATGTAGTTACGCTCAGTTTTGAATATATAATTTGGTTGTCGTGCCAATATATACAATACTCCCTCCATGTAAGTTGGGTCGCTGAAGTCAAAATTACAAGGAGCTGCAGTGCCGGTTATAGGAGGCAAGAAGAAAGATGCATCCATTGACGACGTCCACCTCCTCGACTCAGGGCGCCGGCCCACCGAACGACGGATAAGTAGCAGCAGCTTTCGTGGCCAAGTCGATGTGCTTATGAACAATGGCATCCAAAGATTCCAGCCGCTGGAAGAAAGACAACGTCTCTCTGTCCTCGCTAGCCTTGTAGTGGCCTAAGTAGACGATTTCCTCATAGACGTGGATGAGCAGGTTGACAGTTTCTTGCATGGCGAGGCGCTGCCGGGCAAGCGCGACCTCGAGGTGCACATTCTTCGTCGCGACCTCCTGCAGCTGTAGGGTCACCAGTGCTTCAAAGAGTTCGTCACCTTGGACGCCGATGAGGGTGGCAGGCAACGAGGAGCCTGGGTGCATGGGATGGAGCAGTACGACAATGGTGTCTGCACACTTCTTGATGGCAGTGAACTTGCAGATGGAGATGACCATCATCTCGTACATGCAAGAGGCGAAGCCAACGTCGACGAGGGCTATGATGCCGGCGGTCGCCAGCACCGTCTGGTAACGCTGCACAGTGCAGGGCCACAGGCCGGCGTCTTGGACGATCTGGCACAGCCGACTGTCGCTCGTGTCCATCGACGGCATGGGTGCTTGTGGCTTCTGGTCACTTGGTCTTGGTCTTAGATTGCAGTGGGCAGTATTACGCACAGACTAGGAGTATATGGATTGGAGTGGTGGGGCGCCTTTATATGAGAGACCAAACTGTGTTGCATTCACATCATGCTAGCTCCATTATGCTTCTCAAATTACTTACGTCTGCATGCTAATTGAATGAGGAGGCATCATTGAGCGCTCAATGTTTTGGGAACCGCTACCCTCTCCCTCGTTCGCATTCAAGCCGTACCAACATAAATGCGTGTCAAAAAGAGACTAGTCAGTAGTAGTATACTCAATATTGTGCACCGTGACCAAGGCGGAGAGGAAAACGAGAGAACTTAATACGTATTTATTTACGGTGTACATTCACTCATAGGCAAAGTTTTCATGTAAGTAGGCTATAAGCCCACTATTGTACTTGCTCTAAACTAACAACTGCATGCCATGCCAGGTACTACATCCCACGTCTCTCATTAGTTGATTCCTATTCATGTCTAGAAAGAAGAAACGTGGTTGGGTTTGTTTTGGGATTATTTGATTTTCATAAGATGACTATTACTAGCAATCAACACAATAACCGTAAGATCTTCATGTGACAGTGGAACCTATTGGACGCAGACATCAATAGAAAAGAATTGCCACAAAACTACCGCACCATGCCCCACCCCTACACAACTTCCACATCCGGGTTGCGCTGGGCTCTTCGCGTCTTTGAGAAGTCGAACAATGATGGTACTACTTCTACAATATCGAATCAACTGTTGCATATCCCGTCCATCGCGTGGGCGAGGGCGAGCTTGTTGTAGGAGTAGTAAAAGGAAAAGGCTCTTCTCGTCTGCGAGCCACCGTGCGCATGGGCGAGGGAGAGGGCATACTACTAGTAATCAAACTTCTCCTTGTTGTACGAGTTAACGTGACACATCATAGCACGGGCCCCACATGCTTGCCTCTAAACTTGGCTAAAAGACACACATTGTACAACATTTGCTGCAACCTCTAACATTTACCCCACCACAAATTAAAATATATATTCCTCTCTTGACCAGATCAACGTGGAAACTACAATAACCAAGATGACAGGTAGGGTCAGAAAATTATTTTAATAAAAAAATATTCGAGATGGCCTCATAGCATGGAGCCGACTCCAACCATTTTAAGCTTAGAGGCACGGTACATGCTATTCTAGACTATGTTACTATACTACCTCCCCTACACATGAAACTACCACACGAGCATTCAGGTTGCGTTTGGCTCTTCGCCTCTTCGGGAAGTCGAACAATGATGGTACTACTATTGTGGAGTACTAGTATGCTTCTAGCCATTTGACATTGAATGAACTACTACATGTCCACCGCGTGCGGGAGGGAGAGCGTGTAGCGAAAGCTTCTCTAGTCTTGGAAGCCATCACGCTCATGGAAGAGGGAGAGGGCATTGTAATCAAACTTCTCCTTGTTGTACGAGTTGACATGAAACATCAAAGCAGTGCACTCGATATATTTAAAAAATGCGTTTACCGATGCATTAATTACAACGCATGCATGCATGTTGTGACTTTCCTTTTGATACTTGCATGTGTTGATTTAATGCACCTTTAAGTAGTATGAATATGTGATGGTAAAACTTTCTAATGCCCCGGCCCTAAAGCAAGATATGGTCATGCACGAGGAGGGAGATATCATGCCGACAGAACAGGACCCGACGATGGAGCTCTCTATTGTCTCTATGGACCTCACCTTGCTCCAGTGCCTCTTCTGCCTCCGCCCCTTGAAGCCTCTAGTGTATGAGGTTCGAATACACCTCCTTTGTTCGGCTGATCAAGCAAGGTGCATGTTTCTTGATTGATGTGCTGTTCGATTGATTTGCGTAGTGCAAGGGAGGGCACCTGGCCTGCGCGGACTGTCGCGGCAAGCGCCCTGGGAACCGGCGGTAGTGCCAGAAGTGCGAGCGCGGCGGCGGCTTTGACGTGCGGAACACGATGATGGATGCCGTCGTCTCCTCGATGAGGGTGGAGTACCCGCACGAAGCTGTGGGCACTACGTCACTTATCACAAGCTCGCCGATCACAAGTGCATGTGTTCGCTCGCGCGCTGCAAATGCCCCATGCCCGTCTGCGGCTACGAAGGCCCGCCGCCAGCGCTCCCCCACCACATCAGCATCGTGCATCCCATGGCCATGCATAGGATCCAGTACGGCAAGATGCTCCAGCTGCAAGTGCCAGTGTCGGAGCCGCGACTCTTGCCGTTCACGGAGGAGGATGCCCGCACGTTTTTCTTGGTCGACGGCGTGCTCGATGTAGGCGCGCCTATCGCCGTGTCCGTCGTTGATACGTCTCCAACGTATCTATAATTTTTGATTGTTCCATGCTGTTATATTATCATTCTTGTATGTTTTACAATCATTTTATATCATTTCTTCGGATTAACCTATTGACATAGTGCCAAGTGCCGGTTGCTATTTTCTGCTAGTTTTTTACATCGAAAAAAAATCAATATCAAACGGAGTCCAAATGCACCGAAACTTTTTGTGGAGTTTTTGGACCAGAAGACATCCAATGGGCCAAAGAAGCACCTGTGGGGGTGCCCCGAGGAGGGCACAACCCACCAGGGGGCGCCTGGGCCCTGAGGCGTGCCCAGGTGGGTTGTGCCCACCTCAATGGCCTCCCGCACCGCCTCTTCGCTCTATAAATACTCCAACATTCCTAAAACCCTAGAGGAGTCGATGAAATTTTGTTGTAGCCGCCGTAAGTTCCAGAAGCACCTGATCCAATCTAGAGCCCTTTTCCAGTACTCCGTCGGAGGGGAATACGATCACGGAGGGGTTCATCATCCTCATTGGTGCCTCTCCGATGATGCGTGAGTAGTTTACCACAGACTTACGGGTCTGTAGGCGGTAGCTAGATGGCTTCTTCTCTCTTTGTATCTCAATACAATGGTTTCTCAGAGATCTATTTGATGTAATGACTTTTTGCAGTGTGTTTATTGGGATCCGATGAATTGTGAGTTTATGATCAGATTTGCCTTTATTTAATATCCATTCTTGATTATTATAGCCTCGTATTTCTTCTCTGATATTTGGGTTTTGTTTGGCCAACTTGATCTATTTATCTTGCAATGGGAATAGGTGCTTTGTAATGGATTCAATCTTGTGTTGTCCTTTCCCAGTGACAGAAGGGGCAGCAAGGCACGCATGTGTCGTTGCTATTAAGGATAAAAAGATGAGGTCTATTCCTACATGAATAGATCTTGTCTACATCATGTCATCGTTCTAATTTCATTACTCTATTTTCCATGAACTTAATGCACTAGATGCATGTTGGATAGCGGTCGATGTGTGGAGTAATAGTAGTAGATGCAGGTAGGAGTCGGTCTACTAATCTTGGACATGATGCCCATATACATGATCATTGACTTGGATATCGTCATAATTATTTGCTTTTCTATCAATTGCCCAACAGTAATTTCTCTACCCACTGTATGCTTTCTTCTCTAGAGAAGCCACTAGTGAAATCTACGGCCCCGGGGTCTATTTTCCAATCATATACTTTCAGATCTATATTGCCAATTTCCTTTTTATTTATTTGCAACTTTTATTTTCAAAAACCTCAAAATACCTTTGCTGCATTTTATTTTCTTTTATTTGCATCTTTCAATCTACTACAATTTTATCCTTACGTCACTTTTTGGCATCGTTACCTGGAAGGGATTGACAACCCCTTTAACACGTCGAGTTGCAAGTATTTGTTCTTTGTGTGCATGTACCGTTTACGTAGTCTTGCTTGGTTCTCCTACTGGTTCGATAACCTTGGTCTCATCACTGAGGGAAATACCTTAACATTGTTGTGCTGCATCATCCATTATTCCTTGGGGAAATATCGACGCATCTCAAGAGGACATCAAAGGAACTTTGTGGTGTGTCAGTGCAACTAACCCTTGGTCTGTTGCCCAGACTGTGCACAAGCACAAGACCAAGATCTAAGCACTAGCCCCAGCGAAAGTAGAAGGAATCAAGGGGAACGAAGAACCAGCTCAGAGCAGAGAGAACAAAGCCAAGCTAGAGAAGCAAGACATCACCAAGATAAGGGCCTCCCATGGAGGGCAGGCGACCCCGGCAAGGGGCGAGGCCACCCCCGAAGCAGATAGCAGAAACACCTCGGCAGGGCCTCCCGGGGGTTCATGGAGGCCAAACCACCCCACCAAACACTCAAGCACGACCCACGTCGTCAATTAATGCGGTGTCAAGCTGCGAGATGATTAAGTGGCAGCCATTAACCACATGGCAGCCAGTTCCTACAAGAAGAACCCGCAGATGACACCCATCGTGCGACGTGTCAAGCAGGCGGACACGAAGCTGGCGGGACAGCCCGGCATAGCATACCGGGCAGCCAACGATGTGACGTTAAGCGGCGCATTTAATGCGTCGTGTCAGCCTACAGAGTTAGGTATGATAGCACTGGTCGCTATGTTATCAGTGCATAATGACTAGTTTGTCACTGTGGTAACCACTACTAGGAAAAGGGCTATAGATGGAATTGATACTAATGGCGCACCAGACAAGCCGTGCGCCATTAGTATATACTAATGGCGCACCACCCACTGATACGCCATTAGAGTTCAAACTACTAATGGCGCACCTGGCCCAGGGTGCGCCATTAGTATCAAAAAGTTTTTTTTGAACTAGTGCGCCTGTCCAAACATACTAATGGCGCATCCAGACAAAGTGCGCCATTACTAGTTGTAACTAGTAATGGCGCACCTGCAGGAAAGTGCGCCACTAATGTTCTTTTTTTTATTATATTTTTTATTCTTTTTTTGCAAAACTACTAATGGCGCACTGTTCCACAGTGCGCCATTAGTATTTTTTTTTGTTTTTTTTTTTCAAAACTAGTAATGGCGCACTTACTGAAGATGCGCCGTTAGTAACCTTGATTACTAATGGCGCATTTATAGTGGGTGCGCCATTAGTAAGTGGGCAGCAACAAGATATTTTGGACAGCCTCTCCTACCCACACTCACTTTCCCCCCACTTCATTCTCTCCACCTCCTCCTTGTCTCGGGTCCCTCCTCTTTTTCACCTCATTTCCACCATAGATTCATTCAAATTAAGTGGTTAAATTACCTTGTTTTGATAGGTAAGTAAGGGAGGAAACTATATTTATGTTGTTCTCCCTACAACAATGTGCACATGCACTTTTTATGGCCTAGCTAGTTCTATTTATGTTCGTGGTGTTGCATATGTTTGTTGTGTTGCATATGTGTTTGTGTTTGGAGGTGTACCGGTATTTGAAATGCGATAGTTGCCAATATTTTCCCGGAATGTTGATTCATTTCCGTTTCGGTGAGAATTTTGGCATTAAGCATTCTTTTTTGTCCTATTTTTAGGGAAAGTCATGGCAAATTTTTTCTTGGTTCTAAAATATCGTTTTGCTCTACCCCACAGGCGACCATGGTGTGCACGATGACCGAAGGCATCGTGAATAGGTTTTTGAGGACCGCGAAGGCCGAGATGCTTCAAAAGAACGTGACGGAGATAAGATGTCCGTGTCGAAGATGCAAGCTGAAGAGCCTTATTGCGGACCCGGATTCCGGGCAGGTGCGGGACCACCTGCTCTTGCATGGTTTCATGGATGGCTATCGGTGTTAAGGTGATGAAGATGACTACGAAGTCGTCCATGGGGGCCGGGCAAGAAATGAGGAAGGGCAGCAAGACAACCACCGCGGCTCGGGCGGGCGAGAAGACGAAGAATCGCCAGGAGATGATCACGACGGTGATGCTGTACACAGTCATCATGTAGAAGATGCAGGACATGATGATGAGGAAGATGCCAGAGCAGACGACGGGCATGATCATGAAGATGATGATGCCGGTGGAGCAGACGACGCTGGACCATCGATGGGCTGGGTGCATGACCCTCATATTCAAGAGCTGCTTCTCAAGTAGATCGATAACGCAAGAGCTGCCGCCCGAGAGAAAGCCAAGATGGATCAACTTGAGTTAGACGCGGTTACTCCATTGTATGAAGGTTGCAGGCCCGAGGATACCCGCCTGAAAGTAACGCTCATGGCTCTGGAGATGAAGGTAAACAACAAAATGACCGACGCATGCTTTGACGAGAACATGTCATTCTGGCATGAACGTCTTCCCAAGGGGAACAAGTGCCCCACCAGTTTGGAGGAGGCGAAGAAAATCGTGTGTCCTCTGGATTTACTGCACGTGAAATACCATGTGTGCATGAACAATTGCATCATTTATCGGGACGAGCACGCGGAGTCTACCATATGTCCGGTGTGCGGCGTCACTCGATACAAGAAGAGGAAGAAAGCTCCTCGAAAAGTGGTGTGGTACTTTCCGATCACTCCTCGTCTGCAGCGGTATTTTGCGGACCCTAAGGTAGCAAAGCTCCTGCGTTGGCACGCGGATAGGGAGGAGAAGAAGCGAGAAGATGACGCAAATGATCCGGAGATAGATAAAAAAGACAAGATGCTGAGTCACCCTAAGGATGCGAGCTAGTGGCAAGCGTTGAACTTCGAAGAACTAGAATTTGGGAACGATCCAAGGAACATCGTGCTGGGCGCGAGCACCGATGGAGTCAATCCGTTTGGCAGCCAGAGAAGCACACATAGCACCTGGCCTGTGTTTGGGTGGATGTACAACCTTCCCCCCTGGTTGTGCATGAAGAGGAAGTACATTCACATGAGTATGCTAATTGAAGGACCGAAACAACCAGGGAACGACATCAATCTGTATCTGGGGCTGCTGAAAGAGGAGATAGACACGCTGTGGAAAACGCCAGCCAATATGTGGGACGCCGCAAAGAAAGAATATTTCCCTATGAGAGCCGCGCTGCTCACGACGGTGCACGACTATCTCGGTTACGGATATGTCGCGGGGCAGGTGGTCCACGGATTTTCTGGATGCGTCAGGTGCATAGATGACACAACGTATCGCCAGCTAGATAGAGATCCCGGGTCTTCGAAAACTGTGTTCATGGGACATCGAAGGTGGCTTCGCGACGATGACCTGTGGAGAAAACGCAAGGATCTGTTCGATGGTGAAACCGAACCCCGAGGACGCCCGCGTACGAGGAGCGACGAGGAAATAGACGAGCTGATGAAAAATTGGAAAGATTGCCCACTGCAGGGAAAGAAGGAAAAGGCGCTAGAGCCGGGAAAGAAGCGAAAGGCGCCAGAGCCACTGCTGACGGTATGGAAAATGAGGTCTGTTTTCTGGGACTTGCCGTACTGGAAGATCCACCGTGTGCCTCACAGCCTTGATGTAATGCATATCACGAAGAACGTGTGCGAGAGTCTGCTTGGTACCCTGCTCAACATGCCAGAGAGGACCAAAGATGGGCCGAAAGCAAGGGCAAACTTGAAATCAATGGGCATCAGGCAGGAGCTTCACGCTATATATGATGATGATGATGATGGTGAGGCGAAGCAGGACACGGAAAGTCGTCGCAAAGGCAAAAAGGCCAAGAAGACCGGAAATGACTACCCTCCCGCGTGCTTCACTCTAAGTCAGGAGGAGATCGAGCAGTTTTTCACCTGCCTCATAGGAGTAAAACTTCCTTACGGTTACGCGGGGAAGATAAGCAGATACCTAGACCCAGCGAAGCTGAAGTTCAGCGGGATGAAGTCTCACGACTGTCACGTGCTGATGACGCAGATACTTCCAGTTGCAATCCGTGGGATCATGGACGCGCACGTCCGTGAAACCCTATTTGGCCTATGCAACTTTTTCAACGTCATCTCTCGGAAGTCTGTTGGCGTGAGGCAACTCAGAAGGCTACAGGAAGAGATCGTGGTGATACTATGCAAGCTTGAGATGTACTTCCCGCCCGCATTCTTCGACGTTATGGTGCATCTGCTGGTCCATATCGTGGACGATATCATCCAACTCGGGCCGACGTTCCTGCACAGCATGATGCCATTCGAAAGGATGAATGGTGTCATCAAAGGATACGTTCGCAACATGTCACGTCCAGAGGGAAGCATAGCCAGGGGCTTTCTGACCGAAGAGTGCATCTCCTACTGCACGAATTATCTAGGCATCGAGAACCCCATTGGTTTGCCCGTCAACAGGCACCTCGGCAGGCTCGCTGGATGGGGTCACCGTGAGGGTCGCCGCGAAATGCATGTCGACTTCGAGGGTCGACTCGCCGACTTTGAAAGAGCAAACCTAGTCGCGCTACAACACATAGACGTGGTCGATCCTTGGGTGGTAGAGCACAAAACCTTTATTGAGAATACGTACAATGACCAAGGCCAACAGAGGACGGACGGAGATATAATCAAAGAGCACAACTCATGTTTCATGTGTTGGTTCAAGCAGAAGCTTCTGTCGTACCCTTTACATGAGGATTCTTCTGCGGAAGAACAACTCATATTCGCCTTGTCACAGGGCGCCGAGCACAACCTGATGACCTATGAGGCGTACGATATCAACGGCTACACATTCTACACCGAGGCCAAGGACATGAAGAGCGATGGTTATCAGAACTCCAGGGTAACGATGGAATCCTACACCGGTAATCACAAGGACAGATACTATGGAAGGATCGAGGAGATCTGGGAGCTGAGCTTCGCTGGAGAGAAGGTCCCGATGTTCCGTGTCAGATGGGCCAAGAGCGTCCTAAAAGAAGACCGGTATTTCACCACCATGGTTATACCCGAAGCCAAATACAAGACCGTGGGCGCAAACGTCACCGCGAAAAATGAGCCATGGGTACTGGCTTCCCAAGTTGACCAATGCTTCTTCATTACCGACCCATCAGAGTCCAGTCGTGTTGTCGTGAGGAGAGGCAAAAGGAAGATCATCGGAATGGATGGAGTAGCCAATGAGCAAGACTTCGACAAGTACGGCGACCCGAGGATCGAACATGACGACGATGATGAAGTAGAAGCATACACCACAAGAAGAAGCAGGACCACCCTACCTAAAGGACGTCCGTTCCACAGAAGAACTCCATTTGCGAAAAAGAAGGGCAAGAAGATTGTGAGCAGATAGCTAGCTAAGATCGATTGTATTTAAATCGTAGCCTTCATTTCTCGATTGTATTTCATGGGCACTTTTTGAACTATCATGAATATTTTTAAATTTCATGGACACTCGATCTTGACCCCCCCTCCATCTCGATCGCTATCCCACCTCGCCAGATCCGGTCCCCCTCGCCACCGAGCACCCCCCGGTCCACCGGCCGCCGCCGCCGACCCCCCGCACTCTCGATTCCCCTACTC
>LR738714.1:410421767-410491873 GCA_902687465.1 Secale cereale
CCCTACTCAACCGCCGCCGCCGACCCCCCGCACCCTCCCCGCTCCACCGGCATTACTGCTTGATGATAGTTTTTAAAAAATATTACTGTCCTATAAAAAAATATATTACTGTTATGATTTAAACAAGTTTGAACATATTTAAACACAAATAAGTATCAAACAGCATTTTAAATGCATAAAAAAATTTGTGGAGCCTGGGAATCGAACCCAGGACCTCCTGGTGTGAGAACTGGCTGCTGACCAGTCGAGCTAGTAGAGGACACTTGATGTGGATCAGGTCAGGTGGAAGATAACCTGTTGGCTCGAGCAGAAAAAAAATATACTAATGGCGCACCGGGGTGAGGTGCGCCATTAGTATGGATGTACTTATGGCGCACCGAGGGGTGGTGCGCCATTAGTATTGCGCCGCCCCCACCATCCATATCTCCTCCCCGGCTGGCCCAAACCTAGCTATCCCCTCTCTCTCCCCGACTCCACCCCCGCCGCCCCCGTGCCCCCGCGGCCCCGCGCCCCTCACCACCGCAGCTCCCCCGTGCCGCCGCCCCCACGCCCCCGCGCCCCCTCCACTCTCTCCGCTCGCCGTCGTCGCCTTCGCGCGGGGAGGACATCTAGGAGGTCCGCGCCGGCCGGCTTCGTACGTCCACCAGGAGAGGAGGCCCGCGACCTCCCCGCCGTCTCCGCCCTCCGTCGTCTCCGCCGTCTCCGCCCTCCGCCGTCTCCGCCGTCTCCGCCCTCCGTCGTCTCCGCTCCGGCCACCACATCATCGTGGTCAGGTAACCCTCCTCCCTCTGCCTCTCTTCTCCTCTCTTCCTCCTCTCCTCCCTCCCGGCCATGCCCTCTTCTTCTCTCTTTTGCTAGGTTTAGTTCAAATCCCTCTCGAATTTAGGTCAAATTAGGTTCAAACTTGCTTGCTGGAGGTTAACTAGGTCAAATTAATTAACTGCTAGGGATTAATTAGGTTAACTAGGTCAAATCCCTCTCGAATTAATTAACTAGGTTAACTAGGTCAAATTAGCAGTTAATTTAGTCTGAAAATGATAGTCCATAGTTGCACTGCAAGGCCTTTGTAACCTCAAAACAAGAAGGACAATATTCATGCTAAAACGATATTCAAAGATCGTCCTTGACACTGATGTTCAGAAGTTTAGCCAGCTCGTCGCTTTCATATGCGTCAACGGTATCTTCAGTTCAAGCTCCTTAAACACAGCCTTCGCCCTTTTACAATACCTGCAAAAATTGAGTACTTAAACACACTTTTTCTTCTGAGAGTACGAAAACACTGAAATGTGGTAAGTTGACAGTAGTTGGGTTCTGCATCTATGGGCAGCAGCAGAGCCAGGAACAGAGTAGGTTCGGGGCTAAATTATGATAGGCGATTTTTTACCAAATATTAAACAACACACACCATAGTAGGAGCACATTACCACTGACACTAACATAAATCTCTAATCTCCAGATCAAACTCACCAATTGGTTTTCGAAGCGAGAGATCGGCAATAATTTCATCCATATTCACTATGTGCTCTTTTCTTTAACAGCACAATGTGTGTGCATCTTTGTGTTACAAACTTTTGCTAGTGCCTGCCATCTTTTGGGTATTATCTATCCACCCTATGCAAATTATGAAATTACAAAAGACAAAACACAGTCTAATTAGAATTAAGCATGCATCCATTCAAACATACACTAGTTTTCTAGTTACAATATATTTGGGGTTTCACGAGATGGAATAAACAAGGATAAATTTACACACCACCCTAGGGTTGGCCTTTGCTGAATGGCTAAATTGGGGAACAACTTGTTGGGGAGTTGATCATACTATCAGTACCGCTAGGTCAAATTAGGTCAAACTAGGTCAAACAGCTTGAATGGCTAAATTAGGTTCAAACTTGCTTGCTGGAGGTTAACTAGGTCAAATTAATTAACTGCTAGGGATTAATTAGGTTAACTAGGTCAAATCCCTCTCGAATTAATTAACTAGGTTAACTAGGTCAAATTAGCAGTTAATTTAGTCTGAATCTGAACTTGTGTTGCTGCTGCATCTCTCTCGAATTAATTAACTAGGTCAAAGGGAGGGAAAGAGAAGTCAATCATGTGAAGGAAGGAAGGAAGGAAGGTGCCTGAGTTTTACTAGTTGGTTGAATTTTCTTCCTTCCTTGTAAAACTGGTTGAAAAAGAAAATGAAAGGTCCAACTCTCTCTAGCAAGAAACAAACTTGCTTGCTGGAGGTGGTGCCTGGCCTGGCATGCTAGTTGCTTAGCTTAATTGCTGTTAGAGTTAGTAGTTAATTGCTTAGCTTAATTGCTGTTAGAGTTGAGTTACAGCTGATGCATGATGGAGCTGTCAAATTAAGTTAAGTGTATATACACTAGCAGCTACCCTATATATGCGCGTGTCTTTTTTGGTTGATAAATAATAAGTCCACGCATACAACTTTATTTTTGGAAGGGAATGCAAATCTGGCTCATTTTATTACAGCAAGTGTGTGTCTCTCTTATACTTTTTGTTGTCTCTCTTATATTTCATAAATAATAAGGCCACGCATACATTTATTTTTTGTTTGTTGAAGGGAATGCAAATCTGGCTCATTTTATTGAGATAATACATCAGGTGTTTCTCTTATATATGTGTTGTTATTAACAGTGGGTAATTAACCTAACTATTCATTTTTCCTTAGGTTAATATAAAAATGTCCAATGGGCACATATAAATTCCTTTTACCTACTGTCTTGTATATATATTTGAAAATAATTGCTGCTAGCTGTTAATTTTACCTGAAGAGAAAAACTACTGGTACTAGCTAGAATTTGGCACTGAAAAGCAAAAGCTACAATTAGCTGCTGGTATTAGACATGCTTGACATTATATATCAGTTTGTCTGGTTCTTGTTTTGGTAGTAGTAGTTTGCTTTGCTTATCCATGAGTATCAGTCAATTGGTGAACCTGGAGCAGCTTTTTGCTGGGTTTTGTCTCCGACCATCGTGTCGTGATGATTTTGCAGGTACCCCGAGAGGCCCTTGAGTTTGCTGGAATGTCGATTAACTTCCGTTTTGGCAAATTCGGGTACTCCATATGTCCTATTTTCAGCAAAGGCCATGCTGAAATTTTCCGTGAATTTTAGCATGACTTTGCTAAAAATAGGACATATGGGGTACTTGTGACTAATGCATGGGCCGGGGCATCTTAGTAGTTAATTAAGTAGGATCAAGTGCCCCTTTATTCTAGGTGCATTAAACCATAGGCGTCAATAGAGCCAAGTGATTAGGCCCAACTTAGAATTCTCCTTCCCAGCTTAGCTTTTAGGATGCCTCGGTGTCGACAAACCATAAATTATAAAACCTTGGCTTTTAGGGTGCCTCGGTGTCGATAAAAACTGAAATGATGAAAGCTTAGGCTTTTAGGGTGCCTCGGCGTCGAAAAACCCTCAATTATAAAAGCTTAGCTTTTAGGATGCCTCGGTGTCGACAAACCCTAAATGATGAGACCATGATCTTGTTCCTTGACAATAACCAACTTTTTGACCAAACTTTGTTCCTATTTAGAGAGAAACATGGCCAACAATGATGAGGCCGGGGGTTCGGGCGGCAAGGCATTCTGGGAGCTGTCCCAGGAGATGGAGGAACAACCTCACTTGTATGAGGACGCCGCCTTCCCCACCGATCCTGAGACCACTGATGGTACCACCGAGGATGACCCCACTGATGCCACCACTGATGGTGCCGCCGAGGATGCCACCACTGATGATGGCGGCGCACGCACAGATGGCAGCCAACCGAAGAGGCAACGGAAGGACCGGCGCCCGACCGTGCTCCGCACCCTCAAGGAGTAAGTTACTGAAGTGGACTCCGACGGGAATCCAACGGCGCCTGAACGAATAGTCAAGGGGTACTCGCTTCAGCTCGGGTGCATTCTCCGGACCACCGTCTCGATCAACACCGAGAACCTGAGGCATCCTGACCGAGGGAATTTGTGCAACCTCCTCTTCACGAAGGTCCACGAACGATACAAGTTCCCCGCTGAATTTGAAAACACAAGCCTCAAAGGGAATAAAGTGAACAATGCTGCCCTCACGAAGATGAGCAAGGCCCTGTCTACTTGGAAAAGCAATGTGAAGAGAATGATCGAGAAAGGTGAGAGTTATGAGAAGATCAAGGAGAAAAATCCTTCGATCACCGAAGATGACTACAACGACTTCAAGATCAATTGCTCGAGCACCGCACACTCCGAATCAAGTCAGTGGGGTAAAGAAATGCGGGAGCTGAACTTTGGGGAACACACACTCGGTCCCGGCGGTTACAGAGTGGCGGAGCCTATATGGGACAAGGAGGAGGCGGACCATGCCGAGCAAGGCCTACCGCCCCTCTTCGATAAATACGGTGACAAGCAGACCAGGAACTTTGTCAGGGCCCGGTACAAGAAGGACCCGAAAACAAAGGAGCTTACCACGGATCCGAAGACCAGGGCGCTTGAGCTTGTTCTGGTAAGGAATACACCCCCGCGTAATTAGCTCCATATGGTTGCATTCTAATTAATGAAGCCAAATTTCTAAATGGTTCACATTCCTTCCGCACACGACTGAAAGCAGTAGCGCGGGGTCGACTAAGAGCAACCCTTGGGACACGACTCTAAATAGGGCGTTGAATGTAATGAAGAACAAGGATAAGCTTAGTAAGCCGACGTCAGCTGGTCCTGTGGCCGGCAAAGGCTTGTCGACAAAATGGTCGTCATACTATAACGCTGGTGGGCGAAAGGAGAAAAAGACCAGCTCGGAAAGCCAGGTGCGCGAGGTTCAAGAACTCAAGGCACAGGTGCGCGGATTCCGGAGATTGTCCAGGAGCAAGTGCAACAACAGCTCGGAGCGACGATCACCGCCATTGTGCCTACCTTGATCGAGGGGTTGAGTGCGTGGATTGCGGGCGGCCAACAGTGGCCGCCCCCGATTCCTAGCTTCACGGCCAGCAACTCGCAGAACGCGATGGCGGGGCCATTGGTGTCTCCGACGGAGGCGGCATTGGTGTCTCCGACGCCGGCATGGGAGCTTAATGCACCCGGGTGTACGCCGACCGGCACCTCTGCAGCAAGCGTCCCCTCCGTCAACTGCATGCCCGCCGTTGGCGGTGCCTCGACATTAGCCGAGCTCGACGCCATCATCATGGTAACTAATTAAGCCTCTCTCGGCCGAGGACTTCATCTCCTTGCCTTTGACTGGGCATCCCTGACGCCCTACATGTTTTCGCAGGGCGCCGCCGACGTTCCGTGCACTGTCCTGCACTTCGTGAACAACGAGTTGGTCGATGTCGCCAAGGGAAAAATCGTTCAACCGGGCAACCCCTTGTTCCACGGTACCCAGATGCCACCCAACTTGTTTAAGGTTCAACTGGTTCGGGTGCTGCCAGGCTGCAACGAGGTGTTACCTCCGATTCGACCCGTCGGAGCCGACGATGATGACGTGATGACCCTCAGCGCCTGCCTGAGCTGGCCCTTGCTTTGGCCGAAGAGCCAGATTCGTTTGGGGGCGGGGGACACGACCCCAAAGACAACACCGCCAGTCGTGCCAGCGCCAAGTCGGCCCCATGGCAAGACCGCCGCAACGGTGCCGGACATCCCTATGCCACTGGATCCAAACATGCATATGGCACAGGATCAGAACGACGACGACGACGATGCATTTGCCAACGTCGATCAGTACTTTGCCGATCATGGGTACGGTGGCGACTTCATGGGGCCTCCTTCTCAAGAACTCAACCCAACAAAAGACGTGCGCGCTCTAGCTGGTACCGCGGAGAAGCCAAGTTGCAACAGGCGTCGTCTGCTGTTCAGCTCTCAGGAGACGCCTCCAGCTGCCGACTTCACCGAGCCTCAGATAGGCGAGGTGTGAAATATTATCAGCCCCAGCACACTCGAGAAGGCGGTCTGTGAGCAGAACTCGGTCCCATTACAGGAGAAGAAGAAGGCACACAAAAGAAAGACTAACAAGGGTGCGAGCCAGCCGGCACCGAGTACGATCCGTGCTCAGGACGGGCCACCTTCACCTGAGGATGTAATGAGGAGGGTGCATGTGGCGGGTAGGCCGATGCTACCGACAAATATGCTCGATGCTGCAACCGGTGCTATGCGGAGTCTGCATGCCAGTGTTCTTTCTCTGGAGAAGCGGCGTCTCAGAGAGAAGGATGTGGCATACCCGGTTTTCGCAGCCAAGGTGCCAGAGGGCAAGGGCTTTGTGGATAACTCCATCGGGGGTATGATCGTCCTGCGGTTTGATGACATCCACGCTATGTTAAACCTTCATCCGCTGCACTACACCTTCGTTCAGCTATTTTCGTTGAGTATGGAGATGCGGATCATTCGCGACAAGACCCTGGAAATCGTGATAGTCGACCCCTTCTACATGCGTGCCAAGATCTTGGGCAGCGCTGGGAACCAGCAAGTCGCGAGGTCTTACCTCGAAGCCGTCATTCTGGCAAACCGAGATAAGGATAACTTACTCGTGCCTTACTTTCCCGAGTAAGTCCTCCCCCTCAACCACCCCGTAACATATGAATTCTTAGATTTCGATCGTTTTTCTTTTAACATTCCGTGTTTTCTGCAGTGACACACATTGCACGCTCATCCTCCTAAGCCCCAAATATTCCATGGCCACGTATTTTGACCCGGACCATCAGTCGAACAAAGACTACACAAATGTCAAGAAGGTTCTTGATGATGTTCTCCCCGGCTACGCCAAATCTGGAGGCACCTTCACCAGGCCTATTCGTAAGTACGGCAAGCATGTGTTCTCCCACAATACGACGTTCTGCTGCGTCAAACAGCCGCCTGGCGGTCAGAAGGGTGCCTACTACGCCATCCATCACATGCGGGCGATCGTACGGGACCATCATCAACTTCTGCTACCGAGTAAACTCAAAGATTGGGCCGCGAGCGTGTCGGCAATCCAGGACGCGGACATCAGACAAGAATTCTTTCGCAAACAGTTGGAGTTTGCGGAAATCATCCATCAAGATGTCCTTCGTACCTCGGGGCAGTTCTTCCTCAGAAATCAATCGTCCAACAGTGACATCGACACAATGCTACAAATGCAAGCTGACAACGCCCGTGATTTCATGACTCCCACGATAGACGGCGGCTTCATCCACGCTCCGGTCCCTTGAGTCGAGTCGAAAGCAGTGATGCTGTGTCTAGTTCTGAAACATCGATTGGCTCATGTTGTAATTAAACTTTAATGAACTTGTAGTATGTCTCTTTGGTTTCGAGAGTCGTTCAACTTAGATGTAATCGATGCTATTAATGTCTTTCTTTTCTCTTTCGATCGTTCTGTTGCATACTTATATATTGCTTATGTATTGTCTGTGAATTGGTACTAACGTTTCGTTTGGCTAGTGCATAGCGATGCCGTCGTATGTCGTGTACAAGGGTAAGGTTCCCGGAGTCTACGACGACTGGGAGGAGTGTCGGAGATAGGTTCACCGATTCAGCGGTAACAGTTACAAAGGGTACACCACTAGGGCCGAGGCCGAATCTAGATACGCCCGCTATCTAGCGGGAGAGGGGAGGGAGCGTTGGAGGAACCGGATGAAGACGAGTTTCATCGTGATGATGCTCATCGTGATGACCGCAGCTCTCTTCTATGTGATGGTAGTTTAGATGATCGATATCGACTTGTAATGTGAAGACAAACTCGCTACTCGCGGTCTCGAGACTTGTAATATAATGTTCTATCTTTGTTCGGTCTTTTCAATTCGGAGACTAATATGATGAATTATATTCGGAGACTAATATGATGAATTGTATTCAGAGACTAATCTTCTATTGTATTCGATGAATCTGTTGTTGATGTGTGCTGTCTATATTCTGTCCAATTATACATTTTGTAACCTATGCAAAAAACAGAAAATTAAAAAAAAACCTAATATTCATACTAATGGCGCATCACATCATAGTGCGCCATTAGTATGCCAAAGGATACTAATGGCGCATCATTAGACAATGCGCCATTACTATGTCGAAGTTACTAATGGCGCATCTTGTTGTGGTGCGCCATTAGTATGCCAAAGCACCTGGGTATACATGGCCCCCTGGGAGGCATACTAATGGCGCACTGCTGTGTACACTAATGGCGTATCTGTGGTGCGCCATTAGTATACCAGATACTAATGGCGCACCAGAGGTGCGCCATTAGTAAAATATACTAATGGCGTGGCACTAATGGCGCACCACTAATGCGCCATTAATGGCCAAATTAGGTGCGCCATTAGTAGGCCTTTTCCTAGTAGTGAACCCCTTAATCTATAAAAGGAGGCCCATGGCAACCGTACAAAGGGTTGGAAAGTTGATGAACCCACTCCACCATACGCGCATAGTCACTGCGGCCCTGAGGCAAACCCTGCCGGGCAAGTGTACCACGCACCACCTCACTCATTCCACCATCAATCCACCAAAGCAGGAGTAGGGTCTTACGCCTCGCGGCGGCCCGAACCTGGGTCAATTGTTTGTGTGCTTTCTGTCGTGATGTCGTATGCCGATCTACTCTTTGTGCAACATGATGTCCCCTTGCCGAACCAGCAAGGGGCCACCCGGTCCCATAGGTGGCCACGGATATCCTGCGACATCTTTGGTGTGCGAGGTAGGGGGTTCGCTTGCGCGAACATGAAAGTGTGCACAACACGTCATCTTCATCACCATCTTCACCTTCGACGGCGCCATCGACCATGGTGCCCAAGAAGAAATCTGGTGCCTCGGCCCATCCCTCCACTTCGAAGGCTCCGCCGCCCGCGACCTCTAATGCCGCGGGGGATGCGGGGGCGCACAAGGACATGGACGCTGCTGGGGACATGGTTGGAGCAGGTGGCGCCATTACCACCTCCCCCGCGGTCGACAAGGGGCCGGAGCTACCGGAAGAGAACAACATGAGCAACGCCTCGAGGGTCATGCCCTACAAGTTGCGGGCAAGGGGGCCACTCTGTTCGCGCCCCCTCCTCTCACCGACGGGCACAACCGCAGCAATGGCGCTCGGTCCGGGACGAGCCATCGCCGTCTGGTCTCCCCCACCACAGGAGCGACTGTGGCACATGCACCTCGTCCTGGACGAGCCAACCAGATCGCAGCGCTCGACGAACCGCTGATCTTCGAGCACCACCGCCGCGTGACCCCGCTACCTAGGTGGTCATCCCACAGCAGCGTGGGCGCGGTGCCGCTGCCGGTGGCATCATCAGGAGCCAGGCGATGGTGCGGTCGACGTCATCGCCATCTATGCCAAGCACAGCCACAGAGGCCATGGCGCGAGCCCAACTACTACTAAGGTTCCTGCCAGCAACCGAGCAGATGGATGGATGGTGTGCCACCATCCAAAGCCTGCTCAGTTTTGCCAAAGCTGGGGGCTCACAACAAGCTTGCCCACCGCAACCTCCCCAAGTGACAGCCACCGCCCGCACTGCTGGCCTTACAGAGGGGGCCGTCCCCACGGTGCAGTCCCCACCACGGTAACCGGCGAGGGCGCAGCAAAATCAAGACCCTGATAACGTCTCGATGGCCTCTTCTGACCTCGAACACGTCCAGACCAGCGTCGTAACCCGGAAGATAAGCGGCGGGGAGATGCGCGTGTCATTGCCGAACGGCGTCGCAACGACCCCCACCAGGCTGACGAGTGCGACGGCCTCAACGTCGATGAGCCCGCGCTCATTGTCGGCAGGTGCCTGCCTTTCGAGGTTGGCTGCCCTGCCTTTACGCGAGACCTGTGGCAAGTTCGTGGCCATCCGTTCGCACGTTCAAGCCAGTGATACCTGAGAAATACGACGGGAGGCTGAACCCGGCAGAGTTCCTAAGCATCTAAACCATCGCTGTTCAGGCTGCCGGGGGACGAGATGAGAAGGTGTTTGCCAACTACTTCCCTTTGGCTCTCAAATCCAATGTGAGGTCTTGGCTGATGCACCTGCTAGAGAACTCCATTTCATCATGGGGCGGACCTGTGCCACGAGTTCATCGGTGCCTTCACCGGTGGCCACCAAGAGCTTGACAGGCCCAGTGACCTGCATCTTCTCCAACAGAAGGAAGGAGAAACCCTCCGCAAGTATTTGCAGAGATTCAGAAAAATTGATACAAACATTCCGAATATCCATCCGACAGCCGTTATAGCAGCTTTCCAGTCCAATGTGCACAACCGCCGCATTCATTCCAAAATGAACGTGCGGTTGCCCAAGGCTATGAAGGAACTATATACACTGGTAGATAAATCTGCTCGGATGAGGATGGAAGGAAGTTGCCCGAAGAAGATGATTTCATTAATGTGCATTCATAGGATGAGGATGAATCAGCTAGCTAGAGAAAAGGCAAGAAGCGCAATAAGAAGCCGAGAGACAAGGCAGTGATGACTGCAAAAGGATCAGGCCCGCCTAGTACCGCAAGAAGGACAAGGCTCGAGCCCTCGACAAGGAAGCTGTCACGTGTGCTACCTGCCTGGAAGCCGCTGCTGCCAAAAAAGTTGGGAAAGACGATGGCCCGTACTGCAAGATCCATCGTACCAAAGGCCACGACCTTCAGGAGTGTTATCAGGTTGTGCAGCTCGTCAAGAAGCAGAGGGCAGAGTATGATAAGCATGATAAAGAAAAAGGTCAGAATGCTGCTGGCGGTAAGGGCCGGGGTGGTGGAGCAAATTGTCCCGGTAGACCCTTTCGGAACCAAGGAAAACCCGCCAGGGGCCAAGAGGAGGAGAACCATGATGATGTCAATAATGGAGGGTATGAAGAGGAAACTAGTGAGCATGAATTCCAGAAGGCCACTAATGCCCTATGCATTGATGGGTGTGCATCTTTGCACACCTCTCATCGCCAACTCTAGTGATGGGCACGAGAGGTCAATGTTGTAGAACCAGCGCCAGAGGCCCAAAACAGCTCAAATGGTCCCGCATGCCCATCATCTTTGACGAAGAGGATCACCCTAGTCGCACCACTGCGGTAGGGTGCTTGCCATTGTTGGTATCCCCGACAGTTCGCAACCTCCAGGTTACAAAGATGCTAGTGGATGGCAGGGCCGGGTTGAATCTGATTTCCCCAGCAGTTATCAACAAGCTTCAGATAGGATAAGAAGAGCTAGAGGTCACCGACACGTTTCATGGAGTTAACCCCGACCAGAGCCATCCTAATGGAAATATTATGTTGCCAGTGACGTTTGGGGGAGAACTTAACTATCAGACTGAGAAGATTGTGTTTGATGTGGTTGATCTCCCCTGCCGTACAATGGGATTCTTGCATGACCAGTCCTGGCCAAGTTCATGGCAGCTTCCCACTATGCTTACAACACCTTGAAAATGCCTGGGCCATTGGGAGTCCTCACTATCCCATCGGATGAGGGAAGCAATTATTTGTGTGGACAAGATGTATCGGGATGCAGTTGTAGCAAAAGCAGCGGCGACGGCAGCTCCCGCCAAGGAAAGCAGAGGAAAGAAAAGGGTTTGTAGGACCTCCGGCAAGGAGTCTAAGAAGCGTGCCACGTCAGAGTGCACGATACCCATTGACGACGTGGCAGAGTGTTCCAATAGCAAGAGATCCAAGGTTGCTACACCCCAAGTGAAGAAGATCCCGACAGGGTTGGCTGGCGTTGATGGTACTTTCACTATCAGCGCCACCCTCGATGAAAAATAGGAAAGCATGCTCATTGCCTTCCCATGGGCGAATATCGATGTGTTTGCCTGGCAACCATCTGATATCCCCGGTGTTCCCAGGGAGGTAATGGAGCACCACCTTGATGTCTGCCCACATGCCCGACCCATCAAGCAGAATGTACAGAAGCATGCCTTGGAAAGGCAGTAGTTCATTGCTGAAGAGATCAAGAAGTTGGAGGCAGCTAGTTTAGTCAGAGGAGTACTGCATTCTACGTGGTTGGCAAATCCAGTAGTGGACCGAAAGGCTAATGGAAAGTGGAGGCTTTGCATTGATTTCACAGACATCAACAAGGCTTGTCCAAAAGATCCATTTCCCTTGCCGCGCATTGACCAGATAGTGGATTCTACCTCAGGATGTGATTTACTCTCCTTTATGGATGCATACTCTGAGTATCAATAGATCTTCATGTCCAAAGAAGATGAAGAGAAGACATCATTCATCACTCCGTGTGGTACGTACTGCTTTGTCCGCATGCCATTCGGATTAAAGAGTGTCAGGTCCACTTTTGCAAGGGCGGTCCAGATCGGTTTTGAACCAAAGTTGCACGGAAATATAGAAGCTTATATGGATGATATCGTGGTCAAAACCAAGGATAAGGCCACCCTTATCCAGGATTCGGAAGAGACATTTGCTAATCTGCATAGGATCGATCTAAAGCTTAAACCGGAGAAGTGTGTATTCGGTGTCCCCTCTGGCAAGCTACTTGGATTCTTCGTGTCCCATCGGGGCATCGAAGCCAACCCTGACAAGATCAAGGCCATTGAGCAGAATCAAGCGCCAAGGACGGTTAAGGATGTGAGGCGCTTGACGGGATGCCTTGCCGCACTGAGCAGATTCGTCTCCAAGTCTGCCAAGCGTGCCCTGCCATTCTTCAAGGTTTTGAAGAAGGCAGGGCCTATGAAGTGGACCCCGGAAGCATATGCAGCTCTGGAGGAGTTAAAAGCCTACCTACCATCCATACCCACCTTGGTTGCGCCCAAACCCCAAGAGCCATTGTTACTATACTTGGCGGCAACCAACCGCTCGGTTAGTGCAACCTTGGTAGTGCAGCGAGAGGTGGATGAGACAGAGATTGAACAGAGAATAGCAGAGTCGGAAAAGAACCAAGACAGTGATAAGCACATCAATGAAAACAACCCCAGGGACGCGGCAAGGAAGAAAATGGTGCAGCACCTAGTGTACTTCGTCAGCTCCTTGTTACATGGGGCTAGATCGAGGTACTCTGGTGTGAAAAAGTTGATCTTTGGTCTCATTATGGCCTCAAGGAAACTGCGCCACTACTTCCAAGCCCATGAGATCACGGTTGTTACTTGTTTGCCGTTGCAAAGGATACTCCGAAACCCTGAGGCAACTGGCAAAATAGTGGAATGGGCTTTGGAGCTATGCAGTTTTGGTTTGAAGTTTGAGAGCACATCATTTATTCAGAGCAGGGCATTAGCAAAGTTTATTGCAGAATGGACGCCAACCCCTAATTAGGAAGAGACAGAGACAGTCATCCCCGACAAGGAATCACCCCAAGAATGGATCATGTATTTTGATGGTGCTTTTTCCCTACAAGGTGCAGGGGCTGGTGTGCATCTTGTTGCCCCCTCCAGGGAGCACTTGAAGTACTTCGTCCAGATGCACTTTGCCCAGGAAGAAGGCACCAACAATACAGCTGAGTATGAAGGGCTCCTTGCCGGGCTCAAGATTGCAGTAGAATTGGGAATTAAGAAGTTGATCATTCGAGGTGATTCATAACTTGTGCTGAGACAACTCAACAAGGATTATCAAAGACCATTGATGGAAGCATACGTCGAGGAAGTGAGGAGATTAGAGGAGCACTTTGATGGGTTGCAAACAGAGCACGTACCCCACGCGGAAAACAACATAGCTGATCACCTGTAAAAGAGTGATGCGCAGAAGCTTCATGTGGAACCAGGAACTTTTGTTCTCCATCACTCTCAACCCTCCATATCACCAGCAACAATGGCCCGCTAAAGGAGAATGTTGGACTATGGTAAGCCTCCCTCGGTCAAGCTATCTTCACCTGTAAAAGAGATTCACAAAGGAATGTGCGGCTCCCACATTGGATCAAGGGCATTAGTTGGGAAAGCATTCCGGCAAGAATTCTATTGGCCCACAACCCTCCAATATGCGGTTGAGTTAGTCACAAAATGTGAAGCCTGCCAGTTCCATTCCAAGAAAATACACCTGCCTGCCCAAGCTCTTCAGACAATCCCTCTATCATGGCCATTTTTGGTCTGGAGGCTCGATATCCTCGGGCCCTTCCCCCGAGCAATCTGAGGCTTTGAATTCTTGTTTGTTGCCATCGACAAGTTACAAAGTGGCCTGAAGTGACTGCCATGAGAAAGGGGACTGCTCTGTTATCTATCAAGTTGTTGAAAGAATTGGCGTGTCGTTTCGGGGTTCCGGCAAGGATCATCACTGACAACGGCACCCAGTTCATGAGCCACGCCTTCATGCAATATGTTCATACCCTCGGATTCAAAATCTCATTCGCTTATATGGCACACCCATGGAGCAATGGACAAGCTTAGAGGGAGAACACTGAAGTGCTTCATGGACTCAAGACACGAACTTTTGATACGCTGGAGAAGCACAGTAGGTGGTAGATCGAGGAGCTGCCGGTAGTTCTCTGGTCCCTCAAAACGACACCTAACCGAGCTACCGAGCAGACTCCCTTCTCCTTGGCTTACGGGGTAGAAGCAGTTATCCCCATGGAACTCATTTACAGGTCCCCACGAGTGCTTGCCTATGCTGAAGTAGCGCAAGATCAGCACCGGCATGACGATGTTGTGCTACTCGAGGAAAACCGTCTCCGGGCTGCTACGCGTGTTGCACGCTACCAGCAAGCCATGTGTCACTACCATAGCCGCATGGTTCATGCCCGGTGTTGTGAGGAAGGTGACCTTGTCCTTAGGCGAGTTCAGTCCGCCAAGGGTACAAACAAGCTGTCACCAAAGTGGGAAGGCCCTTACCGTGTAGTACGAGTCACCAGACCTAACGTAGTTCGTTTGGAGATCGGGGATGGCACTTAGTTGCAAAACTCATGGAATATTGAGCATCTCCATAAGTACTACCAATAAGGTGCGAGGCTGCCAGGCTCTGCCCGACAGCCACCCTTTTGTACATGCCTTGCCTCGGCTGCATGTAACCCCTTGTACAAAGCCGGGGCGATGACCCCGTGCAAGAGAAAATAAAGAAGCGCTGAGAGTGGGGCCCCCAACCAAGACCAGTGCATAAGCATTTCATGAGCATTTGCATATGCATATGCATATAGATAGGATCGGATCCTGCATTCATTCTCATCTACATGGAGTTGCAGGTTCCTGCCGCGAACTTGGCTTCGATAAAAATTTGAGAAGATGCCCCGGCACTGCGATCACCGGCAATCCAAAACAGATAAGTTCTCCCCTTTTTATCCATTAGTGTTCTGTAAGCTATAACTTGTGCATAGAGAAACCTCGCTGCTCTCCTGGAACTAGGGTGCTCCCATCCTTGGCTCAAACATTGCTTTGGCATGGGGCAGTCGCCGTGACCCTATGTAAAAGGGAGTGGGCGGGAGGGGGGGGGGAGGGTGGCACGTCGGTCCGTTCCCCGACAGACATTGTTCTCCGGCAGACAAAAAGGGTGCGGGCATGATATCCTGCCAGGGAAAAACTCGTTTAAATACAGTAAAGAGGCATTCCACCTTTGCATGGAAATATACATGCACGGGTTCCCGGCAAGGTTTATCTCTTTCATTGACATGCAGATACAAATACAAGCATTACATAACACAAACATGGATAAAAGGATTACATTATTTGAATTAAATTTTGGCAATTGCCTACAAGTTTAAGATTGAAAAAGATAGGTGCCCTATGATCCCTTTGCTCATGTCCATCTCCTATAGGACATGGAAGAAGACAGGAGAGGAGGAAGGCAAAGATGGACTGCCTTGCCCTCCTCCACCCCTCCCTTTGATAGACATGGCGGCGAGGAGAACTACTCCATCAACGGGCGACCACCGTCCTCCTCCGCCAATTCAAGATGATCGGGCCCTCGCCACGATGCTCTCCCATACCATGCGCCTCCGTCGCCTACCCTGCGCGATGCATGCCGCATACGTGGCTAAGGATAAGGGCGTGGTGGGAAGAGTAAATTGGCAGTTTCCGCCCCGTGCGTTAAAGTCATTCACGGGCCATTACTGAAGTGGCCCCACCACTATTGGCTTTACGTAGCGCGCGGGGAAATTGGAAACTGGCCAGAATTCAAGACTCATGAAGAAGCAAAAGGAGGACCTCAAGAGAACAGCCTCTTCAGCAACCCTGCCTGTGCACTTATTAGGCCCTACCCTGACGATGCTCAATAACGCGATCGGGGTAGGCCCGGGGACTTCTGTCGGTGCAACAAACCCTGGGTCTGTTGCCCAGACTATGCACATGTACAAGAGCAAGATCGAAGCACCAACCCCAGCCAAAGTACAAGGAATCAAGGGGAACAAAGAACCAGCTCAGAGCAGAGAGACCAAAGCTAGGCCAGAGAAGCAAGACATCACCAAGAGAAGGGCTTCCCTTGTCGGGCAGGCGAGCTAGGCAAGGGGCGAGGCCACCCCCGAAGCAGATAGCAGAAACACCCCGGCAGGGCTTGCCGGGGGCTTGCGGAGGCCAAACCTCCCCACCGATCACTCAAGAACGACCCACATCGTCGATCAATGCGTTGTCAAGCTGCGAGATGATTAAGTGGCAGCCGTTAGCCACATAGCAGCCAATTCCTACAAGAAGATCCCGTAGATGACACCCGTCGTGCGACGTGTCAAGCAGGCGGACACGAAGCAGGCGAGATAGCCCGACAAGGCTTGATGAGTAGCCAATGATGTGATGTTAAGCGGCCTATTTAATGCGCCCTGTTAGCCTGCAGAGTCAGGTATGATAGCACTTTTCGCTATCTTATCAATGCATAATGACTACTTTGCCACTTTGGTAACCCCTTAATCTATAAAAGGAGACCCATGGCCGTAGAAAGGGTTCGAAAATTAATGAACCCACTGCAACATACGCGCGTAGTCGCTGCGGCCCTGAGGCAAACCCTACCAATCAAGTGTACCACGCACCACCTCACTCATTCCACCATCAATCCACCAAAGGAGGACTAGGGTCTTACGCCTCGCAGCGGCCCGAACCTGGATAAATTGCTTGTGTGCTCTCTGCCGTGCTGCCGTACGCCGATCTTCTCTTTGTGCAACGCGACGTCCCCCCTACCAAAGCAGCAAGGGACCACCCGGTCATATAGGTGGCCACGGATATCCCGCTACATAGCGCCATTGCCGGGGAGGCATCATCAACGTCTGCCGGGTTCCTAAACACCCACACACAATTACTACAAAAGTAATAATGTGTAAAACTTGCAATACAGAACCAAAAATTAAAAAGAAGAAATAAAATTGGGTTGTCTCCCAACAAGCGCTATTGTTTAATGCCCTTAGTTAGGCATAAAAACAAATAGATCTAGGTATTATCATCTTTGGTATGCAATCCATAGGTGGCTCTCATAATAGATTCATAAGGCAATTTAATTTTATTTCTTGGAAAGTGTTCCATGCCCTTCCTTAATGGAAATGGAAATCTAATGTTTCCTTCTTTCATATCAATAATTGCACTAATCGTTCTAGGGAAACATGTACCCAGAATAATAGGACATGTAGGGTTGCTATCTATATCAAGAAAAATGAAATCTATGGGCACATAATTTCTATTTTCAACAATAAGAACATCATTAAATCTTCCCATAGGTTTCTTAATACTGGAATCCGCAAGATGCAAATTTAAAGAGAACTCATCAATTTCACGAAACCATAGCACATCACACAAAGTTTTTTGAATTGTCGAAACACTAGCACCCAAATCACGCAAAGCATGGCACTCATAATATTTAATCTTAATCTTAGTAGTAGGTTCCCACTCATCATAAAGTTTGCTAGGGACATAAACTTCCAATTCAAGCTTTTCTTCAAAAGATTGCATCATAGCATCAACAATATGTTTAGTGAAAGCTTTATTTTGATTATAAGCATCAGGAGAATTCAACATGGATTGCAACAAGGAAATGCAATCTATTAAAGAACAATTATCATAATTAAATTTCTTGAGATCCAATCTAGCAGGTTCATCACTACTTAGGGTTTTGACTTCATCTATCCCTTGTTTATCAGTTTTAGCATCAAGATCTAAAAACTCCGACACCTCTTAACTAAAGTAGACTCATCTCCAGTCCCATAATTATCAAGATTTATTTTAGAAAACAAAGATTCAATAGGAGTCACATGAATCACTTTAAGATCTTCATCATTCTTTTCACGGGAACGAGAAGAACACGTTTTCATAAACCACTCTTTTTTAGCATGAATCATAGTTGTTCTTTCTATGCACTCATCAATGTAAATTCTCATAGCTGTGAGAGACTCATTGATATCATGCTTTGGTGGGATAGATCTAAGCTTCAAAGAATCAACATCAAGAGAAATTTTGTCCACACTTCAAGACAAATCATCAATCATAAGCAATTTTTCTTCAATCATAGCATTAAATTCTTTTGAGAACTCATAAATTCTTTAACACTATTCTCAAAATCAGAGGGTATATTATTATAATTTCCATAAGAATTGTTGTAGGAATTACCATAATTATTGGAGGAATTACTAGGAAAAGGGCTAGAATTAAAATTTCCTATATAAGCATTGTTACCAAAATCATTCCTACCAACAAAAATCACATCCATAGATCCATTATTATTATCAATCAAAGTGGACAAGGGCATATCATTAGGATCGATATTAGTGCCCTTGCTAGCAAATAATTTCATAAGTTTATCCATCTTTCCACTCAAAACATTAATGTTTTCAATAGCATGCACTTTTTTACTAGTCGAAGATCTTTCGGTACGCCATTGAGAATAGTTAACCATTATATTATCTAGGAGCTTAGTAGCTTCTCCTAAAGTGATTTCCATGAAAGTACCTCCTGCGGCCGAATCTAAAAGATTTCTAGAAGCAAAGTTTAATCCAGCATAATTTTTTTGTATAATCATCCATAGATTCAAACCACATGTAGGGCAATTTCTTATTATAAGTTTCATCCTCTCCCAAGATTGTGCAACATGCTCATGATCAAGTTGTTTAAAATTCATAATATCGTTCCTAAGAGAGGTGATCTTAGCGGGAGGAAAATACTTGGCAATAAAAGAATCTATGCAGTTATTCCTTGAAACAATACTATTTTTAGGCAAAGATGAAAACCAAGTTTTAGCCCGATCTCGTAGTGAAAACGGGAATAGCTTTAATTTAACAAGATCATTATTGACATCTCTTTTCTTTTGGATATCATACAAATCAACAAAATTATTCAGATGAGATGCGGCATCTTCACTAGGAAGGCCAGAGAATTGATCTTTCATGACTAGATTCAATAAAGCAGCATTAATCTCATAAGATTCCGCATTAGTGGCGGGAGCAATTGGAGTACTAATAAAATCATTATTATTGGTGTTGGAGAAATCACATAATTTGGTATTTTCTTGACCCATAGTGACAAAGCAAGCAATCCAACACACAAGCACACAAGAAGCAAGCGAACAAGACGAACAAAAGAAGGGCGAAGAAAAAGGCAAAAAAAAAAATTCAAAAATCATTTTAGAAGTGGGGGAGAGGAAATCGAGAGGCAAATGGCAAATAATGTAAATGTGAGAGATGCGAGTTTAATGAAGGGTACCTTGTAGGTATTGACTTGGCGTAGATCTCCTCGGCAACGGCGCCAGAAATTCTTCTACTTCCTCGCTGCTTTCCTGAGGTAACGTTGGTGTTTCCCTTGAAGAGGAAAGGGTGATGCAGCAGAGTGAAGTAAGTATTTCCCTCGGTTGGTTGAGAAACAAGGTATCAATCCAGTAGGAGATTACACACAAGTCGCCAAATACCTGCACAAACAATCAACAACTTGCACCCAACTCTATAAATGGGTTGTCAATCCCTTCTAGGTTATTTGCAAAAGTGAGATCCGATAGAGATAGATAAAAAAATAAAGAAAATATTTTGGGGTTTTTGGTTTATAGATTGAAATTAAAATATTGCAAGATAGTAGATCTGAAACGTAGAAGATGTAAATAAGACCCGAGGGCCATAGGTTTCACTAGTGGCTTCTCTCATGATAGCAAGTTTACGGTGGGTGAACAAATTACTATCAAGCAATTGATTGAAAAGCGAATAATTATAACGACATCTATGGCAATGATCATGAATATAAGCATCACGTCCGAGACAAGTAGACCGACTCCTGCCTGCATCTACTCCTATTACTCCATACATCGACCGACACCTACCTGCATCTAGAGTATTAAGTTCATAAGAACAGAGTAACACCTTAGGCAAGGTGATATGATGTAGAGGAATTATCTAAAGAAATATGATGAAAACCCCATCTTTTTATCCTCGATGGCAACAATACAATACATGTCATGTCCCCTACTGTCACTGGGATTGAGCACCGCAAGATTTAACACAAAGCAAAGCACTTCTCCCATTGCAAGAATTATCAATCTAGTTAGCCAAACAAAACCGATAGTTCGAAGAGAATTACTAAGATATAAGATCGCGCATAAAAGAATTCAGAAGAAACTCAAATATTATTCATAGATAATCTGATCATAAACCCACAATTCATCGGATCTTGACAAACACACCAAAAAATAAGATTACGTCGGATAGATCTCCAAGAACAATGAGGGAAACATGGTATTAAAGATCAACGAGAGAGAAGAAGCCATCTAGCTACTAGCTAGGTCTATGGTAAACCACGCACACTTCTTCGAAAGGGCAATAAGGTTGATGTAGATGCCCTCCATGGTTGATCCCCCCTCCGAAAGAGTATCGGAACAGGCCTCCAGATGGGATCTCTGGAGAACAGAAGGTTACGACGGCGAAAAAGTGGTTTCGATTGATGTTCTAATGTTTCTCGAATATATTGGTATTTATAGGCGGAAGAAGTCGGTCGAGGGAGGCATGAGGGGCCAACAAGATTGGGGGGCGCCCCCACCCTTGTGGCCGCCTCGTGGATCCCCTGGTGTGTACTTCAAGTCCATCTGATGTCTTCTGGTTCAAGAAAAATCTCCAAATAATTTCGTTCTATTTGGACTCCGTTTGATATTCCTTTTCCGCGAAACTAAAAAACAAGAAAAAAACAGAAACTGGCACTGGGCTCTAGGTTAATAAGTTAGTCCCAAAAATCATATACAATAGCATATAAATGCATATAAAACATCCAAGATATATAATATAATAGCATGGCACAATCAAAAATTATAGATACATTGGAGACGTATCAAGCATCCCCAAGCTTAATTCCTGCTCGTCCTCGAATAGGTAAATGATAAAAACATAATTTTTGATGTGGAATGCTACCCAACATATTTATCAATATAATAATCTTTATAGTGGCAGGAATGTTCAAATCCATATGACTCAAAATAAGAATTTCTCAATATCAAAACAATAATATTCTAATCATACCAAAAGCAATCGACAAAGCTTCAAAAATAACATGGCTAAAGAACGTTATCCCTACAAATCATATAGTCCTTATGCTCCCTTTACTTAACACAAATCACCCCTCATGCCCATCCCGGAGTCAGCCAAGCAGTTGCTTTCATGCTCTACTCTTTCAAACTTTTCAACTCTTCATGCAATATATGAGCGCGAGCCATGGACATAGCACTATGGGTGGAGTGGAGGTGGTAATAGACAAAAGGTGGGAGAAAGTCTCACATCAACTAGGCAAATCAATGGACTTTGGGGATGTCCATCAATCGATATCAATGTGAGTGAGTAGGGATTGCCATGTAACAGATGCACTAGAGCTACAGGTGTATGAAAGCTCAAAATGAGAATTAGTGGGTGTGCATCAACTTGCTTGCTCTTGCAGACGTTGGGCATTTGAGGAAGCCCATCGTTGGAATATACAAGCCAAGTTCTATAACAAAAATTCCCACTAGTGATATATGAAAGTGACAACATAGGAGACTCTCCATCATGAAGAACATGGTGCTATGATGAAGCACAAGTATGGAAAAGGATAGTAACATTGTCCCTTCTCTCTTATTTTATTTTGGGTTCTTTGACCTCTTTTTTTGGTGGGCTTCTTTGGCCTCTTTTATTTTATATTTGGGCTTCTATGGCCTCTTTTATTTTTGATAACCTCACATGTGACAATGTTCTAATAATGATGATCATCACACTTTTATTTACTTACAACTCGATATTACAACTCAACACTAGAACAAAGATATGACTCTATATGAATGCCTCCGGCGGTGTACCGAGATGTGCAATGACCGAGAGTGACATGTATGAAAAATATGAAAGGTGTCCTTACCACAAATACTATGTCAACTACATGATCATGGAAAGCAATATGAGAATGATGAAGCGTGTCATAATAAATGTAACGGTGGAGTTACATGGCAATATATCTCGGAGCTATGGAAATGCTATAATAGGTAGGTATGGTGGCTATTTTGAGGAAGGTATAAGGAGAGTTTTATGCACCGGCGAAAGTTGCGCGTCACTAGAGTGGCTAGAAAGGTGGAAGGGTGAGAGTGTGTATAATCCATGGACTCACATTAGTCATAAACAACACACATACTTATTGTAAAAAAATCTACTTAGCCCTCAAAGCAAAACACTACGACTCATGCCCCTAGGGGGAGGTTGGTAGGAGTTAACCACCGCGCCCTGACCTTCCCACAAAGATGAAACAATCAAAATACAGTGCGCGCCAATTTGGTCACATAGGCCATACGCGCATGCTTCGGGAATCACAAACCTTAACACAATTATTTCCTTAACATCACAAAATACATTTAGAATGACTTTAATATTACCATCTTAACATCTCAAAACAATTACAAGGAGTCAAACTTCACATAATATTTAATCCTCTCTATATGAAGTATTTATTATATCTCCTTTGGATGTCTATCATATTAGGACTAATTTCATAACCAAGCAAATTACCATGATGTTCTTAAGAACTCTGAAAATAATATAAGTGAAGCAAGAGATTTCAACAATTTCTACAAAATAAAACCACCAACGTGCTCTAAAAAGATATAAGTGAACTACTAGAGCAAAATTGCCTAGCTCAAAAGATATAAGTGAAGCACATAGAGTATTCTATTAAATCACGATTGAAGCGTGTCCCTCTCAAAAGGTGTGTACAACAAGGATGATTGTGACAAACTAAAAAGAAAATACTCATATCATACATGATGCTCCAAGCAAAACACATATCATGTAGTGAATAAAAATATAGCCTCGATTAAAGTTACCGATGGATGAAGACGAAAGAAGCGATGCCTTCCCGGGGCATCCCCAAGCTTAGGATCTTGTCCGTCCTTGAATTTTACCTTGGGGTTCCTTGGGAATCCCCAATCTTAGGCTTTTTCCATTCTTTATTACATAGTCCATCAAATCCTTACCCAAACTTGAAAACTTCAAAACACAAAATTCAACAGAAAATTTCGTGAGCTCCGTTAGTAAAACAAAGAAAATAACCACCCAATGGTACTGTCGTGATCTTATTCTAATTTCATATTGGCGTAATATCTACTGTATTCCAACTTCTCCATGGTTCATACCCCCGTACTAGCCATAGATGCATCAAAATAAGCAAACAACAGATAAAAATAGAATCTGTCAAAAACAGAACAATATGTAGCAATATGTAAACTTCACATACTTCTGTAACTCTAAAAATTATGAAACAATTGGAAGACATGGGGAATTTGTATATCAATTTTGTGTAAAATGTTCGGAAGTTATCGACGTTCCAGTGATTTATTAAATTTTATGCACTGGACGTAAAAGTTTCGGTTTTCCAGCAAAATCAAATCAACGATACCCGTAAGCCATCACAAAAGTGTTACTTGGATTAAAAACTAGTTAAAACACCAAAACACAATTACTACAGAAGTAATAATGTGTGAAACTTGCAAAACAGAACTAAAAAGTAAAAAGCAAAAATAAAATTGGGTTGCCTCCCAACAAGCGTTATTGTTTAGCACCCTTAGCTAGGCATGAAACACAAATAGATCTAGGTATTATCATCTTTGCTATGCAATTCATAGTCAGCTCTCATAATAGATTCATAAGGCAATTTAATTTTATTTCTTGGAAAGTGTTTCATGCCCTTCCTTAATGTAAATTGAAACCTATAGTTTCCTTCTTTCATATAAATAATTGCACCAATCATTCTAAGGAAAGGTCTAACAAGAATAATAGGACATGTAGGATTCCAATCTATATCAAGAACAATGAAATCTATGGGCACATAATTCCTATTTGCAACAATAAGAACATCATTAATTTTTCCCATATGTTTCTTAATGGTGAAATCCGCAAGATGCAAATTTAAAGAGCACTCATCAATGTCACGAAACTCTAGCACATCACACAAAGTTTTTGGAATCGTAGAAACGCTAGAACCTAAATCACACAAGCATGGCACTCATAATCTTTAACCTTAATCTTAATAGTAGGTTCCCACTCATCATAAAGTTTTCTAGGGATAGAAACTTCCAATTCAAACTTTTCTTCAAAAGATTGCATCATAGCATCCACAATATGTTTAGTGAAAGCTTTATTTTGATTATAAGCATGAGGAGAATTCAACATGGATTGCAACAAGGAAGTACAATCTATTAAATAACAATTATCATAATTAAATTCTTTGAGATCCAATCTAGCAGATTCATCACTACTTAGGGTTTTGAATTCATCTATCCCTTTTTTATCAGTTTTAGCATCAAGATCTAAAAACTCCGAATCATTGGGACACCTCTTAACTAAATTAGACTCATCTCCAGTCCCATATTTATCAGGATTTATTTTAGAAAACATAGATTCAATAGGAGTCACATGAATCACTTTAAGATCTTCATCATTATTTTCACGGGAACGAGAAGAACACATTTTCATAAACCACTCTTTTTTAGCACGCATCCTAGCGGTTCTTTCTTTGCACTCATCAATGAAAATTCTCATAGCTTTGAGAGACTCATAGATATCATGCATTGGTGGGATAGATCTAAGCTTAAAAGAATCAACATCAAGAGAAATTCTATGCACACTTCTAGCCAAATCATCAATCTTAAGTAATTTTTCTTCAATCATAGCATTAAAATTATTTTGAGAACTCACAAATTCTTTAATACTATTCTAAAAATCAGAGGGCATCTTATTATAATTTCCATAAGATTTGTTATAGGAATTACCATAATTATTGGAGGAATTACTAGGAAAAGGCCTAGGATTAAAATGTCCTCTATAAGCATTGTTACCAAAATTACTCCTACCAATAAAATTCACATCCATAGATTCAATATTATTCTAAATCAAAGTGGACAAGGGCCTATAATTAGGATCAATATTGGTGCCCTTGCTAGGAAATAACTTCATAAGTTCATCCATCTTTCCACTCAAAACATTAATCTCTTCAATAGCATGCACTTTTTACTAGTGGAAGATCTTTCCGTGTGCCATTGAGAATAGTTAACCATTATATTATCTAGGAGCTTAGTGGCTTATCCTAAATTGATTTCCATGAAAGTACCTCCCGCGGCCGAATCTAAAAGATTTCTGGAAGCAAAGTTTAATCCGGCATAAATATTTGTATAATCATCCATAGATTCAAACCATGTGTAGGACAATTTCTGATCATAAGTATCATCCTCTCCCAAGATTGTGCAAAATGCTCATGATCAAGTTGTTTAAAATACATAATATCGTTCCTAAGAGAGGTGATCTTAGCGGGAGGAAAATACTTGGCAATAAAAGAATCTATGCAGTTATTCCTTGAAACAATACTATTTTTAGGCAAAGATGAAAACCAAGTTTTAGCCCGATCTCGTAGTGAAAACGGGAATAGCTTTAATTTAACAAGATCATTATTGACATCTCTTTTCTTTTGGATATCATACAAATCAACATAATTATTCAGATGAGATGCGACATCTTCACTAGGAAGGCCAGAGAATTGATCTTTCATGACTAGATTCAATAAAGCAGCATTAATCTAAAATACCGCATTAGTAGCAGGAGCAATCGGAGTACTAATAAAATCATTATTATTGGTGTTGGAGAAAACACATAATTTTGTATTTTCTTGATCCATAGTGACAAAGCAACCAATCCAACACACATGCACACAAGAAGCAAGCAAACAAGACGAACAAAAGAAGGGCGAAGAAAAAGGCAATATTTTTCGAAAATCGTGTTAGAAGTGGGGGAGAGAAAAACGAGAGGCGAATGGAAAATAATGTAAATGCGAGAGATTAGAGTTTAATGAAGGGTACTTGGTAGGTCTTGACTTGGCATAGATCTCCCCGGCAACGGCACCAGAAATTCTTCTGCTTCCTCGCTGCTTTTTTGAGGTAACGTTGGTGTTTCCCTTGAAGAGGAAAGGGTGATGCAGCAGAGTGAAGTAAGTATTTCCCTCAGTTTGTTGAGAACCAAGGTATCAATCCAGTAAGAGATTACACAAAAGTCACCAAATACCTGCACAAACAATCAACAACTTGCACCCAGTGCTATTAAGGGGTTGTCAATCCCTTCTAGGTTATTTGCAAAAGTGAGATCTGATAGAGATAGATAAACAAATAAAGTAAATATTTTTCGGTTTCTGGTTTATACATTGAAAAGTAAAAGATTTCAAGATAGTAGATCTGAAACTGATAAGATGTAGAAGAGACCCGGGGGGCCATAGGTTTCACTAGTGGCTTCTCTCATGATAGCAAGTTTACCGTGGGTGAACAAATTATTGTTACATAATTGATAGAAAAGTGAATAATTATAACAAAATCTATGGCAATGATTATGAATATAGGCATCACGTCCGAGACAAGGAGACTGACTCCTGCCCGCATCTACTACTATTACTCCACACATCGACTGACTACTGCCTGCATCTAGAGTATTACGTTCATAATAACAGAGTAATGCCTTAAGCAAGATGACATGATGTAGAGGAATTGACTCAAGAAATATGATTAAAACACCATATTTTTATCCTCGATGGCAACAATACAATACGTGTCATGTCCCCTACTAACACTGGGATTGAGCACCACAAGATTGAACCCAGAGCAAAGCACTTCTCCCATTGCAAGAAATATCATTCTAGTTGTCCAAAAAAAACCGATAGTTCGAAGAGAATTACTACCATATAAGGTCATGCATAAAAGAATTCAGAAGAAACTCAAATATTATTCATAGATAATCTGATCATAAACACACAATTCATCGAATCTTGACAAACACACCGCAAAAGAAGATTACATCGGATAGATCTCCAAAAACAATGAGGAGAACACGTTATCGAAGATCAAAGAGAGAGAAGAAGCCATCTAGCTACTAGCTATGGACCCGTAGATCTATGGTAAACTACTCACACTTCATAGGAAGGGCAATAGGGTTGATGTAGATGCCCTTCGTGGTTGATTCCCTCTCCGGCAGAGTACCAAAACAGGCCTCCGGATGGGATCTCGCGATAATAGATGGTTATGGCGGCGGAAAAGTGGTTTCGATGGATGTTCTGATGTTTCTGGAATATATTGTTATTTATAGGCGGAAGAAGTCTGCCGGGGGAGGCACGAGGGGCCCACAAGGTAGGGGGCGTGCCCCCCACCCTTGTGGCCGCCTCGTGGATCCCCTAGCGTGTACTCGAAGTCCACCTGATGTCTTCTGGTCCAAGAAAAATCTCCAAAAAGTTTCTCTCCGTTTGATATTCCTTTTCTGCGAAACTCAAAAACAAGGAAAAAACAGAAACTAACACTGGGCTCTGGGTTGATAAGTTAGTCCCAAGAATCATATAAAATAGAAAATAAATGCATATAAAACATTCAAGATAGATAATATAATTCCATGGAATAATCAAAATTTATAGATACGTTAGAGACGTATCAATCGCCCACTTGTGTTCTTGTTTACAATTTCTCAAGATGACACAAGAGAATACTAAGTTGTGTGATTTTTCCAATACCAACAACAATGATTTCATTAGCACTCCGATTGCTCCTCCCGCCACTAGTGCGGAATCTTGTGATATCAATGTTGCTTTGTTGAATCTTGTCATGAAAGATCAATTTTCCGGTACTCCTAATGAGGATGCCGCGTCCCATCTTAACACATTCGTGGAATCATGCGATATGCAAAAGAAAAAAATGTGGACAATGATATTGTGAATTTGAAATTATTTCCGTTCTCTTTGCTCGATTGCGCTAAAATTTGGTTTTCGTCTTTGCCACGAAGTAATATTGATTCTTGGCACAAGTGCAAATATGCTTTTTTTACTAAGTATTTTCTGCTCGCAAAAATTAATTCCCTTAAAACCTAGATCATGAATTTCAAGCAACTTGAGCATGAGCATGTTGCACAATCTTGGGAAAGGATGAAATGGATGCTAAGGAATTGCCCAACTCATGTGTTAAATCTTTGGATGATCGTACAAATTTTTTATGCGGGGTTGAATTTTGTATCTCGTAATCTTTTGAACTCCACCACGGGTGGTACTTTTATGGAAATTACTTTGGGTGAAGCCACCAAATTTCTTTATAATATTACGGCAAACTATTCACAATGGCATACCGAAAGGGCGCCTACTATTAAAAAAGTTAATTCAGTTGAAATTTATTCTTTTAGTGAAAAAGTTGATGCTCTCATGAAAAGGGTTGCTAATAAAAGTGCTCCTATTAACTTAATGATATGCCCATGTCTACTTAGTTTGAGAAAATAGTGATGCTATAGATGTGAATTTTATCTCACAAAATAATTTCAATAACAATGCTTATAGAGGTGATTTTAATCCTAATCCTTTCCCAGGGAATTCCACTAATAGTTAAGGTAATTCCTACGGTAATTCTTCTTACAATAATAGGAATGCCTCTGATCTTGAGAATAGTATTAAAAAATTTATCAATACTCAAAAGGTTTTCAATGCTTCTATAGAAGAAAAATTGAATAAGATTGATGATATGTCTAAAAGTATTGATATAATTTCTCATGATGTGGTAAATATCAAGTTAATTTTTTTTGCCCAAGGTTGAGGAATCAATTAAGGCTCTCTATGTTTCTATGGATGAAAGTAAGAAAATAACCGTTACACTTAGAGCTAAAGGAGAATTTTTAGAAAAAGCGTTTTCTAGTGAATGCTTTTCATAAAAATGATGAAGATCTTAAAATGATTGGTGTTTCTTCTATTGATTCCTTGTTTAGTAAAGTTAAACTTGTTGATAAAGGGACTGAAGAAGAGTCAACTTTAGTTAGAAGGCATCCCGATAATTTGGAGGGTGAAAATCTTGTTGAGAAAATTGATAAAAGTGGGTTTGGAGAGGTCAAAACTTTAACTAGTGATATGCCCACTCTTTTGGATTACAAGGACTTTAATTATTATAGTTTCTCTTTGATTCATTGTATTTCCTTGCTGCAAACCATGATATATTCACCTCATGCCTGTGAACAAAATAAAACTTTTACTAAACATATTGTTGATGCTATGATGAAAGCTTTAGAAGATAAGTTGGAATTGGAAGTGTCAATTCCTAGAAAATTACATGATGAATGGGAACCCACTATCAAAATCAAGATTAAAAATTATGAGTGCAATGCTTTATGTGATTTTGGTGCTACTGTTTCCACAATTCTGAAATCTCTTGGTGATGTTCTTGGTCTTACCAATATTGAAGATTGTTCTCTTAATTTGCATTTGGTGGATTCTACTATTAAAAATACTTTGGGAAGGATCAATGATGTTCTTATTATTGCAAATAGGAGCTATGTACCCAAATACTTTATTGTTTTGGACATCGATTGCAATTCGTCTTGTCCTATTATAGTTGGTAGACCGTTTTTACACACTATTGGTGAAGTGATTGATATGAAAGAAGGGATCATTAAATATCAATTTCCCTTGAGAAAGGGCATGGAACACTTCCCTAGAACTAAGATCAAATTTCCTTATGAATCTGTAATGAGGGCAACATATGGAACATCCAACAAAGATGACAACACTTGAGATCTTGGTGTTATGCCTAGCTAAGGGCGTAATACGATAGCGCTCGTTGGGAGGCAACCCAACTTGTATCTTTTTGCTTTTTGGTTTTATTGCAGTTCTCAATACAATACCCAATAATACCTCTGGTTTGATGTGTTTTTGTGGTTTAAATAAGTGTTTGTTCCAAGCAAAGCCTTTGGGATGATTTGGTTGATAATTGATTTGATCGCGTGGGAATTCAGAAACTTTTGCATCCAGAGTTAGAATTTCTGACAATTACTAGAGCGTGATAAACTCTTGAATTGTATTGAAATTATCAATACACAAAATTTCCACGTTATCCTAATTTTTAAGAATTTTTAGAGTTACCGAAGTGTGGTCAAAATCGCATCTTTACAGAGTATTATGTTTTTGACAGATCCTATTTTCGTTGTGTTATGTGCTTATTTTGATTGACCTATGGTTTCTTTTGAAGAGTTTTTTCCATAGAAAAGTCAGAATACAGTAGGTATAACTATTAAAAAAATATGAATTGGTTTGCTATAGTGTTTAGAGTACAATTTGGTTTTGTTATACTAACGGAGCCCACGAGGTTTTGTTGAGTTTTGTATTATTGAAGTTTTCAAATTTTGGGTGAGATCGCGATGGATGAAAGAATAAGGAGCAGGAACAGGCTAAGCTTGGGGATGCCCGAGGAACCCCAATATATTATTCAAGAAGTATTGAGCAACTAAGCTTGGGGATGCCCCCGAGTGGCATCCCCTCTTTCTTCTAATGACCATTGCTATTTTACTTGACACTATATTTTTATTCGTCACATATTATGAGTTTTGCTTGGAGTGTCTTGTATGATATGAGTCTTTGCTTGTTCTTCCTTTTAATTTTTAATAAGTATCCTTGCTGTACACACCGATTTGAGGGAGCCAAATTGTGTTATGCTTGCTCCTATGCTTCACTTAAATTTTTTATAGCCATGGAATTGCTCTAGTGCTTCACTTATATCTTTTGGAGCACGATGTGGTTTGTTATATTTGAAAAAATTCTCTCATGCTCCACTTAGATTAGTTTGACATAAAGAAATATGACACTCATGTTCTTCACTTATATTTGTTTGAACTTATCAAAAGCAGCATATGAAACTAGTCCCAAAGTGATAGATATCCAAGGGGGATATAATAAAAACTTTCATGAAGATCATTGGAAAAAATAAACTTGATTCTTTGTAATAGTTTTGAGATATGATGATATTGATATATGAGCCATGTTAATGAGTAATTATGTTTTAGTAATAATATTGATGTTAAGGTTTGTGATTCCCTATGCAAGCACGAAAGTCAATAGTCATGCAATGGAATTACATCCAACTTGTGTTGCACTATTCGGTGTTAGTTATGTTTAATGTTCTCTTATGATGGTTTTCGTTCCTTGGTTGGTCGCTTCTCAATCTCTTGCTAGCCTCCACTTTGTACTAAGTAGAAATACTACTTGTGCATCCAATTGCTAAAACCCAACTTGCGTCTAATGAGTCCACCATACCTACCTATATGCAGTAGTTCCTTGCCATTCTAAGAAAATTTGTATGTGCCAACTCTAAATTCAAAATAAATTTCTCTTTTGTGTGCCCGTACTGCTCATGAAGCGGCAAGGGGTGGCTAATATTTTTCATGCTAGATGTGGTATTCTCAAGATGAGTGTTTATTCATTTTTCATTGCACGAGAGTTTGGCGGTAATAGGGATTCCCAGTCCCGAAATGAAAAAGAAAATTTACTTTATATTGTCAAATAATAAATTCCTTGGAATGTGTTGGTATGGAGGGCAACCGTGGATACGGCTAGCCATGGCTTGTGAAAGTTTGGTGTAAAAAGGAATAAACTTTTTTTATGTTTGGGAACCGCCTATGATATATCTAGCATGGAAAGTGTTGGGAACTCTAAGTCATTCTCATTGATGAGAAAATCATGCCACCCAAAATAATTTTATCTCTCAATTTAAGCTTTGAGCTCTGGCACCTCTACAAATCCCTATGAAGGGCCTATCTTTTTCTTTATACAATTTTTATTTTTATTTTTATTTGAGCATCCATCTTCTCTTATAAACAACCAACTACGGAACACTATTATCACACTTGAGCATTGGATGTAGCCAATATTCGGATGTGTTTCATGAATGGATCAATGGTTGAGCATGGTGGGCTAGGGATAACTTGCTTTAGTACTGATATTTGAAAGACATGGTTGTTTATTGATATGCTTGAGTATTAAAGCCCTCATGTCAAAACAAGGCTATTGGTTTGAACCATATAAAAGTCCAAATGTCCATGCTATAAAAGAAAGAATATGTGATGAAAATGATAGGCATTATTCCACATAAAAAATTATATTTTTATCATTTACCTACTAGAGGACGAGTATGAATTAAGCTTGGGGATGCTGATACGTCTCCAACGTATCTATATTTTTTATTGTTCCATGCAGTTATATTATCATTCTTGGATGTCTTACAATGATTTTATATCATTCTTGGGACTAACCTATTAACATAGTGCCAAGTGCCAGTTGCTATTTTCTGCTTATTTTTTACATCAGAAAAAATCAATATCAAACGAAGTCCAAATGCAGCGAAACTTTTTGTGGATTTTTTTGGACCAGAAGACATCAAATGGGCCAGAGTAGCACCTGGGGGGGAGGGGGTGCCCCGAGGGGGGCACAACCCACTAGGGCGCGCATGGGCCCCCAAGCATGCCCAGGTGGGTTTTGCCCACCTCGGTGGCCTCCCGCACTGCCTCCTCGCTCTATAAATACTCCAATATTCCAGAAACCCTAGAGGAGTTGACGAAATTTTGTTCCATCCACCGTAAGTTCCAGAACCACTTGATCCAATCTAGAGCCCTTTTCCGGCATTTCGCCGGAGGGGAATACGATCACAGAGGGGTTCATCATCCTCATTGGTGCCTCTCCGATGATGCGTGAGCAGTTTACCACAGACCTACGGGTCCGTATGCGGTAGCTAGATGGCTTCTCCTCTCTTTGTATCGCAATACAATGGTCTCTTGGAGAACAATTTGATGTAATGACTTTTTGCCATGTGTTTGTTGGGATCCAATGAATTGTGAGTTTATGATCAAATTTTCCTTGATTTAATATCCATTCTTGATTTTTATAGCCTCGTATTTCTTCTCTCATATTTGGGTTTTGTTTGGCCAAATTGATCTATTTATCTTGCTGTGGGAATAAGTGCTTTGTATTGGGTTCGATCTTGCGATGTCCTTTCCCAGTCACAGAAGGGGCAGCAAGGCACGCATGTATCGTTGTTATTAAGGATAAAAAGATGGGGTATATTCCTACATGAATAGATCTTGTCTGCATCATATCGTTGTTCTTATTGCATTACTCCGTTTTTCCATGAACTTAATACACTAGATGCATGCTGGATAGCGGTTGATGTGTGGAGTAATAGTAGTAGATGCGGGCAGGAGTCGGTCTACTAATCTTGGAGGTGATGCCTATATACATGATCATTGTCTTGGATATCGTCATAATTATTTGCTTTTCTATCAATTACCCAACAGTAATTTGTCTACCCATAGTATGCTATTTTCTCGAGAGAAGCCAGTAGGGAAATCTACGCCCCCGCGTCTAGTTTCCAATCATATACTTTCAGATCTATATTGCCAATTGCCTTTTTCTTCATTTGCAACTTTTATTTTAAGATCTATATTATAAAAAGCCCAAAAATACCTTGCTGCGTTTTATTTGCATCTTTCAATTTACTACAATTTTATCCTATCCTTATGTCACTTTTTGGCATCGCTAACTGGAAGGGATTGACAACCTCTTTAACGTGTTGGGTTGCAAGTATTTGTTATTTGTGTGCAGGTACCGTTTACGTAGCGTTGCTTGGTTCTCCTACAGGTTCGATAACCTTGGTTTCATCACTGAGGGAATACCTGACCGTTGTTGTGCTGCATCATCCATTATTCCTTGGGGAAATACCGACACATCTCAAGCGACATTAGCCATTTGCATCTGAGCGGGTTGTCCCCACCGCCGCACTACGCAGCTAAGCTGTGGGAGAACGGCCCGCCGGGGGAGGCCAAAGGCAGGACCGACGCCATAAGGTGGAAATCGAGGTGACAAGCAGCAAGGATCCCAGTGCCATCGCCATGCAGGAGCTGACCATCTTCACAGTTCCACTCAAGCTGCTGGCTGGGGCTGGGTTGTCGAGGACGGTGTCCCTCCACATTCAGATTGATAAGCTCACCTCCTAAATAATTCTACATTGCCTTCTGTTTACCTTAGTAATATGCTAATATAGGGGTTAGCTTGGTCTATTTTAGCTTAGGAGATGGTGGATTGTGGTGGCGATGCAGCAATTACTTCGTCATCAGAACAACAGTTAAAGTAATTTCCAACAGTGGAACATATATTTTGTGTCTGTTGGATATGAATATCCTTTGGGTAAGTAATAATGCGTGTGAAAAAAGACTAGTCTATATCTCGCCACGAGGCTATTCCTGGCGAACGCCCCAATAACCGTAAGATATGTATCGGACGGTGCTAGTTATTGCATGTACACAACAGTAGAAAAAGAAGTATCGTGGCATATTACAAAACTGCTACACCACGGCCGAGAACGCGTTCCCACGTTAAGCCATCCGAAAATAGTGCCGCACTTCGAAACTAGAACTGTCAATAAATTTTGAGCTTGCGTCTCGTCACATTTAAAATTACTACCACGCTATATTTAATTGCGAACATGTTCGCACCGATCAAAACCTAAACGGTTTCCCACTTAGGAGCATATTAGTGGATAAATACTCTACTCCAAGATGACTGCACATTCCTCCTCAACTCCTCATCCACAAAAACAAACAAGTCTTTCATTGTTGTTCCCTTGCGTGTGCCATGGCCCGCATGAGTTCTGGGTCGAGAGATTACGACCAGGGGGAGGCAAGCATGGAAGTGGAAGCACGAGACATGTCCCGCCTCTCCGCCGTAGCTGCCAACATGTCCTGCCGGGCCATTGTAGTAGCAGAGAGGCCCCGCCACGCCGTCGAAGCAGCAAACAGGTCCCGTCGTGTCGTCGATGTGGTAGACTGGTCCGTCCGCTCCGTGGAAGCAACAGAGGTCCTCCCGTGCCGCGGCGGCCTGGGAAAATGTCTCGCGGGCAGGCGATGACTCTCACGAGCGCACGCACGCTATGCTCGATGGCCTGATGGGTTAGATCTCCGGCTACATGAAGCTGCAGGATGAGATGAATGCCTCGTTTGAAAATGCTACTTGTCATCCGGGGACTAGGGGAGGACGAGGCGAAGCTCCGCACTGAGCGCGACCTACTGAGGGCAAAGATCGTCGGAAGGGCGAAGCAGGCGGAGGAGACTGCTGCCTTGTTGAAGAGGGCGGGCGTCATCGTCAAGAAACTTATGGACGAGAATGGTATGCTCCGCATCGAGCGTGAAAGGCTAGTGGAGGAATCCATGGCTACTACCGAGGAGCGTATTAAGGACATGAAACTGATAAAAGAGATCATTGCCGCTCGCTGTGAGAACTAGTCTCAGCGACCTGCAGCGCATCAAGAAAGTAGAGATCAGCCAGCCAAATCGTTGTATGTGTCTTCCTTCTTTTTTTGCACTTGTGTATTCCGGGCATAGCCGCATGTGGCTTTTTTAATTATCTTCCTAAATATGTAAGACAATTATTATCCACTGTCGTCGTCCTTATATATTCATCAGTCTTGCTATAAGTCATAGTAGATGCTATATAGGTCCGTCGTATTTTACATCAAAAGATTCGTGCACAATTTTCTTTTCAGATTTACTTTTTTTCTCTCTTAAATCTCAGTCGAGACATAGCCACACCATTAAAAAGGGGCTCGGGCACCATTAATGGAGACCTTGGGAGAGAGGTGGGCAACATATGGAGGTCAAAGGGCTCTCCTCCTGATAAGTATGCGCAGGGGTCTGATCGCATGCCTCCCGTACTCAAATAGCTACCCCGTACGATGCCTCCTAGCCAATAAAAAAGGGGACGCGTAGTGACACGTAAATGGTAAGTAGAACGTTGACGGTTTCAATAATACTTGTGTTTCCGATTTTAGCGTGAAATCACTTGTTCCAAAATGACTATGTTGATTGTTAATATGTGTGCCCTCGCAAATCGGACAGCAAAATTACGACAACATGTTGGTGCCATATCATGACACCAAGCCAAGTTTCATGATTTTCTTGCGCGTTTTGGATTTACAGGAATTAAAAACCAAGTTTCCCAATGTTTCCAGCCGAGCCACGACGCCTAGATGTTTGAATTTCATTCCCATTTTTAACCAACTTTGGCGTATTTGAGCACATGCTTGTAGTTCAAATTTGAATTATGCACATTAAATGACGAGAAACTCAATTAACGTATAAAAAAGGCCAAACGGACCCGAAATAATTCCAAAATTTAACATGACACTCATATAGTTCTATATTGCCTCTGTAAGAAAATCAAGGGGGGCGGGGCAGGCTATATCTGTTGGGAACGTAGCATGCAACTTCAAAAAATTTCCTACGCTCACGCAAGATCTATCTAGGAGATGCATAGCAACGAGACGGGGAGAGTGTGTCCACATACCCTTGTAGACCGAAAGCGGAAGCGTCATGTTATAGCGGTTGATGTAGTCGAATGTCTTCCCGATCCAACCAATCCAAGTACCGAACATACGACACCTCCGTTTTCAACACACATTTATCATGATGACTTCCCTCGAGCTCTTGATCCATTTGAGGGTCGAGGGAGAGTTCTGTCAACACGATGGCATGGCCTCGGTGTTGGTTATGTGATTCGCGCAGGGCTTCGCCTAAGCACCACGACAATATGATCTGACGTGTAATCTGTGGAGGGGGCACCGCACACGCCTAAGAGAAACATGTGTGTCTTTGGGGTGCCCCCTGCCCACATATATAAAGGAGGAGGAGGATGGCTGGCCCTAGGGGGCGCGCCAAGAGGGGAGTCCTACTAGGACTCCCTAGTCCTAGTAGGATTCCTCTTCAAGGAAGAGAGGGGGGAGGAATGAGAGGAAGAGGGAGAAGGAAAGGGGAGCGCCGCCCCTTCCACTAGTCCAATTCAGGCTACCATGGCGGGGCCACCCCTTGTGGCCCTTCTCTCTTTCCACTAAGGCCCATCAGTTCCCCTGGGGGGTTCTGATAACCATCCGGCACTCCGATACTTATTCGGTACCTATCGAAACTCATCCGGTGTCTGACTAACATCGTCCAAAATATCATTATGTATGTCTCGACTACTTCGAGACTCCTCGTCATTTCCATGACCTCATTCGGGACCCCGAACAACCTTCGGTCACCAAAACACATAACTCATAATACAAATCGTCATCGAACGTTAAGCATGCTGACCCTACGATTTCGACGTTTATGTAGACATGACCGATAAATAACTCCGGTTAATAACCAATAGCTGAACCTGGATGCTCATATTGGCTCCTACATATTCTACGAAGATCTTTATCAGTCAAACCGCATACCAACATACGTTGTTCCCTTTGTCATCGGTATGTTACTTTCCCAGTTTCGATCGTCGGTATCATCATACCTAGTTCAATCTCGTTACCGGCAAGTCTATTTACTCGTCCGTAATGCATCATCCCGTAACTAACTCATTAGTCATATTTCTTGCAAGGCTTATAGTGATGTACATTACCGAGAGGGCCTAGAGATACCTCTCCGACACTTGGAGTGAAAATCCTATTCTCGATCTATGCCAACTCAACAAACACCTTCGGAGACACCTGTAGAGCATCTTCATAATCACCCAGTTACGTTGTGATGTTTGATAGCACACAAGACGTTCCTCCGGTATTCGGGAGTTGCATAATCTCATAGTCAGAGGAACATGTGTAAGTCATGAAGAAAGCAATAGAAATAAAACTAAACGATCATTATGATAAACAAAATGACCATCCGTTAGCTTAGCATAATGATCATTTAGTTTTATTGCTATTGCTTTCTTCATGAATTATACATGTTCCTCTGACTATGAGATTATGCAACTCCCAAATACAGGAGGAACACCTTGTGTGCTATCAAATGTCACAACGTAACTGGGTGATTATAGAGATGCTCTACAGGTGTCTCCGAAGGCGTTCACCAAATGACAACACATGTCTATGGTTAGGAAACTTAACCATCTTTGATTAACGAGCTAGTCTAGTAGAGGCATACTAGGGACACTCTGTTTTGTCTATGTATTCACACATGTATCAAGTTTCCGGTTAATACAATTCTAGTATGAATAAAAGACATTTATCATGATATATAAGGAAATATAAATAACAACTTTATTATTGCCTCTAGGGCATATTTCCTTCAGTCTCCCACTTGCACTGGAGCCAATAATCCAGATTACATGTAATGATTCTAACACCCATGGAGTCTTGGTGTTGATCAAGTTTTGCTCGTGGAAGAGGCTTAGCTAATGGGTTTGCAACATTCAGATCCGTATGTATTTTGCAAATCCCTATGTCTCTCTCCTTGACTTGATCACGGATGGAGTTGAAGAGTCTCTTGATGTGGTGGGTTCTCTTGTGAGACCTTGATTCCTTCGTGCCCCCTGCCCACATATATAAAGGAGGAGGAGGCCGACCGGCCGGCCCTAGGGGGCGCGCCAAGAGGGGAGTGATGTCTACACACGCTTCTACTCTTGTAGACTATGTTGGGCCTCCAAGCGCAGAGGTTTGTAGGACAGCAGCAATTTCCCTCAAGTGGATGACCTAAGGTTTATCGAACTCAGGGAAGTAGAGGTTGAAGATGGTCTCTCTCAAGCAACCCTGCAACTAAGATACAAGAAGTCTCTTGTGTCTCCAACACACCTAATACACTTGTTAGATGTATAGGTGCACTAGTTCGGCGAAGAGAGGTTAAATGGCAAGTGATATGGATGGTAAAACAAGGTAATATAAATATGTAATAAAAAGTGCAGCAAGCAAACAAGTAATAAACGTGAGCACAAACGGTATTGCAATGGTGGAAACGAGGCCTAGGGTTCATACTTTCACTAGTGGCAACTCCCAACAACATTAACATAATCGAATCACATGATATTTCCCATAAAACATGCAAAGGGGACACACTCGGAGGTCATTCCTTCGTGGTCAAGAGAGGACGAGAATTATGTAGGGCTACAAAAGCACACCTCAAAGTTCGTAGTTCTCAATCTAAGGATTTCCCAATGTCACCGCGGCCATCCAAAGAGAGTCCCACAATCACCACAACATATCTAAAGGATAGTCAAAGACAAGCACCAAGAGACTCTGAATCTTCAATCAACACACAAGAGAGGAAATCACTCATGAAAATATTGTTCTAATCCATGTCCAATAGACCGCTGTCACCTTGGTCTCGGGGATTATACTAGATAAAGACAAGTGAGTACATCAATCCAATACATAGAGGAAGGGGAAATATCATGGGATCACCCTAGATTAACATAGCCTATGATCACAACGAAGATCACATCATGGGAGAGAGAATTGACCACATAGCTACTGGAAAGAACCTCAGCCCCGAGGAGGAACTACTCCCGCACCATGGAGGGAGGAAGCAACGTCGATGGAGATGAATCCGGGGCCACTTCCCCGTCTCGGCAGGGTGCCGGCGCAGGAATTATGGTCCCCCGAAGCTTGATGGAGATGGCGGCGGAGATCGGAATCGCGTCTGGAGAAAAGGGGTCCGGAATCAGGGTTTCCTCGACACGCTTTAAATATATGCCAAAGGGGGGCATCGGAGGTGCCTCGGGGGGCCCAGGCGCCCCCCGGTGCGGCCTAGGGGGGGCGCGCCCACAGGGCGCCTGGAGCCCCTGTGGCCCCCCCCCCCCGACTGTACTTTGGCCGCACGGTAGCTTCTGGAACGCTGATTTTTTATATATTTTTTCTGGATTTTTCCTGGCAGTTCTCGTAATGTGAAAACCTGAAATACAAAAACAGCCGAAAACAGAAACTGGCACTGGGGTGCACTGGATTAGTAAGTTAGTCCAAATATGATCAAAAGTGTATGGAAGTGTATGAATACCATAGCAATATCACCCAAAAGTGGCATGGAGCAAGCAGAAATTATAGATACGTTTTGGACGTATCAGGGAGGCCTACTAGGACTCCCTTGTCCTGGTAGGATTCCTCTTCAAGGAAGATAGGGGAAGGAAGGAGAGGGAGAGGGAGAAGGAAAGGGGGTGCTGCCCCCTTCCCCTAGTCCAATACGGACTGCCATGGGGGGGGGCACCCCTTGTGGCCCTTCTCTCTTTCCACTAAGGCCCATGAAGGCCCATTAGCTCCCCCAAGGGGTTCTGATAATGCTCCGACACTCCGATAGTTATCTGGTACCTCTTGGAACTCATCCGGTGTACGAGTAACATCGTCCAATAAATCATTATTTATGTCTCGACTACTTCGAGACCCCTCATCATGTCCGTGATCTTATCCGGGACTCCGAACAACCTTCGGCCACCAAAACACATAACTCATAATACAAATGATCATCGAACGTTAAGCGTGCGGACCCTACGGGTTCGAGAACTATGTAGACATGACCGAGACATATCTCCATACAATAACCAATAGAGGAACCTAGATGCTCATATTGGCTCCTGTATATTCTACGAAGATATTTATCGATCAAACCGCATAACAACATACGTTGTTCCCTTTGTCATCGGTATGTTACTTGCCCAAGATTCGATCATCGGTATCATCATAGCTAGTTCAATCTTGTTACCAGCAAGTCTCTTTACTCGTTCCATAATGCATCATCCCATAACTAACTCATTAGTCACATTGCTTGCAGGGCTTATAGTGATGTACATTATTGAGAGGGCCCAGAGATACCTCTTCGACACTCGGAGTGACAAATCCTATTCTGGATCTATGCCAACTCAACAAACACCTTCGGAGACACCTGTAGAGCATCTTCATAATCACCCAGTTACGTTGCGACATTTGATAGCACACAAGGCATTCCTCCGGTATTCGGGAGTTGCATAATCTCATATTCAGATGAACATGTATAAGTCATGAAGAAAGCAATATCAATAAAACTAAACGATCATTATGCTAAGCTAACTGATGGGTCATGTCCATCACATCATTCTCCTAATGATGTGATCCCGTTCATCAAATGACTACACATGTCTATGGTTAGGAAACTTAACCATCTTTGATTGACGAGCTAGTCTTGTAGAGGCATACTAGGGACACTCGGTTTTGTCTATGTATTCACACATGTATCTAGTTTCTGGTTAATACAATTCTAGCATGAATAAAAGACATTTATCATGATATATAAAGAAATATAAATAACAACTTTATTATTGCCTCTAGGGCATATTTCCTTCAATATCATTTTGCACATAAAGGTGACACATTCCCTCTCAAAACCATGAGCCTTCTTGAGAGAAGCTCCAGTTTCCAAGAAGCATATACCAAAACTTATTCCAATTCAGCCATTTTTTTCCACGGCATGTTAGTGCCATGACGTGACACCATGCCAAGTTTCATGATTTCCAGGCGTGTTTTGGATTTACAAGAATTTAAATACCAAGTTTCTCAATGTTCTCGGCCGAGCCACGACGCCTAGGTGTTTGAATTTCATTCCCATTTCTAGCATGGGACCTAGAAATTCACCCGAGGACACACATGTTATTTTTCAACAAACTTTGGTGCACTTGGGCATGTGTTGTAGTTCAAATTTGAATTATGCTAATTAAATGACTAGAAACTCATTTACTGTATAAAAAAGCCAAACGAATCCGGAATAGTTCCTAAATTTAACACGACACTAATATAGTTCTATGTTGCCCGTGTAAAGAAAATCAAGGGGGGGGGTGGACATATATCGTTTCCCACACAAAGGTGACACGTTCCCTCTCAGAACCATGAGCCTTCTTGAGAGAAGCTCTGGTTTGAAAGAAGCTTATACAAAAACATGCTCCAATCCGGCCAAAAAATGTACCACAACATGTTAGTGCCATGACATGACACCATGCCAAGTTTCATGGTTTTCAGGCGTGTTTTGGATTTACAAGAATTTAAAACCTGAGTTTCTCAATGTTCTCGACTAAGCCACGACGCCCAGGTGTTTGGATTTCATTCCCATTTTTTGCATGGGACCTAGAAATTAACCCAAGGACACACCTGTTATTTTTCAACCAAGTTTGGTGCACTAGAGCATGTGCTTGTAGTTCAAATTTGAATTATGCACATTAAATGGCCAGAAACTGAATTAATGTATAAAAATGGCCAAACGAACCCGGAATAATTCCAAAACTTAACACGACACTCATATAGTTCTATGTTGCGTCTGTAAAGAAAATCAAGTGGGGGGGGGGGGCATACACACAAAGGTGATATGTTCCCTGTCAAAACCACGAGCCTTCTTGAGAGAAGCTCCGATTTACAAGAAGCTTATACCAAAACTTGTTCCAATTTGGCCAAAACAATTACCACAACATGATAGTGTCATGACTTGACACCATGCCAAGTTTCATGATTGTCAGGCGAGTTTTGGATTTATAGGAATTTGAAAACCAAGTTTCTCAATGTTCTCGTTCGAGTCACGACGCCCGGATGTAAGAATTTCATTCCCATTTCTTGCATGGGACCTCGAAATTCACCCAAGGACACACATGTGATTTTTCAATCTACTTTGGTGCACCGGAGCATGTGCTTGCAGTTCAAATTTGAATTATGCACATTAAATGACTAGAAAATCAATTAATGTATAAAAAAATGCCAAACGAACCCGGAATAATTCCAAAATTTAACAGGGCTCTCATATAGTTCTATGTTGCCTCTGTAAAGAAAATTAGTGGGGGAGGCAGCGTATATCGCACACAAAGGTGACATGTTCCCTCTCGGAACCATGAGGCTTCTTGAGAGAATGTCTGGTATGCAAGACTTGTCCCAATCGACCAAAATCTATGCATATGAAAATAGGGTTTAGATTATCCCGAACATCTCGCTACCTAGACCAATGTAATGTGATTTGAATTCAACATAAAATGGATACACATATTTGAATTGGAGATCGTAAGGTACATGCAGTTCATATTGAAATATGAGTACTATTATATGCATGTTTACCGTTATCAAGATAATATTTAAATGATGGTATAACTTGACAACAATCGTATTCAAATAAGGAAAATTGATTCAAATTTAGTCCATATGGTAGAAGACAATATATATATTCATAGGGTGGAGTAAAATGTTCATATAAGATGGAAGATCAAAATGTAGGACTACATCCATTATAAGCAGCAAGATCATCTAACGATATATTCGAATTCAACATAAGGCGATTCAAAAATTGAAATTCCAGATCCTAGCACTTGTAATCATATAAAAAGGTACATGACTCTTTCTTGTGGTGGGCATTGATTTTTGTTGTTGTTGTTGAGGGAAGTGCGAATTGATTTGTTACTGTACAGGTTTGTTCTCCCGATTTTTTTTACATTTTTCTTGTTTTTTTCAATGGCATTTATAGCAATACAGTAAAAGGGGACATGACTCTCTTGCGTCTTGTATGAATTGTTTTTTGTACACATTAAGTTTGTTCTGCCGAACATGGAATCCGTGCCTTGTTATCCCGAAATTTTCAAGCACGAGTATCTTTTGTCTCTTTTGGTCCGAAACTCCCGCCTCTTCAACCAGCGCTGCGCCTTGTTATCCCTAAATTTCAACGCGCGCGAAAACTCCCTCCTCATCTGAAATCGGCCCCGCAGCCGAGAGACCCGAAATCCCCCTTCTACCCCTCAGCCGGAAATGCCGCCTCGGCGTCACATGGTCAAAACCAGTGGGTGTACGTTCGTAACTTACCCCACATTTCGGACAAGTGCGGCCCTTAGGCATGGCTCCCCCTACCTTCCCCTCACCCCCATTCGTACACCGAGGCCGCCAAAACTCACGAAACCCCACACCCCTCCGTTGGCCTACCGACCACCGCCCAGCCGAAGACTCTTCCGTGACGATGTCGTCCACAGTAACAGCTCGACGTCCCTCATCCACGCACCGGATGTGGATCCCTCGTCGATCTCATTGTCCCGCCGGATGAGCTGCCTCGTCCTCTACTTCCAAGGAGCTGCCCCGAAATTTGTCTCGTCCATCGCGCCACCTCCGTCCCCACAGTGCCATCTTGACCTGTCCCACCGTAACCGCAGCACCCTCACCAATTGCTCCGATGAAGCCGAGGCCTACTCGGCGCCACCAAAGAGGTTCTGCTCTCATCGCTGCATTTTATCTTTTATTTGATCTCATGGGGCTGCGGTGCTCGATACCGAGCAGACATGGCGGGTCTCCATCGACGGCGCCATCGCCGGCCACTTCTTCCATGACGTCTCTCCCCATGTTGTTGCTTCCTCGGTGGATACTTCCACATAAGCATTAGCTGTTGTTGCTCCGGCTCTCGCTTGCGCTGCGGCTCTGTTCTTGCTGTCGGTCGCGCTGTTGCACCACTCTTGCCTTTGTTCGTGTTGCTGCTCTGCTCTGCTATTGCTGTCGGTTGCTCTACTACTCCGTTCTTGCTCTCGTTCGTGCTGCTGCTCTGCTTCGCTCTTGCTCTCGCTCGCGCTGTTGCTTCTCTGGCATGACCTGTGGTAGCTACATGAGTTGCTGCTTTAGCACTCACTCACAGTGCTGCTGCACGAGTTGCTCTCTGCTAGCTCATTCCCTGCTCGAGCGGCTGCTGATTTAGATCACTGCTTCTCTGCTACTAGTGCTTGAATGCCCTAAAGTTCTATTGCAATGCTTTGCTACTAGTTCAATAGTTTTGATAGTAGAATATAGTTTCGAATGTAAAGTTCAGTTTCTTCAGTTAAGTTCAGAGTGAACAGTATTTACAGCATCTGTCGGAGTGGCCGTCGTGCGGCTGATGCATTTTACATCTAGCACTTTTTGGTGATGTATTTTACATCATCTATTGCAGATGTTATTAGAGTCCCACTTCAGATTAACGTTGTCTGTCTTGTCCCGATTCAGCCTTGCCGTCGTACACGTCACCGGAGCTACTCGAATGACGGAACCGTCCAACACAGCGGAGTAGTACCCTCGGTGTCATCTCTAGAGGCATCAGATCTTCTTCCCCGCCTCCGACAGTCAAACAAGCATCACCATCCTCCACGTCCAACCCAATGATGTTGGGGTCGACAAGGCTATGCCAAAGAGGCAGTACACTCATCACATCCCTTTGTTACTCTGCATTCATGTCGATCCCTCAGGGATCATCTGGTTCAAAGCATTTGCAAATCTAGAAATAAATGAATCGTGGTGACAAAGTTAACAGGGGGAAAACTAAATGCTCTTTTGAACCACAATTTGAATTGGTTTAGCAAGATAGCTATTATATGATACTCATGTGGACCAAATCTAAGCTCACGAAATATTTCGAGGGTAGGCTTCATCATGTTGAAGACTGCCTACTAGAATCGCCACTGGTTCAAAGAAAAAGTGAATGAAAACATAGGAATTGGAAACTTTACTATGGTACTACTATTCATGCATTCCGTTAGAAGGAATGGAGCAAAGCAAAACTGGAGGATTTTTTCCTTTGGTGTCTCTTTCAAAGAAAAAATGTAGGAATTTTAATATCCACTTGGACGTCCTTTTCAAATTAATATGCATGAAGAACATGACTAATTGCATTACTGGCATAATAAGATTCTTATTTTACATTTTCATGTGATTTGACTTTAATTTGACCATGTTTCTCCATCCCTGTGTTCTTCCAATTCATGTGAACCAAACACCCCGGTTGACAGAAATCGTACGTTTGCAAACCAAACACGTGCATTCCTATCATATTCTTGTGTTTTTTATGTCCCTGCATTTATAGAATCCTCCAATTCTAAGGAGCCCTTACAAATTTACTTCATTTTAAGATAGGTGTCAAATAAAACTCTGTGTGTTATGTCCTGCTCATGCCATGCCGTCATCCACCCCACATGAGGTGCACCATCGACGGAAGCGTTCAATGCAACAGATATTCCCCCTGCAGACTTTCTTTCGCCGCCTCAGATCGTCTTCCCCATTGCCGGCATCCACATCAACTACATTACCATCATCGACTGAGCATATGAACCTCAGGACTACACAGTTTCAGAAGTGAGGTCACACTCTTACGTGTCTGCTTACGTTATACATTGGTTATTATTACCTACTAATTTATCATCATGTTCACCTCTTAGACTCCGAGTCAGGTCCAAACTAATGTTCAAACTTCAGTATTAAAACGCATGTGGGCACATATCAAGGCAACAACGAATAGTATCGGTCTACTATGTGGTTTATCTATCTTTTTAATTTGAAGCTATAATCTGTGTGCAATCATTAGTTTTGGATCTATCCACTAGTTTGCTACCATCAGTCTAGATTTCTGCATGAACCCCTTAGGCCTTACATAATTTAACTATGTTTTTCTATTATGCATGTCGGTTATTGTACACAATTGTACTGAACATGTAGAGAAAAAGAGAAGACCATTGTGTGGGAATATAATGTCATGCAGATGCCGCTCCATGGCGGGCGAAGTGGGCCCCCCTCCCCACATGCCAGATTGTATTCCAGAGGAAGATAACTTTTTCAGAGGGAGATTCTGAGGGAGCTGACCACTCCTATTTACCCCTGAGGTGTTTGCTCTAACCTGGCATGCTGATGTTGGTCATATCATGCATATGGCGCATCACATTGCTTACTTTTGCTTCGTGTGAATGCCACCTGCTTGGTTTCTATATCATACTCCCACTGTTCCCAAATATTTTTCTTTTTAGAGATTTCAAGAAGTGACTACATATGTAGAAAAGTGAGTGAATCTACACTCTAAATTATGTCTATATACATCTGTATGTGGTAGTCCATTCGAAATCTCTAAAAAGACAAATATTTAGGAACGGAGGGAGTATATGTGAATTATGCAATGCCATCTTCTTTAGCCAGGCATCATATACATGAATCATGCAATGCCATTTTGTTTAGCCAGGCATCGTATATGTGAATTGTATCGTGCCATATTTTTTCATAATGTATTCCATTTTTCAACAATGTTTATAAATTCATCTATTCTTCCCATGCATCAGCCATTTGAGTAGGTCATGGGAAATTCTCGAGTGGAAACAAGGTCTTATGAGCAGTTAGTGCTACCTGTCGATGCAGATTTCTTGCTGGTTATCGATAGCTCCTCAGAGGAGGATTCAGAGATAGATGACCAATCGTATTCCCCCCGAGGTGTATGCTCTAACTTGGGCAGGGTTATATTGCTCATATCATGCATATGGTGTCTTGCATTTCCATGCCATCTACTTAGATTAGACATGCTTTGTGTGAATGCCTCATGTTTGCTTTCTATATCAGATATATGAATTATGCAATGCCATGTTTTTTAGCCAGTTATCATGTATATAAATTGTGCACCGCCATGTAGCCAGGCATCATATATGTGAATTATCTCATGCCATCCTTTTTTTCATTACATATTCCATTCATCAACAATCTATGTATATTGAACTACTCTTCATGTGTATCAGCCATTTGAGCTGGTTATGGAAAAATCTGGAGTGAAAACAAGGTCTTCAGAGCAGGCAATGGTACTTGTTGAAGCATATATCTCGATGGTTACACGTAGATCCTTAGAGAAGGATTCAGAGACAGATGACCAGTCCTATATCCCACCTAAGGTGTATGCTCTAACTTGCAATGTTTATATTTCTCATATCATTCATATGGTGTCTTGCATTGCTTAGTTTAGACATCATATACATAATATTCAATGACATATCCTTAGTTCAGAGATCATACATGCGAGTACCAACTGCTTAGTATATGAATCGATTTTGTGAATTATATCATGCCATCATGTATACTTAGACAACATGTATGTGAATTGTTTCATCCCAACCTATTTTTAGAAAGAGATCATATAGTTTTGTCATGTCATCCTATTTTGATACTCATCATATGTAGAAGTATGCCATTATATCCTCTTAAGTTATCCATCATATATCTGAAATTGTGTCATGCTATCCTGTTTAGTTAGCCATCATATATGTGAAATTATGGCATGCTGTCTGCTGTCATGTTTGGTTAGACAACATATCCGTGAATTACCACGTCTGTCTATGATACAATATATGTACTTTCAATTTCTTTTCTTGTTTATCAATCATTTAAATTGGAGGGGGTGATGGCAGTATCTACGGGAGTAAAAACCCGTTCTTAACAAAAGACAATGCTACCCATCGATGCAGATAGAACCATGGTTGTACTAGCCCACAAACTAGCCCCACCACACATAATCGAGACTCCTCCAGATTGTACACTTACGCCGTTGGACAGAGAACCAGCTACACCCCATCTAACCCCAACCCCAGCGCATAGTAACCACTTCTAGTTCACACAACACCATGTCCACCATAGAGTACCCCCACACGAGTAGTTTGTAAAGTAACTACAGTGCCCAAAGCACGAAGACCACCACTGCAAACTCAAACTCCATGTTTAAAGCAGAAGAGCAAATGTTCTCAGGTCAGATTCCGTAGCTATGGTCTATACTCCTTTGCTCTTGGACCACTGTATTTATTCATACCAACTAATTTTAAATTTGAAGGATCCAATTGAAACTCCAATGGCGCAAAAGATATGTTTTCAATCTATTTCTTTAACTGGATTGATGTTCTAACTTCTTGCTCTATGTTGATTTCAGTTTTAGTTGTATAAACAATTATGTTCTCATGTTATGCACATTACAAGTGTTGTCGGTGCTGTGTAGTTTCCCACACTTATATTCTATCTAGGCAGTTGTCTCTTAAAAATATATGATTTGAACTATGTCTCTATCTTGATTTGGCAACATAAAATAGAATGATTTGGACAATTCAGTGACCACAGTACATAGATATATGTTTGTTTCATGCCGTTATCCTATCCACCTTACTACTGAACCTGTTTACCAAAATGAGTTTCATATACTACGTACGTGCTAAGCCTGTGATGTGTGTGCTTGGTTCTCTTGTAGAATGCGAACATAATATTGGAGAAGAGCACCCCATTATGCAATGTTAGAGAAAGTAATGCAGATAAGGTTCAAGATAGTGAGACAACCATGTTGGTCTCCAAGAAAGGTGATAAAAACTATCTTGTAGACAGTGAGACAACCCCAAAGTCCTGCGTTGATGTAGTGTTCGAGTTACTGCCCACTACCGGTGGCACAACCTCTTTGATTCACTGCCTAAATCACTTCGGCTTCTTCAGTCTCAGCTACAAGCTGAAAGGCATCAATTAGCTGTGCTGTAGCAAGAAGCCGAATGACTCAGGAAGTTCCTGCAGAATTCAGATGCATACTTTCTCGTGCAACAGCAAGTGCTGGACGATTTTTGCTTCAAACAAGAGAAAACTAATAAGCTTGCTAAGCTTCTTGTTAGCATGGTGGGTATCCAAGATATTTGTTGAGCTCTTCTGAAGTGTTTTAGTTCTGGACTTGTTTGGCTGCCGCCTTTATTTTCACTAGTGGCGAATTTAGATGCCCAATGTATGTAATATGCTGCTTTGTTCACTACATTTGCATTGGTGGCGAACTCTGATGCCCAGAGGATGTAATATTTGTAATAGCCGTAATAGCCTAGCATAAGTTCCTTGATTATTTATTTCCATATTGTCTTCTTTATTATTTTGTGCTGGTAGTCGTTGCAGTTCTTTTTCCATGGTAACCTTTTTATTTAGAACTAGGCCACAGTAACCATTGGCAACATACTGACCATTGTAACCATGGTCTTGCTGCCTGTTGTAGTGTAACATCCCAAATTTTCAATTTGGAATGTTATACATAGATCATATTGCATTGCATATTTTATTGCATTTTGTGCGTGGCGATCCTCGAAAATTTTAAGCAACTCAAGGATCTACGGAGAGAGTTGGGAATTCTACCGTTTTCGTATTTGAGTTTTCTCGAATACCGGTACGAGGATCACGTTGGGTTTAATTATTTTTCTCTCCCTAAAAATATTTCTTAATGAAGTATACGATCGGAGATAATATGACTTCTCCAAAATAAAAGAAATATTGGAGGAAAATATTAAAATCATTTTTGGTTTTTATTCGGATTTATTTTTTATTTTATCTGCATAGGAAAAATGCGCATTTTTCATAATTGCATTTAGGCCCGGGAAAAATGTTCACCTTGTCCTAAATATTATTTGAGGACGGCGAAAATTTATTTCGGAATTTTTGGAGTCCGTTTAGTATTTGTTTCGTCCGTTTTAGTGCGTCAGGAATCTTAAAAAAAAGGGAACCGACCTAACCGGACCGTGTCCGGCTAGGACTCCGCCCGGGCAGCCTTTAAAGCTCGAGCCGCCGCCCCGCAGCCCACCCCCAGCCCGCCGCAGACCCTAGCCCCACCGCCTCGAAAAGTGTGTGCGCCACCGCCGCCCTTAGCCGCCGCCGCCGCCGCCTTGCGCTGCCGCCGGTGCGAGTCGCCGCCGCCGCTCGCCGCGCCCACGCTCCGCCGCCTCGCTGCCGCCGCCGCGCCAAGCCCCGCCGCGACGCCGCCGTTCCGCCGCCGCGGCGTTGTTCCGCCGCCTCGCCGCCGCCCGTTCGCGGCTGGAGCCCGCCGCCACCGGAGTTCGTCGTCCCGAGGTAGCCGCCGGTTTTCCGTAAAAACCGTTTGTTTTTTAGTAAACCCTAAATCCATTTTTAGATCATTTCGGTTTTTGCGGTTTAGTTATTTAGCGGACGTTCGTCCGTATGTTCGTTTTAACAAACGTTGTTCGCCCGTTAGTTACAGACAGCGAACATTCGTTCGTTAGCCTGTTTGTCAGTTTTCTTTTCGGGCCTTTTATCCGCGATTATTTTCGATCGCGATTTCTCCCCGGATCTTGTTTTTAGTTTTTCTTCTCGCTCAAGAGTCGGAATCAGGTGATTCAAAATCCCAGATCTTCGTCTCGACGCCCTTTTTCCGTTTAACCAACTTGAACAAGGTTTTGCTACTGTAAAATTTGACCTTAGAACAATCTAGTAAACGGATCCTGTTTCTTTCGCAGTTTGAATTCGTTGCCCCGTTTGATTTGATTCTTTTTGCAAACCAGAGTTCTTAAGTTGAACTTTCTGGTTAGATCTTCTTATTTGGAGTTATGTTTGTCCATCTTTGCTTGATTGCTTATGTATGCTACTGTTTTCTTGTGATAGAATACCCGGAATGCGAAGCGTGCTACTATGAGTCTCTAGGTTTTGCGAATCATCAACAAGGCAAGTAACACTTTGATCATGCCCCTTTATTACCCAGTTTTTATGCATTAGATCAAACCCTCTCACATTGCATGAGTAGGATCTCTTAACCTATGGCTCTGGGAATTAGATTGAGGTAGAACCTATTACCTGCATTATTTTCGAACCCTTGGGAGTTACTTCTACTTTATGCTTAGGTTGCCATGCTATGCTCATAGACGTGGTTTGGGTTTGAGTGAAATCCGTGACAGATGTGAGTTGTTAATTAATGGTCCAACTTAAGTTGGCTACTTGAATACACATCTGGGTGGATTGGTTGCAGGGCACCTGGAGAATCCAGTGTTGTCCTAGGAAATCCCGGGGTTCCGTGTGATTTTTCCTATGGAATGCCACCCAGGCTCAAAGGGATCATAAAACTATTCATGCTAGAAACTTCCGTGTGCAGCCACAATGACATTATGGGCTCTGGCATAGTATGAGTAAGTTGTGTGAGCTCTTTCAGTGGTGGACTAGCAGATGTAGGGGAAAGTAGGTGTACGGGTCCACCCGGGGTAAAGATTAAATGCTTCTGAAAGATTGTGTCTCGATCATCCGTTTCTCAAACATCATGCAGTGCGAGAGATCCAACGGAGGAGATCGAGTCTTGTGGGGAAAAGTGCACAAACCTCTGCAGAGTGTACAAACTGATCATGATTAGCCGTGTCCCCGGTTATGGACAATCTTGAGTATCTCGTACTTGAATTATTGGTTGATCTCATCACTCTAAAATTAATTTGATGGGTTAATGATTACTTTAATTGGGATTGAGTTGGAGGTACCTTCTCAATGATGTTTCAAATACCATGATAGTTAAAATAAAATTTATTCCTTTGTTGTAGGAAAAAATTGGCTTTATGCAAAAACTTTAACCTTTTTTTTGAATAATAAAACTTTAACCTTCGAGCCTCCACCAGCCAAATATGCATATAGTGTTCGCCTTTATTCTGTTACTTGCATCTACTGTGTTATGTTGCCAGCATATTCCATCTGCTGACCCGTTTCGGGCTGCAACATGTTACGTTGCAGACTTTTCAGATGAGGAGTAAGACGTTCTAGGTCGTTTGTCATGCACTCAACTATGCCGTTGGAGTTGATGGACTCACTTACCTTCCAAGCCTTCCGCTGTTATTTTGCTAGATGGCCTTAAGCCATAGACTTTTCTAATAAGTTCTCTTTTGAGACATTTGATGTAATAAGTGTGTGATTGCCACTCTGTTATAAATCATTCAAGTACTGTGTGTGTCAGCATTACCGATCCAGGGATGACGCTGAAACACAGAGACTTCGGTCCATTCGGATAGCGGTCGCTACAAGATGGTATCAGAGCACATGCTGACTGTAGGACACGACCACTAAGATAAACCCTAGGTCACTCTTCTCTACCCATTTTTTACTTCTCTCCATTTTCTACTCTTTTAGGATGGTGGACCCAAGGAACAAGTTCACTCAACCAGATGAAGACACACCTTTTGGACGACACTTGAAGGAAGTCACTAGGTATCTAAACATAGGAATACCAAGCTTCACCGGGACCTACACCGCCACTTTACCAGAAGAGGAGCGATGGAGTATTCAAGTTCAAATTCCCGGGAGGACATTCGTACCATCCATTGAGCTAATAGAGTTTTCTTTTGATGCACCAACCTGGAGCGTAGGCAAGAGTATGGCAGCCCACATCACCATGTGACGTATTGGAGAAGTCTACAAACAGGAGCTAAAGGACACTATCTACCAGATTTGTGGACGCCGAAATGAGCTTTGGGACATGATCAGCACCCGGAAGTACAGGTCCATTGCAGTGTTCATCCAGGAGTTAAACCAGCACATTCGTCGACAGGAGCACCAGATGTGCGCAAGGATGATAGATTTGAAGAAGGCGCTAACCAGGAACTTGGAGCTAGAAGAGGAACTCAAGTCTACTCGTGACGGATACGAGGAGGAGATGTTGATAATTGTTGCGAAGAATGATGATTTGACAAGGAAGCTAGGAGTATTCATGGGAGATCCAGCCCCAGGAGGAGAAGAGGAAGAAGAACCCAAGGAGATTCGTTCTGAAGACTACATCATCATCGACGTCACGGACTCAGACCCCGATGATAGTGATGATGAAGACTACGAAGATGAAGCTGGAGCAGACATCATGGAATCTTCCGCCGATCAATATTTCTAGATGACCACCCTATGACTAGTAGTTTTTCCCCACAAAGTAGATTTTAGAGCACTTTGTAACGTTAGCTAGATCTTTGTAAGCCCTTGTTTGAAATTGATTGGTGTGATATGATTGTGTTTGTCTCATGTGCATATGGGTAGTGATTTCCCTTTAGACCTCAAATTCTATTCTAATCTCTTCCCTCTACACCCATCAGATGCCTCCGAGAAGTGAGCCCGGATTTCAGTTTCCCCCTGAGCTCACTCAGTTGATCTAGCAGCAGAACACTTTGATGCAACTTCTTGTCCAGAACAATCAGAACAACCAGAACAACAACAACAACCCTCCACCACCACCACCATGGACAACCTAACACGTTTCTTAAGGTTGCAACCACCGGTGTTTGCTAGCAGCATTGAACCAATAGTTGCTGATGACTGGCTGCACAAGATTGGAAGGGACTTGACCACTGCCAATTGTACGGATGCTGAGAAGGTGCGATTTTCCGCACACCAGTTGTCAGGACCAGCAGCAGCATGGTGGGAGAATTACACAGCCAGTTTCCCTATAGCCAATGTCACTTGGGATCAATTTCAGCAAGCTTTTCGCACTGCCCATGTCTCAAGTGGAGCTATGAGCATGAAGAAGCGGGAGATTCACAATTTGTGCCAAGGAAATCGTACTGTGGCTCAATACGTAGATGAGTTTAGTACCCTATCTTGTTATGCCCCAGATGATGTGGCCACAGATGCCACAAAGCAGGAGAGGTGTATGCAAGGGCTGAATGATGAGATGAGCGTACAATTGATGGTGGCAACCTTCAACAACTACCAGGAGTTGGTAGATAAGGATCTTATGATTGAAGGGAAGCAGCAGTAGATTGAGAGCCGCAAGAGGAAGTATGGACAAGGAAGGAATAATTATGGAGCCCAGCAGAAGCCCCGATTCACCCCGAATTCGGGAGGATACACCTATAACCATGGAAGCCACACCCACACCGGAGGATGTTATCACAGCCACAATGGCTCCAAGAATGGGAATGGGAATGGAGAAAACAATAATTAGAACCCCTCTACTCCATCCACACCCGCCAAGAGGGATTTGAGCCACGTTACCTGTTTCAAGTTCGGGAAGAATGGACACTATGCCAAGGAGTGCCCTGAAGCTAAGAATGGGAACGTCAATGGAAGCGTCGGGAAGAAGCCCAACCCGTTCAATAAAGGACAAGTGAATCACGTGACCGTGGAGGAAGTTGAAGAGCAACCAAATGCGGTTATCGGTAAGTTTTTGGTTAAGTCATTTACCGATGTAGTTCTTTTCGATACTGGTGCATCGCATTCATACATTTCAAGGGGATTCATAAATAGACATAAGTTGCCCACCAGAGAGTCCTTATGACCCCCATTTTAGTAAGTTCACCCGGAATGGAATATATGGCAAATCAAAGATGTTTTCAGATGCCATTGACCATTGGACGACATGTTTTCCCCTCAGACCTAATAGTTTTGGAGTCACAAGGATTGGAGGTGATACTAGGTATGGATTGGCTATCGATGTATGGAGGAAACGTCGATTGTGCCAGTAAGTCTATTTTGCTTACCACCCCGGAGGGAAAAAGGATCAATTATGTATCTAGGCATTCGCCTAGAAGGACACAAGCACATTCTCTCACGTGAGTTGTTCAGGAGGAAGTACCCGTAGTAAAGGATTACCCGGATGTTTTTCTAGAGGAGCTACCCGGCATGCCACCGGATAGGGATATTTAGTTTTTGATTGAGTTATTGCCTTGCACCGGACCAATATCGAAGAGACCGTATCGGATGCCAGCAAATGATCTGGAGGAGATCAAGAAGCAGATTAAGGAGTTATTGGAGAAAGGATTTATTCGCCGGAGTTCATCACCGTGGGGAGCCCCAGTGCTTTTGGTCGAGAAGAAGGATGGATCTTTAAGAATGGTCGTTGATTATCGGGCACTGAATGAAGTGACTATTAAGAATAAGTACCCGTTGCCGATGATCAATGATCTGTTCGACCAACTTCAAGGAGCTAAAGTATTCTCCTAGATTGATCTATGATCTGGATACCATCCGTTGAAAATCAGAGAGAAGGATATACCTAAGACAGCCTTCACCACAAGGTATGGGCTATATGAGTATATGGTTATGTCATTTGGATTGACTAACGCCCCTGCCTATTTCATGAGTATGATGAATAAGGTGTTCATGGAGTTCTTGGATAAGTTTGTCATGGTATTAATTGATGATATTTTGGTGTACTCGAAGAACGAAGAGGAACATGCGGAGCATTTGCGTTTGGTACTGGAGAAGCTCAGAGAACATCAGTTATACGCCAAGTTTAGCAAATGCAAGTTTTGGTTGAAGGAAGTTGGATTTTGAGGGCATGTTATATATGGAGAGGGTATAGTAGTGGACCCTGTCAAAGTGCAGGCAGTCACTGAGTGGTTGGCACCCACTTCAGTTGGAGAGATCCGCAGTTTTCTTGGACTCGCAGGATATTACCAGAGATTCATAGAAAATTTCTCCAAGATTGCAAAGCCCATGACGACATTTTTGAAGAAGGACACAAAGTTTCTTTGGGCTGAAGAGTGCGAAGAAAGTTTCCAGGAGTTGAAGAAATGTTTGACGATAGCCCCAGTGCTGATCTATCCAGATATACGCAAGGATTTCCAAGTGTATTGCGACGCTTCACGCTTAGGACTTGGAGGAGTACTCATGCATGATGGAAGAGTTGTTTCTTATGCATCCCGTCAACTACAACCGCACGAGTTGATTTATGCGACGCACGATTTGGAGCTAGCTGCAGTTGTTCATGCGCTCTAAACTTGGAGACATTTCCTCATTGGAAATCATTGTGATGTGTACACGGATCACAAGAGTTTGAAGTACATTTTCACTCAGAAGGAGCTGAACCTCAGACAAAGGAGATGTGTGGAGCTTATAAAGGATTATGATATGAAGCTGCACTACCACCGAGGAAAGGCCAATGTCGTTGCAGACGCTTTGAGCCGAAAGAGTTATGCAAATACCCTGGTAAAGGGGGGATTGCCACAGGAGTTAGCAGAATATCTTAGGGAGCTTCGTTTGGAGATAGTTCCTACAGGATTTGTTGCAACATTGGAGGTTCAGTCAACATTGCTTGGAAAGACACGCGAAGCCCAGAAGGAGGACAAAGAGATTGCCGAGATAAAGGAGAGGATGAGTGAAGGAAAAGCCAAGGGTTTTCGTGAGGACGAACACGACGCCTTGTGGTTTGAGGACCGAATCTACGTGCCCAACAACCCGGATATCAGGTAGTTGATACTGTAGGAAGCACATGATTCGCCATACTCGATACACCCCGGAAACACTAAGGTGTATTTGGATTTGAAGGAACGTTTTTGGTGGATGGGAATGAAGAAGGATATTGCCAAGTATGTAGCCGTATGTGATGTATGCCAGAGAGTAAAGGAGGAACATCAGAACCCAGCAGGATTACTACAATCTATGCCGATACCCGAATGGAAGTGGGACAAGCTTGGCATGGACTTTATCACCGGATTGCCCGGGACCAAATCAGGATATGACTCAATCTGGGTAGTAGTAGAACGCTTCACCAAGGTAGCCCATTTTATCCCCGTGAAAACCACGCATACCAGTGCGAAGTTAGCCAAGATATACATGACCTGGATCGTATGTCTGCACGGAGTTCCGAGGACCATTGTATCAGATAGAGGAACACAGTTCAGTTCAAAGTTTTGGCATCAGCTACACCAAACTTTGGGAACGAGGGTGGAATTCAGTACAACTTTTCATCCACAGACCGATGGACAGACCGAGAGAGTCAATCAGATTCCGGAGGACATGTTGAGAGCTTGTGCTTTAGATGATGGATCTAGCTAGGATGAAAACTTGCCCTACGCGGAGTTTTCGTACAACAATAGTTACCAGGCCAGTCTGGCACCGTTAGAAGTGTTGTACGGAAGGAGATGCCGAACACCGTTAATGTGGGATGAAGTTGGAGACTGTCAATTATTTGGACCAGACCTGATCGAAGAGTCAAAAGAGAAGGTTAAGCTGATTCAAGATAGACTGAAGGTAGCTCAGTCCACGAAGAAGAGTTATGCAGACTCAGAGCGCAAGGAAGTAGTATATGAAATCAGAGATAGAGCGTACCTGAGAGTGTCGCCTTTGCGAGGAGTTAAACATTTCGGAGTTAAGGGAATGTTAGCCCCGAGATTTGTGGGACCTTACCGTGTTTTGGAATGCATGGGAGAGGTTGCCTATAAATTGGAGTTACCCGAAGGATTGTCAGGAGTGCATGATGTGTTTCACGTTTCTGAGCTTAAGAAGTGTCATGCAGAGATGGCCGATATTCCTTTAAGAGACACAGTACCCCTAGAAGCAATTCAGCTGGATAGCGATCTGACTTACGAGGAGAAACCCGTTAAGATCCTCGAGTTTTCGAGCAGAGTCACTCGTAGTAAGGTTATCAAATTTTGCAAAGTTCAGTGGAGTCACCACACCGAGGAAGGAGCCACCTGGGAACGAGAAGATGATCTACGCAAAGACCACCAACACCTGTTCTCTAGCCAAGCCGAATCTCGAGGGCGAGATTCATTCTAAGGAGGGTAGGTTTGTAACATCCCAAATTTTCAATTTGGAATGTTATACATAGATCATATTGCATTGCATATTTTATTGCATTTTGTGCGTGGCGATCCTCGAAAATTGTAAGCAACTCAAGGACCTACAGAGAGAGTTGGGAATTCTACCGTTTTCGTATTTGAGTTTTCTCGAATACCGGTACGAGGATCACGTTGGTTTTAATTATTTTTCTCTCCCTAAAAATATTTCTTAATAAAGTATGCGAGCGGAGATAATATTACTTCCCAAAAATAAAAGAAATATTGGAGGAAAAATATTAAAATCACTTTTGGTTTTTATTCGAATTTATTTGCGATTTTATTTGCATAGGAAAAATGCGCGTTACTCAAAATTGCATTTAGGTCCGGGAAAAATGTTCACCTTGTCCTTAATATTATTAGACGACAGTGAAAATTTATTTCGGAATTTTCAGAGTACGTTTAGTATTTATTTCGTCCGTTTTAGTGCGTCAAGAGTCTTTAAAAAAAGGAGGAATCGACCTAACCGGGCAGTGTCCGGCCAGGACTCCGCCTGGGCGGCCTTCAAGGCCCTAGCCGCCGCCCCGCAGCCCACCCCCAGCCCGCCGCAAACCCTAGCCTCACCGCCTCGAAAAGCATGCACGCAGCCGCCGGCGCGAGTCGCCGCCGCCGCTCGCCCCACCGCCTCGCTGCCGCCGCCGCGCCGTCGTTCCGCCGCCTCGCCGCCGCCCGTTCGCCGTCGGAGCCCGCCGCCGCCGGAGTTCATCATCCCGAGGTAGCCATCGGTTTTCCGTAAATACCGTTCGGTTTTTTTAGTAAACCCTAGATCCGTTTTTAGATCGTTTCAGTTTTTTTCGGTTTAGTTATTTAGCGGACATTCGTCCGTACGTTCGTTTTAATGAACGTTGTTCGCCCGTTAGTTACAGACAGCGAACGTTCGTTCGTTAGCCTGTTCGTCAGTTTTCTTTTCAGGGCTTTTATCCGCGACTATTTTCGATCGTGATTTCTGCCCTGATCTTGTTTTTTGTTTTTCTTCTCGCTCGAGAGTCGGAATCAGGTGATTCAAAATCCCACATCTTCGTCTCGACGCCCTCTTTCCGTTTAACCAACTTGAACAAGGTTTTGCTACTGTAAAATTTCACCTTAGAACAATCTAGTAAACGGATATTGTTTCTTTCGCAGTTTGAGTTTTGTTGCCCCATTTGATTTGATTCTTTTTGCAAACCGGAGTTCTTAAGTTGAACTTTCTGGTTAGATCTTCATATTTGGAGTTCTGTTTGTGCATCTTTGCTTGATTGCTTATGTATGCTGCTGTTTGCTTGCTATAGAATACCCGGAGTGCGAAGCGTGCTACTACGAGTCTCTAGGTTTTGCGAATCATCAACAAGGCAAGTAACACATAGATCATACCCCTTTATTACCCAGTTTTTATGCATTAGATCAAACCCTCACACATTTCATGAGTAGGATCTCTTAAATTGTGGGTCTGGGAAGTAGATTGAGGTAGAACCTACTACCTGCATTATTTTCAAACCCTTGGGTGTTACTTCTACGTTATGCTTAGGTTGCCATGCTATGCTCGTAGACGTGGTTTGGGTTTGAGTGAAATCCATGACAGATGTGAGTTGTTAATTAATGGTTCAACTTAAGGTGGCTACTTGAATACACATGTGGGTGGATTGGTTGCAGGGCACCTGGAGAATCCAGTGTTGTCCTAGGAAATCTCGGGGTTCCGTGTGATTTTTCCTATGGAATGCCACCCAGGCTCAAAGGGATCATAAAACTATTCATGCTAGAAACTTCCGTGTGCAGTCACAATGCCATTATGGGCTCTGGCATAGTATGAGTAAGTTGTGTGAGCTCTTTCTGTGCTGGACTAGCAGATGTAGGGGAAAGTAGGTGTACGGGTCCACCCGGGGTAAAGAGTAAATGCTTCTGAAAGACCGTGTCTCGGTCATCCGTTTCTCAAACATCATGTAGTGAGAGAAATCCAATGGAGGAGATCGAGTCTTGTGGGCAAAAGTGCACAAACCTTTGCAGAGTGTACAAACTGATCATGATTAGCCGTGTCCCCGGTTATGGACAATCTTGAGTATCCGGTACTTGAATTATTGGTTGATCTCATCACTCTAAAATTAATTTGTTGGGTTAATGATTACTTTAATTGGGATTGAGTTGGAGGTACCTTCTCAATGATGTTTCAACTACCATGATAGTTAAAATAAAATTCATTCCTTTGTTATAGGGAAAAATTGGCTTTATGCAAAAACTTTAACCTTAGAGCCTCCACCAGCCAAATATGCATATAGTGATAGCCTTTATTATGTTACTTGCATCTACTGTGTTATCTTGCCAGCATATTCCATGTGATGACCCGTTTCGGGCTGCAACATGTTATGTTGCAGACTTTTCAAACGAGGAGTAAGCCATTCTAGGTCGTTTGTCATGCACTCAGCTATGCCGTTGGAGTTGATGGACTCACTTACCTTCCAAGCCTTCCGCTGTTATTTTGCTAGATGGCCTTAAGCCATAGACTTTTCTAATAAGTTCTCTTTTGAGACATTCGATGTAATAAGTGTGTGATTGCCACTCTGTTATAAATCGTTCAAGTACTGTGTGTGTCAGCATTACCGATCCAGGGATGACATTGAAACACAGAGACTTCGGTCCATTCGGATCGCGGTCGCTACATGTAATGGGCCTGCTAAGGTCCGTATGATCCATGGGACTTCTACGGGTCATAGATTCATTGGTACTTCTACAGGCTGTATGATCGATTAGCCAAACATGGGATGTACTTTCGTGGACAATTAACGGATCACAAGATGGGCCCTAAATGGGCTATAATGGGAATCATCTTTTTATGGGCTATTAACAGGCCCATGTGTACAACAGGCTTAATTCCAACGACAAGTATAACGGGTCGTTAATGGGCCATATTTGATGGCGCCATGAAAATGGCCCAATGGATTAACAGGCCACAAATGGGCCGACTTTAACCACGGGCTGAATTTGGCCCACAAGCAAAAAGGCGAGTAACGGACCGTAAGCAACCGAATGCTGCAAATCATCCCAAGAACAAATGGGCCCTTAAAAGGCCGAAAGATTACATGGGCTGGGAACGTCCCAAAGGAGTAATAGACTGTTCATTAGGGCCAGTTTCACCACGGGCCGTGAATGGGCCAAGAGTTACAAAGGGCCTCATATGGGCCGAAAGACCTCATGGGCCGTACATGGGCTAGAAGTTACAATGGGCTGGATCATATTGGTCGTCCCAGATGAAGCTAGTGGGCCGAATTAAAAAAGTCACTAATGGGTCATGCGTTATCGGGCCTGAAAGGGCTATATGCGAGCAGGCCGTTAATAGGCTTTCGTTGGTCCGGCCCGTTAACATTTGACCAAGTTAAATGGGCTGACCTTTTGACCTGAATGGGCCATTGTTGTGTCATGCCAAATGTCGACGTATCATAGGCGCATCATGTCCATTGTTTGGTTGACATCTGTCCGCACGTGGAGCTGACACATGGTTCCTTCGGCAAATGAGAATTTTACACGTGGATCTTTCCCATTGGTCCTTGCTTTTAGCGGGTTATCGGATCCAAAACCAGACCCGATAGCTAAACGGCGACCAGTTATGGTGGATGCCACGTGTTGGTTACCCTTGACGAAAGAACTTGCATGACATGCCATTTATCATCATGGAAGTGGACACTTCCGTGAAGATAATTTTGGTATTGTCATGGAACACTTCTACGACATCACATGTATGACTATCTTGATTCTGTCATAAAATCGTCATGGATGTACATGCAAGACAGAAAACGTGACCTACTGTGACAAACACGTATTATCACGGAAGTCGTTTTTTATGTAGTGAATAGCGCAAGCATCTGATCTTGTTCGAAACATGATGGAAGTTTCAGTTGAAATCAATGAACTCACCGCATAGTTGAAAGATCTAGACACCCGTATGAAGGCAGCTAAGTCCAAGTTTGTTACCAAGAACTTCGAAGAATCTTTTATGGATCTCAATCGAGTTGTAACTATCCTTCGCAATAGAAGACTTGGATTTCATTCGGATCTAGACCAAATTATTCGACAAATCTGCCTTGATCATCAAGCCAAAGTCGGCGACTACAATGATCTTATCAAAGGCCACATTGATCCGTTGAAGCAAAAGAAGAAAAAGAGAATAGTGAAGAAAAATACTCCGTCCCCTCCTCTGGCAGAAAAATCTCTTGAAGCTGACACTCAGAAGGAAAACCCTCCTAATTAAGCAATTCCTTCGCCGAATGATATACCAGGCATAGATAATCCCAGCTCGCCAAGGCCAACTAAATCAGTGCATGTGGCTTCTCGAGAGCATGATGAAATTCTGCCTCAACCAGATGTTTCAAAATATGGTGAAATTCCACATACTGCTCCACATGCTTCTCCAGCTCAGGTTGGACAAAAAAAATTAGTACCTCCCGTTACTCAACCGCCCATTGAAGAAAATTCTCAACGATCCCCAGTTATCGTAAAAGATTTAGTGCTTAACAAAGGGTATGATCCCTCACCACTGCAAATCTCCATCAGCAATTCTCAAATTACTCCAGATATTGGACCTTCTGTAGCAAATTCTGTCACTCTTCATCATTCAGACTCAGTAGTTTATTGTGATGAAGTGTTATCTGTTGAAGATGAGCTCAAATATCCTTATCCTTAAGAGCGTTTGCCCCTATTCAATAAGGGTTCAGGAGTCAAATGACCTCTTCTTAATCGGAACACTCATCCTCTTTTCTTTCAAGAGAGTCCCTACATCAAGCCAAGTACCTTAGAATCTCCTTGCTACTGGACCAATGAACAAGCCGTATATTATTCTCGGATCCTCTATGATAGTCGCAAAATTTCCCCTCATGAGGTTCCCGACATTACTGCTATGAAGAGCATTGGCTGTTTCAATCATGTCATGCAAGACATCGAAGATTTTGTCCTAACTCATGTTTTTGCCTATCAACATCTGTGGAATCGAGAAACTATGCTTCAATCCTACGCCACACTGTATTTTACAAGTGATGCCTCTGACAACACCAAATGGATAATGGAATGGATGAATGAAGGGCAATGTATAAAATGCTCAGCAATGGATTTCGTTTCATACTTCCATTTTTCTCGCTTAGAGCATGGAAAGTACGAAATTTGACTTCACAACATTGACGCCATATCCGATGAAGATTTCCATTGCACAATGGACACAGAGAAAATTCATGACTATAATGGTCCTCCTCTGCCTGAGCATTTGAACTTCGATAATCAAACTCTCTACCATATGCTCACCTACAACATCTCTTTGATGGCCAAAATGAATGCAGATAATGCTATATCTGATATCCTTTGGAACACAATTCATGCTATCTCTCAAGGATTCGTATTCGATGTTGAAGACATGTTTTTGCAAATCTTGAAGGATTCTGCACATCATCCCAAATTCATCAAAGTCTTTGCACCTTGGATTCAGAAAGTGGTAGACTGTGCAATGAAAAACAAATATTTAGCCAAAAGCAGTCACAAGACATTCATTCCACTGGTTCGTGATACCGCGGGTGTGAAGGACGATATCTCCTCGGGCTAGGCTCCTATGCCAAGCTCTCTAGATTACCACACCACTTTTGAAGGACCTCGGCTGCCTTAGTGTGAACGTCAACCTGTTACCCAATCTCCTTCACACCTTGAAGTGAGTTTTCGCACTCAACAGTTGCTTCTACAACATATGGCTGAGGATCGCCAAGAGAAGGAGCACTTGGCTGCCGAATTTAATGCAATCAACAATCGAACAAAAATTGTGCACATGATTGCTGCTGAAAACAAGAAGCGTCTGTGGAAATTGCTTCGGAAGTTCTTCTCCAAGAAGCAATTGAGACATTATCATCTCAAAGAACTCTATGAGTATATTGATCAAGGGTTCTCAGCTAAAGATTTTCATGATCGGATCATTCCGTCTCTACTAGCTCGTGAACCTTCAACCAATTTACTTCGGATTCAATTGTGCAAATTGCTCGATGAATTAGAAGCAATCTCGCCCACTGAGAAATCTATTGAAGAAAATGTTATATCTCGCAAGACTCAACAGGCTGATCAAGATGTGTCATCCTCTTCTCAGCCAAGACAATATTGAAGGACCTCTTGCCACTTTTGACGATGAAGACATACCAGACACCTCAATCAGAAAATTCTTGGGGCGATGCCTCAGAGTGAATCATATTCACCTATTTCCGACTCATGTTATTCGTCAGCTTTTTGACACTAGTTGACAAAAGGGGGATAATCACATCGAGAGTTTTGATAGATTTGCTCTGTTGGATTTGGTCTTCGTGCTTATTTGCTCTGCTTTAGGAGACTTTCACTTCGTTCGCTTCAAAGACTTTCTGCCTCTCATTGTGCTCTGATGTAAAACTTATGTTATGAGCCATAATATTAATAACCCACCTACTGCACTATATTCTCTTGAAGCAATTATTTTGCAGGTGGAATTATTGACAGAAGTCATGCATGATTGCACTTTATTCTCGTTGGATTAATTCATCAGTGCTAATCATTACCCTGAATGATTGAAAAACTGTCCAAACAAGTCAATGAATTGTAGTGCATATTATCGAATATCCCAAATCCTGCATACATCTTGGGGGTATATTTCATCATCGAGACAAGTAACGCATGTTCACTCTTGTTCATTTTACATTTCACTTATCTATCTTCACTTTCCTGATTATCTGTTTTGTCAACAACCATCCAAAAAGGGGAAGATCGTTGGTGCAATGATAGGACCCTTATGTTTTGGAGTTGGTTGACATAAACAGTATGGGACTCATGTGTTTGCAAGTACACACAAAGTAGCAGGTCCCTGAAGTATCAAGGAATTTGATGCAAACAACGAATATAATCTCCCTGCATAGCAGCGAAAGCTATCACCAAAGACAAAGCTAACAAGAGTGACTCTTAAAAATTGCTGAAGTTCAAGCAATTGGTTCACTGTTTTTTCGAAGAACATGAATGCGCACAAGGAAGAATGCAGACGAGATGAAGACGTAGCATTTGTTTCGCTATTCTTCCTCTTTGATTGAGTCATTGGACCATAGTACTATTAATAAGGGTGTAGCATTGATACGTCCATTTTGCATCATGTTTTCTTGCTACTATTTATAATGTCTCTATGCATAATAATGCTTTATGGAGTAATTCTAATGAATTTTCTCTCATAATATGCAAGGTTTACACAAGGAGGGAGAATACGGGCAGCTGGAATTCTGGACCTGAAAACACAACGCCAGGCCACCTATTATGCACAACTCCAAATGAGCTGAAACTTCACGGAGATTTTTTATGGATTATTTAAGAAATATTGGAGCAAATAAATACCAGAGAGGTCCCACCAGGTGGGCACAACCCACCTGGGAGCGCCCTGGTAGGTTGAGCCCTCCTAGGCCCACCTCTCGTGCCCATCTTCTGGTATATAAGTCATTTTGACCTAGAAAAAATATAAAGAAGGACTTTTGGGACAAAGTGTCGATGTCTTGAGGAAAAACTTGGGCAGGAGCAGTTTTGCCCTCCGGAGGAGCGATTTCGCCGAGGGAACTACCCTACCAGAGGGGGAAATCGAAGCCGTCGTCATCACCAACAACCCTCTCATCTTTGGGAGGCCAATCTTCATCAACATCTTCAACAACACCATCTCCTCTCAAACCCTAGTTCATCTCTTGTGTTCAATCTTTTTACTGGAACCTCAGATTGGTACCTATGGGTGACTAGTAGTGTTGATCACATATTGTAGTTGATTACTATAGGATTTATCTGGTGGAAGATTCTATGTTCATATCCATTATGCTATTCAATACCCCTCTGATCTTGAGCATGTTTATCACTTGCGAGTAGTTACTTTTGTTCTTGAGGTCACATAAGAAATCATGTTGCAAGTAATCATGTGAACTTGATATGTGTTTGATATTTCGATGATATGTATGTTGTGATTCCCTTAGTGCTGTCACGTGAACGTCGACTACAAGGAACTTCATCATATTTGGGCCTAAGGGAATACATTGTGTAGTAGTTATTAGACGACGGATTTCTAGAGAGATAGAAGCTTAAACCATAGTTTATGTGCTACTTCGTAAGGGACCGATTTGGACCCAAATATTTAATGCTATGGTTTGATTTTATCTTAATACTTTTCTTGTAGTTGCGGATGCTTGCAAGGGGGTTAATCACAAGTAGGAGGTTGGTTCAAGTAAGAACAACACCTAAGCACCGGTCCACCCACATATCAAATTATCGAAGAAACAAACACAAATCAAACCAACAGTGTGAAAGTGACTAGATGGAATTCCCGTGTGCCCTCAAGAACCCTTTGCTTATTATAAGAAACCGTTTTGGGTTTTCCTTTGCCACAAAAGGATTGGGCTACCTTGATTCATATTATTTACCATTACCGTTACTTGCTCGTTACAAATTATCTTGCTATCAAAATATCTCATACCTATAATTTTAGTGCTTGTAGACATTACCTTGTTGAGAACCACTTGTCATTTCCTTATGCTCCTCATTGGGTTCGACACTCTTACTTATCCAAAGGACTACGATTGATCCCCTATACTTGTGGGTCATCAATCATCCGTAGCTTTGATTCTTCGATGCTAAACCAAAAACCTATGAAAGCTGTGAGAGAAATCTCTTTGTGTTCCGAGCAAATACTTGCCAGCAAGAAACCATGATCTTCTTCACCGCAAGAGATTTTTCTCCGACCGAGGAGTTACCATTACTAGTTCCTCAAGTAATGTTACTGTTGCTTCAAAATCCGACCGTTGTGAACATGTCGGTTGGCCATTGGCTGGACCGTGTGTCCAAAATGTTCATTTCCCTTCTAGGAAGGCTTCAGCTATAAATAGCCACCCCGCGTCGGCTTTGTCCGGTGTCTACTCCATTTTGTTCTGAGAAGGTTTTCAAGCAACCCACTCTCCGAGCGATTTGAGTTCAATATCCACCGAGAGAGAAAATCCTAGAGCCGAAGAATTAGATAGTGGTTCAGCATCACTTGAATCTAAGTTTAGTATGCTCCGCCTATTACTCTTGAGAGCTGCAAACTCTCTAGACGGTTAGGTGTCAATTTCTTCAGAGACGAAGAGTAATTGTGGTTCTCGAAGACGAAGTCTGTAAAGGTTCGAAGATAGCCTTCAATTATCTACCATGAGTGATCGACATTGGTTGATGAATCGATTGTCGAGGAGAATAGGGCGAATAGAGTTTATCTTCCGTGTTAAGTCACATCCCCTCCATCCAGACGTAGTCCTTGTGCAGAAGGATGATTTGGTCTAACAAATCCTTTGTTGCCTTCGAGCATCACTGTTCACTTCTTTCACTATGTTTACCTTCGATACATCGTAGCTCTTGTGCTCTCTTACAATGCTATGCCTAGTTTCCTTTCGGTGCCTGATTTTACCTCGTTGTCGTCTACTTCTAAATTATTCCGCAGTAGGGTACTGAGAGATTTAAGTTTTGCAAAGAAAATTAAAAAATTCCATTCACCCCCTCTGGTAGATATACTTCGGTCCTACAACAAATCGGTGATGCGGAGTTGGTATAATCAGTAGCACTAAGATGAAAACCTAGATCTATCTAAATGCTTTCAGTTCGACCGAGTTTGAGTGAGTTGGTCTGACCAAAATGCATGAAGAAGCTTTTCGAGGTCAATCCTTTTGGATCGGTGGCTCGGAGTGCTCCTCACCCGGAGGGTCCAAAAGAGACTTGTTCAATTTTTTGATATAGCGTGAATAGAATTTGAGACAATAAGAGCGTAGATAGCTAGAGAAGGTTCTTAGGCATTCTTGTACATCCACTTGGCCAACAAAAACCAAGACAAACAAAACAACAAATGGATGTCCTAGATTGGAGAAAATATGCAAATCAACATGCTCACACAATAAAATAGCAAATGAAATATGTGTCAAACATGCATGACAAAATCCAGCATCTATCAAGCAATTGCCGACTACTAGGGCATCTATATATGAGTATAGTCACTTAGGAGTCAAAAGAGAACATTTGATTGTAGGTCATAGTCATCGTTTAAGCACAAGTCGGGTTGCCACTTTTACGTAAAGCATTAAGTTCACATCACTAGAGTTGCTTTAGCTTAATTTTTATAGCAAAGCCCCCCTAGATGTGATATCCCCCCTAAGAGGGATGAACTAACCACGAGTTTTGTCGACGATGACTTCTAGATAGTGAAGATGTGCATGCTCAATGTTGTTGTAGCCCATCAAAAGTTCGGAGCAATCCTTCCGACTTTTGCACTTTCAATACCTACAAGGGTTAGTCCCGCAAGGAACATACAAGGATATCCATAAACATAGAGTGAATTGCACATATGATGATATCCATGAAAGCATTAGGTTACATTGTCCCTTGTCTTCCCAACAAGAGGGTTTGTGACCCCATGAACTAGTGCAAGATATGGAAGTTGATTGCACAAGTTCTTGCCAAAATGAATATGACTGAGATATGTTGGCTAAGTCACGCTCAAGAACACTCTAGTTCTTCTTCTTTGGCATCCACATCAACTTGATGGGAATCCTTGGAGTTGTAGTTGAATTTTGTCGTGGGTGGTCATGAACACCTATGGGGCAGGGCTGCCCCTTTGTGGTTCGGCGAGGGAATGATCACATTGCACAAAGAGCAGAGGCAACATGGCAGCACATCGATGTCAACTCTCGTTTACCCAGGTTCGGGCCGCTTGCCAGCGTAAAACCCTACTCCTGCTTTTGTGGATTGATCTAGAGGAACACAAAGATGAGGAGCGCTCATGCCCGGCAAGGGTACCTCACGGAGAGCAGCTACACACGTACAAGTGTTGAGGGATCAAATATTTGAAACCTTTGCTAGGTTGCCTTGGGCCTCCTTTTATAGATAAAAGGGCAACCACAGTGGGAAAATAGTCATTGCAACATGATTAGATGTCTAACAGTGATCATACCTAACTCTGGCAGTTAGGACAAAGTGCATTAAATGCACTGCTAGGTGTCATATGCAGACGTAGCCTCGACAATATTTGTCCACCGCTTGCCTAACTACCTGTTATTTGCATGACACGTCTTTTGGACGGGTGTCGTTAAAGGTAACCTCTTCTCCCGGAGGTTGCTGATAACCCACAAGTGTAGGGGATCGCAACAGTTTTTGAGGGTAAAGTATTAAACCCAAATTTGTTGATTCGACACAAGGGGAGCCAAAGAATACCCTTAAGTATTAGCAACTGAGTTGTCAATTCAGCCACACCTGGAAACTTAGTATCTGGAGCAAGATAGTTTAGTAGCATAGTAATATGATAGTGGTGGTAACAACAATAAAAGTAAATATAGTGTTTTTGTAGTTTTTATGATAATAGCAACAGAAAAGTAAATAGCAACTAGCAATATAGGTAAAGCTCGTAGGCATTGGATCGGTGATGGGAAATTACGTCGGTGTCAAGCCCCCGATTTGACCGTACACTAATCATGCATGCAAATGTGTACGACCAAGATCAGGGACTCACTTGAAGATATCACAACACAACTCTAGACACAAATGAAAATAATACAAGCTTTATATTACAAGCCTGGGGCCTCGAGGGCTCAAAAACACAAGAGTCAGCGGAAGCAATAATATCTGAGTACAGACATAAGTTAAACAAGTTTGCCTTAAGAAGGCTAGCACAAAAGTAGCAACGATAAAAAAGGCAAGGCCTCCTGCCTGGGACCTCCTAACTATTCCTCGAAGCCGAACTCCACGTAGAGACATCCTCGGGATCATCTGGGTCCTGGACTCCACCATCTGGTTGCATCATCCGATAAAAAGGGACAAAAGGGGAAAAGGGGGAGAAAGCAACCGTGAGTACTCATCCAAAGTACTCGCAAGCAAGGATCTACACTACATATGCAATGTAATCTGTGTAAAGGGGTAATATCTATGGACTGAACTGCAAAAAGCCAGAATAAGAGGGGGATAGCTAATCCAATCAAAGACTACGCTTCCGGCAACCTCCATCTTGCAGCAGTAGAAGATAGTAGCTGGAAGTAAAAAGTATCCTCGCTTCTAGCAGCCTCCGTCTTGCAGCAGTAGAAGGGAGTAGATGGTAAGTTCAGCAAGTAACATCGTATAGCATAATCCTACCCGGCGATCCTCCTGCACATCACCCTGTGAGAGAGCAACCACCGAGTTGTATCTGGCACTGGTAAGGGTGTGTTTTATTAAGTATCCGGTTCTAGTTGTCATGAGGTCGGAGTACAACTCCGGGCCATCCTTTTACCGA
>LR738714.1:410491973-410556265 GCA_902687465.1 Secale cereale
GCTTCTGCCCATGCGCTCATTTTGCCCACTTTCCTTCTCAATGTAATCCCTAGGAGGAGAGGGACAAGAAAGGCATTATGGAGCACTTATCTTTTTAGATAAAAAATGTGGGCACTTTCGAAATTTGAACCAAATTTATGTAATCCTTCATCCATATTAGCACTCGTATGATCTGTACTTGTTTGACCCACGCAATTTTGAAAAAACAATTTGTCGTATACATGTACATGTACGTAGACATATTAAGGGACGAACCCTTAATATCTTTTCGTGAGCAAAGTTTCTAGCAAAGCCTCTTACCGGCCTTTAAAGCAGCTGCTACCAAACCTCGTTTAGTGATCTAAAAAAATGGGTTAGGAGCGCGAATAAAGACTAATCCCTCATGAACTCCTCCAAACACAACAACGACTAACCTTGTTGAGTGGACTCGAATCAAGGATAGGAGTGCAATTGAAAGATGTGGAAAGGTTTCCTCGCGTGCTTGTTTCTCATACATAGGCATAGCATGGAATGATGAGATGTAATAAAGTAAACATATAACAAAGGGTTGTCAGGGACCAAATGCACGGGCTTGCTTGATGCTTCGATCCTTCCCTAGGGGAAATTGCTAGCGAGGAAAATCACTTATGTATTCATCAAAAGAGGGAGAAAAGGAGATAGCCCATGACCTCTTACTATATGCGAGTCATTTTATCTAAAAACTAGTGTAATCACACCAAGACTGTTCTTAATCAAACAAGAAATTATGCAGGCAAGTTTTGTGTAAACACTTCATTTTATTCATCTATACATAGGGTCCGCGCCTCGCTTTGTACAATGGTTTACAAGTCTCGGCGACTATGCTTGTACAAAACAGGTTGTCGGGGCCCCGCCAGCCGTGCCTTATGGGCAAAAGGTATGAAGATGCTCAATATTCTATGAGTTTTGCATTCGGATACCATTCTCAGTCTCCAGACGGACTCTGCTAGGTATGGTGAGACACATTACCTAGTAAGGGCCTTCCCACTTTGGTGTCAACTTGTTTGCACCCATGGCGGACTGAATGCACCTAAGTACAAGGTCGCCTCCCTCAATGCTCCGGGCGTGAACCTTGCGACTATGATAACGGCGCAAGACTTACTGGTAGGATGCAACACGCATAACAGCTTGGAGATGATCCTCCTCGAGGAGCGTGACATCGACATGCCGCATCGACTCTTGCGCTACTTCATTGTAGTTAAGTACTGGAGGTGATTCATATGTGAGTTCTGTGGGGAGCACTAATTCTGCACCATATATTAGGAAGAAGGGTGTCTGGCTAGAAGCTCGATTTGGTGTCGTTCCGATTAACCAAAGAACCACCGACTTTCATCAAGCCAATGCCTACCGCACTTTAGCAACTTGTCAAAGGTTCTTTTCTTGAGCACACGCGGCACTTCAGCATTCATCCTTTCAGCCTGCCTGTTGCTCCTTGGATGGGCAACAGAGGCAAAAGAGACATTGCTTCCAAGTTTCTGGATGAACTGCATGATGGCACGGCTCGTGAATTGGGTGCCATTGTTGGTGATCCCCTGTTGGGCACTCCAAAATGACACACCAATCCTTTAAAGAACTTGAAAGCTGATTGTGTAGTCACCTTCCTTACTATCTCTACCTCGGGCCTATTTGTAAACTTGTCGATTGCCACGTACAAGAATTCAAAGCCCCCGATGGCATGGGGAAAGTGGCCCAATATGTCGAGCCCGGTCGGTGTACACAAACAGGGGTGTTTGTTTCCCCTGGCTTGTGCATGGACCAGTATGGCCTCCGGGGCAGACAGACCTTGTCAAACGTACCAAGCTCATGAACAAGAAGACAAAACCAACTAGAGCATTCCCTAGGGAGATCTCCCCTGCTGGGTAGGCGAGCCCAGCAGGGTCGAGACCGCATCCGGTGCCGAGGTCAAGCCACCCCGGCAGGGCCTCTGAGGCCGCCAACGCCGAAGCAAGGTCACAAGATGAAGCCTGAAAGGCTCCATGCCCGCAGGCTCCCCCCAGGATGCCACCACTCCACCTCATCAAACACCAGTCACTAATCAGTGCGGTGTCAATCTCTTGAGTGGCTAGGTGCATCCTTTTGAGCACGTGGCAACCTGCGGGAGAAGAGGTTACCTTTAACTTCACCCGTCCAGAAGGCGTGTCACACAAATAAGAGGTAGTTAGGCGAGTGGTGGAGAAATCTTGTCGGGGCTACCTCTCCATATGATAACTAGCAGTGCATTTAATGCACTTTGTCCTAACTACGAGAGTTAGCTATGATAACACTGTTAGACATCTAATCATGTTGTAATGACTATTTTGCCACTATGGTCGCACCTTAGCTATAAAAGGAGGCCTAAGGCAACCTAGCAATAGTTCGAACACTTGATCCCGCAACACTTGTACGTGCATAGCTGCTCTCAACAAGGGACCTTTGCCGGGCATGAGCGCTCCTCATCTTCGTGTTTCTCCGGATCAATCCACCAAAGCACGAGTAGGGTTTTATGCTCTCAAGTGGCCCGAACCTGGGTAAATGAGATTTATCATCGTTGTGCTGCCCTATTGCCTCTGCTCTTTGTACAATGTGATCATTCCCCCGCGAAACCACAAAGGGGCAGCCTTGCCCCATAGTGTTCATGATCACCCATGACATCTTTGACACGCTAGGTAGGGGAAGGCTCGCTTGTGCGAATCTGAAGCAACAGCCAACATGTCGTTCATTATCGTCTTGTACATAACCAATGTTGTGCAAGAAGGAAGTCCTTGTGGTTGCCAAGTCTCATGCGCTCCGGCGCTCATCACCTATGTCTGCGGGTGATGCTATTGGTGCCACCATAGCGGACGGGACGAACGCCGCTGTGAGCGTCGCGAGGGCAAGCGACACACTCATCAAGCCTACCAAGATAAAAGTGGGCGGCGAAAAAAAAGGAGGCCGATACCTTATTCGATATTCAAGTGAGAGCGGCGATCGAGGCACGGGCGATGCAGAGTTCTTACCTCCATTTCCCTTTCGTGGCCGTGAGTGCAGCCGCAGGGGTGATCTTGCCCGATCGAGCATCGATCGTGGCTTCCTTATCGTATCAGCGAATGATGTGATCGGTAGGGACGCCCCGGTAACTAGTCGTGCTTGGTTGGCCCAGTTGTCAATAATCTACCGCCCATCAGGATCAAAGTGCTGACAGGGTTGCGAGTCACGGCAAGCCTGTCATATGCTCGTTCACCCTCGGCAATAGCTAGACGCTGTAAGGGCACTGCGGCATATCCCACCTCACATACTCCTGATGGCATTCCTGACGCGTCAAGATTATTCATGTGTGTCCCACGCGCTAGAGAAGGAAATATTTGCGTGCGAGGGTTCCAAAGGGATAAGAAAGGAGGAGAAGCCCGACCATAGATTTTCTCACACAACAGAGATTATAGCAGAAGGAAAAGCTAAGTTGAATGACTTATTTATTTCCTATATTTTAGTTCATTTTGTTGCGATTCCCTTCACTTGAACCTGACAATTGTATAATAAACCTACACGCAAGGGAGCCCCGCCGTGATCAGCTGCGCCCTTGTCCATTTCGAGTCTGCTGAAAAGCTTAGGTGGCTGCATTGATGGCGTAGAAGGGTAACTTGCCGGTGGCAACACTACCAGTAAGCTACTAAGGACCTGTCCTCAAAGTGCTCGCGGTTAGTGGTTAGGCCCGGCAGCACTTCAACATGCGTAGGGTACTCAAATTATACAATTGCGACAACAGGGTGAAAGCAAAAGGATAGCATAAGTTCATGCAGCTACTTAAATTACTATTACATCACAAAGGTAGAAAAACCTAACATAAGGCCAAAATATGTCTATTGTTTGGCAACATCATAGTGAATGGAGCATATGTATTTAATCCTGGTGACTGCCTTGGACCCGAGGGACTCGCAATACTTTGTCAGCAAGGGGCCCGACAACCTCCGCAATTGCAGAAGTGTCTGTCCCCACCCGCAGCTTCTTGAAGGCGTCGGAGAGAAGTTGACCAGGACTGTGAAGATAGCATCCCGAGCAAATTGTCGGGACTCTTTGGCGAAGCACACAGATCTGTCATCTTCATACGTCTTCATACCATCAATGAGGCCTTCAAAGAAATGTGTCAGCTTGATGTTCGGAGCTTCATGCCCGCGACGAAGAAGGTACCACCTGCTTTCGGCTGTCTCTCTTAAGAAGGCGGTGCCGCTGCTCCGGGGCTTGAGGGCCTATTTCAAATTCTTCTTCTTCTTCAGGCGCTTCGGCCTCCTGAGGTCCGGTAATATCGGCCCCAGCAGCTTCAGCCCCGGCAACCGTAGCCGCAATCACTTCAAGCCCGGCAACCTCATCATCAACGTGCTCCTCGCGCTCCTCCTCTGAACAGTTCCCATCTCCCAGATTTTTATCACCATCATCATCGTTGCCAGCTTCCGCTCTTCTGGCGGCTTGAAGTCTTTGGACTTCTTCAAGCCTGCTGTGTATATACGCCTGCTCCTCCTCGATAGTGTTCTTATGAAACCCGTCTCCATCCTGGTGGCCTTCTCTTCTAGGCTGGAGAACCATTCCATCTCATCCTCGAGGGAGGGCAGTTCCCAATAGGCTTTGACTCCATTGGCATGGCAGTCAGGCATCCACTGAAGGATCGGGCCCACTGCAGAGTTGATGTGCAGTGGGATAATTCTTTCCGGCAAATGGAAGGTGTCGGTCTTGTGAAATAGTTGCTCACATAACCAGGCGTGGCTCGGGACTGTCAGGTTGTTGCCACGGCCTGGCTAGAGTCGCATCCTATCAGCAGCATTCGTGTATTCCAAGGCAAACATGTCCCTCTTCTACAAGGTCGCAACGTGGCACTGGAGGAAGTCGGCTCCCACATGATCAATGGTTAGCCCGGCAGCCTTAAGACGGGTAATCATGTTCAGCGCCGAGCGGAGTTTCTCATCAGTGGCGCCCAAGTCACTCTGATCCTTGCCGCGCACTGCGTGTTTGGTCCGCGGCAAGCAGAACGGAGGTGCCTCCTTGTCCTTGATCCAGCACCAATCACCTCTCCACTCCTCCTACTTGTCATGCAGTTGCCCTCCAAGGTACCTCCAATCCTCCTTCTTCCCCTGCGGATTCCAAGATATGTTGCCTAAAAGGGATTTTTCCTCAAAGCAGGGGATGTAGAAATGACAGAACAAGTCTACATTGGGGACGATCCCAACGAATTCCTCGCACAGATGGACAAACACCGCCATGCATCTCATCGCGTTGAGTGTGAAATCGAAAAGGCGGAATCCAAAGGCATACATCATGGCGCTAAAGAAATTGGAGAAAGGAGGAGAAAGGCTGCAGTAAAAATATGCGAAAAAGAAGGGATATAAATCCTTCGGTATATGGGGCCCTTCAGGGAGGACTACTGGTGCTCCATTGCCGCCCTTGGTTTCACACCCCAAATATAGGCGTACATGTTGATCAATGTATTGACATCTAGGTCTGACGGCGAGAAAACAACATTCTCCCACCACCGCTCAGCCATCTCCTCCGCCTCCTTCTTCTCTTCTACTCTCGGGTCCGTTGGGGCTTGGCCGCCTGCTTCCCCTTTACGACGCTCTTCTTGCTCCCCATTTTGAGACTCGAGGGGAGGAGGGAGATCTAGCATGGTCTGGGGAAGGTGGCGGCGACAGGGTTTGTTTTTTTGTTGCAAGGAAGCATATGAAGCAGGGGGGAGAAAGGGTGTGAATGAGCAGCGCCCCTTCGTGTTACCTTTTCAATTGGGACTACACGAGGTGGCTGGTTCTCTGTTGTTTCCCCTGACGAAAATCACCTTCACAGGAGAACTACCAAGTAATCGCTGCAAGCCCACATTCCCATGACCCGCAGTAATTGCGTGGGATGGACAAGGGAATGACAGGTTGTCAAAGTCATTACTACGTGGCAGTGTTTTTTCAGCGCGTGTCCGTGCACTGTTTGGGCCTAACCCAACGAGGCCCGCGGCTTGTATGGCTCAGGCCCGAGAGCTAATGTCGGTATACACAAAAATGGGTGTTTGTTTACCCCTGACTTGTGCACGGACCAGTATGTCCTCCGGGGCAGACAAACCATGCCGGGCGTCCCAACCTCAAGAACAAGAAGACCAAACCAACTAGAGCAGTCCCTAGGAAGATCTCCCCTGCCGGGCAGGCGAGCCTAGCAGGGTCGAGACGACGCCTGGGGCCGAGGCCAAGCCACCTCGTCAGGGCCTCCGAGGCCGCCAAGGCCAAAGCAAGGTCACATGATGAAGCTCGAAAGGCTCTGTGCCGGCAGGCTCCGACCAGTATGCCATCGCTCCACCTCATCAAACACCAGTCACTAATCAGTGCGGTGTGAAGTTCTTGAGTGGCCATGTGCATCCTCTTGAGCATGTGGCAACCTGCGGGATAAGAGGTTACCTTTAACGACACGTGTTCAAAAGGCGTGTCACGCAAATAAGAGGTAGTTAGGCAAGCGGTGGAGAATCTTGCCGGGGCTACCTCTCCATATGACACCTAGCAGTGCATTTAATTCACTTTGTCCTAACTTCCAGAGTTAGGTAGGGTAACACTATTAGACATGTAATGATGATGTAATGATTGTTTTTCCACTGTGGTCGCCCCTTAGTTATAGAAGGAGGCAAAAGGAAACCTAGCAAAGGATTTGAACATTTGATCCCTCAACACTTGTACGCGCGTAGCTGCCCTCCCCGAGACCCCTTGCTAGGATTGAGCGCTCCTTGTCTTTGTGTTCCTCCAGATTAATCCGCCAAAGTAGGGGCAGGGTTTTATGCTTCCTAGCGGCCCGAGCCTAGGTAAATGAGAATTGTCATTGTCGTGCTGCCCTGTTGTCTCTACTCTTTGTGCAATGTGATTGTTCCCCCGCTTAACCACAAAGGGGCAGCCCGGCCCCATAGGTGTGTGTGATCACCCACGATAAGCCCCAGACAGCAAAAGGCCAGGATAATGGAATTTTCTGAAGGGTCTGATTAGGTTGGTGAATGTTCTTGGGATGGAACTTACATGCTTCACATTTGGTGATGAGCTCAGTTGCATCCTGGCGGGTGGTAGGCCAATAGAATCCTTGCAGGAAAGCTTTCCCGACAAGTGCTCTTGATCCTAGATGTGAGCCAGACACCCCTCCGTGTATCTCTGCCAATAAGGCTAGTCCTTTTTCCCGGCAAATAAACTTTAGCTTCACACCATTCAGCCTCTTTCTGTACATAGTGTCATCCACAAACTGGTACATGCACGATTGGCGGAACAACTTTCCGGACTCCTCTTACTCATCGGGAAGTTCCCCTGTTTACAGGAATTGGACTATATGATGCGCCCATGCCGGAGCTTGTGGCTTGACGACAAGGACTAAAGGTGTTTTCTCTGTCGTGGGGGCGCTAACTTTAAAGTGGGAACTTGGGGTTCTGCTGGAGGATGCAGCTCACCATTCAACATGAGGTTCCCTTCGACAGCCTTCTCACCAGTGGTTCCAGGGAGCTCTGCCCAGAAATGCTTGCTGGTGTTCAACTTTCTTCTCTTTATAGCCAACGATGATGGGGAGACTGATGGTTGAGTAAGGTGGAATACAAAAGTTCCTCGTTCCACACGGAGCTATTGAGTGGCATATTTTTTTGACTATATACTGCAAGGCAAAAGCCTCACAGCCCACTTTATTGAAAAAATAAGATCTGATTACAACTAGAGTTAGAAATACTTACATGAGAAAACTAAACAAAAAGCCTAAGGTAAGTTAGTTAGCCAATCCCTGTAGCTATCCTTGTAATTACATTTGATCCTATGAGATAAAAGGGTCATGTCATGGATGAAATTGTGTCTCCATCGCCTGAAAAGAGGATTTCCATTTCTGAAGACTTTCCCATTCCTGATAATCCAGATGTTCCATGCAGCAGTGAAAACCACTTCAGTAAAGAATGGTTTGCCAAAATCAGCCCGTGCTTTGCAAGCCATTTGGTAGGTGGTCATGCCAGGCCCTGGATCCCAGGAGATTTGCAAATAATTCCAAACTCTTTGGCTGAAGAAGCAGGAGAAGAAAAGATGGCTCACATCTTCATGGATATGATGAGGACAGAGAACACAGGTAAGATCATCAACATGCCAATGCCTGCGTTGAAGCATATCTCTGGTATTCAGTCTGTCTCTAAGCAGTAGCCAGCCAAACATTTTAATCTTCATTGTGCATGCACTTTTCCATATCCAAGGGAAGATAGGATCAGCAACTATGTGCTGATGAACTTGGGTGTAGTATGATTTGGGCCTTAAAGATCCTTTATTAAAAGGCCAAATCCAACTATCAGTAGCTTGGGAAGTATGCTGAGAATTCAGAGCAGTCTGTAGCTCCTGCAGTTCATCAAAAGCTTGTGTGGAGAGAGGCAGTTGAAAATTCACCATGAGATCCTGATTCAACCCTTTAGCCACAGAAAGTTGAACATCAATCACATATGAAAATAATCTGGGGAAATAATGACTCAGTGTTTCTCCATTGAGATTAGATAGCCAGGGATCATTCCAGAAAAGAATGGAGGTACCATTACCAAGGCAAGGCTTGGCAAGAGACAAGTATTTGGAAGATAATTTGGAAACATCACGCCACCAAAAGGATCCACAGAGGATAGTTGAGTGAGGTACAGAGTCATGGTAATAAGAATCCCAGACCAAGCTGACCCAAGGGATGTCATGGTGGTTATAGAACTTGTGGAGGAATTTCATCAACAAGGCTTCATTTTGCACTTTGAGGTTAAGCACACCAAGACCACCTTTATCCTTTGGCAAACAGACCAATTTCCATGCAGCAAGAGACTGTCTTGGTGTGTCAGAATTTCCTCTCCAAAGGCACTGTCTCTGTATTCTTTCAATCTTTTTAAGAATACCAAGTGGGATGTCCAAAGTGCAAAGAAAGTAAATGGGCATAGAAGATAAGATAGACTGTAATAGTTGTAGTCTGCAACCTTTATTGAGAAAACAAGAGGATGCAGAGAGCCTTCTTTCAATTCTGTGCACCAAAGGTAGCAAGTCTTGCACTGTGGGTTTGGTGGTACCCATGGGTAGACCTAAATAAGTAAAGGGCATTGTTCCAAGCTTACAACCTAAAATAGTTGATAATCCGTTGGCCTCTTCAATAGATAAGTTAATGGGTACCATCATTGATTTTTCAAAGTTAACTAATAATCCAGTGGAAGCTGCAAAGACATCCAGCATTTCCTTCAATGTAATGAGTTGCTGATCCACAGCTGGAAGAACAATTAAAGTATCATCTGCATATTGAACAATGGGATAATCTTGACAGTTTGTAGGAATTGGCAGAGTTAAAATTCCTTTGCTATAGATATCATTCACCACAGATTGCAGCAAATCAGCAGCTAGAACAAATAGCAAAGGAGACATGGGGTCCCCCTGTCTGACTCCTCTCTTACAATGGAAGTGACTTCCTGGTACCCCATTCAGCAGAATTGATGAAGACCCAGAAGATAAGATAGTCCTGATCCATGATATCCACTTCTCATTGAAACCCTTGTATCTGAGGATTCTTAAAATAGCTTCATGTTCAATAGTATCAAAAGCTTTAGTGAAATCAAGCTTAAGCAGCACAATAGTGTCGGGGGAAACTGTCCGCCACGAACACCTATGGGACCGGAGCCCCTTGTCTGTGCGGTACGAGGGCGGAGGGAGCACAAAGAGCAGATCGAAGCAAACACGCGGGCAGTTTTACCCAGGTTCGGGCCGCACGGATGCGTAAAACCCTACTCCTGCTTGGTTGTGTATTGAGTTGAGCGCTCGGGAGCTTGAAGAAGCAGCTACACCGTGCGTGAGAGTAGTCTAGGTTTCGAACCCCCTCCACGTTGTGCATGGGCCTCCTTTTATAGTGCAAGGGGTCACCGACAGGTGTCAACGTAGGAGAAAGGGGTAAAAAAGTAAAAGAGGTGGTAGTTGTAACAGTGCGGGAACAGTAGAGCTACAGTACAGAACAGTGGTCTATACCTACTCTAACAGTGGGGGACAAGGGCATTTAATGCCCGTCGCCGTCGACCCCAAAAGCTCCCGCCTTAGCGTCTCCGTCCGCCACGGCGACGGATTTATCGCCGTGGAGTGCCACCGTGTACCTCAGGCTGCACAGCCATCCGCCACGCGTCCCTGGATAGGCTCCAGGGCGACGCGTGGGCCGATGAGCTGGAGCGCGGGCACACAGCGCAGCCTTCCCGGCAAGCACCTCGCCGGGGCCTTGATCTTGCCGGGCCCGGGAACTTGCCGCTCCCCGGGCCCCTTGCCGGGGCGCGCATAGCGCCGAGGCGATGTCTTCTAGTCTCCCTGGCAAGCTCCTCTTGCCAGGATCTTGTGTTAATGGAACAGTCTTGAGCCTGGTACGACCTTCCCGGCAAGCTCCTCTTGCCGGGGTCTCGGTCTTATGTCTTGTATACTTTGTTTTTGAATGGTTTAATAAGGAGCAGGAAGGTCTCCGGCGAGCCCGCAGTAAACCTTGCCGCGGGAAGCTGCAACTGCCCGTGCACAAGTTGGGGTACTGAGGCACCCCTACCTTAGTACACCGACAGGAGCCCCCGGGCCTGGGCCACACACGGTGCCGAGCGCTGTTGGGCCAGGCCCAAAACAGTGCACGGGCACCCGCGGCCCGCGGCGCGCCGAATCCACTTCCATATCCGCCGCACCCCACGGTAACGGCACGCGTCGATTGCGGCGCCGTGGGATGGAACGTGCCCACGATCTCTTAATGGAAAGGGCGAAACGCCCCCCACTCCCCCATAAAAGCAGAGGTAGCGGGCGCGGTTCCCCTCCCTGCGCTCTCATTACGTCGTCTTCCATCTGCAAAAGATTCCTTCTTGCGCTCTGCCTCCACACCTCCGCCGCCGCCGAGCTCTTCGTCCCCTTCCTTCCGCCGCGTCCGCCATGGCCCCAAAGACCGACAAGGCGAAGGCGGAGAAGTCCAAGAAGGAGAAATCCGAGCAAGCGGCCAAGCTCATCGCTTACCGGAAGCGGCACGTTGTCTTCCCGCCGAAGCTCGGCGTGCAGGAACTCTGGAACAAGTACTACTTGTTCTGGTCCAAGGGAACCGATGCGCATCCCCGTACGCGAGCATACCCGGCCGTCGCCAAGGACAACTATCCCGGCGGGTATCACTTCTTTGCTGCCTTTTTCCATTGTGGTCTCTGTCCTCCTTTTTCGAACTTCTTCTGTGACATCATGAACTCATACGGCTTCCATCTGCTTGATTTCACCCCCAACGCCATTCTCACCATGGCCGTTTTCGCACATATGTGCGAAAACTTCATAGGAGTCCACCCCAACGTAGCCCTTTTTAGACACTTTTTCACTCCTAGAGCCGAGGCCGATGCCCCCCTCTCCGGAGGAATTTCTTGGGTCTTCCGTCTCAATAAGAAAGGGGCGTACTTGCCGGGGGAGCTCCGCGGCAAGTGGGAGGAATGGCGAGCGGAGTGGTGCTGGATTGTAGAAGACCAGCCGCAAGCCTTCACTGCGCCGCGCACGACGCCCATTGTGCGCGGCAGAGATTGGAGTGATCTAGACTCCGACGACGTCAAGCTCGACATCGCCCTCGTCCGGATTCTTCGTCTTCGGATGGCCCGGCTGTCGGTTGCCGAGGTGGGCGCAGATTTCCTCCGCCGGCGCATCGCCCCTCTCCAAGACCGGAAGAGGCCGGCCTGGGAGTACGGCGGCCCGGCAGACATCATGAGGCTGCGCCCCGGGCTTAATTTCAACTTCACCACTCTGGAGCTGCGCGGGATGGTACGGGAGCTCTTCAAGTACGACCCGACGCACCCCGAGTGGTTCAGGACTCCCCGGGAAGTGGTGCCGCTCTGCAACAACGCCGCGAGGGACCAGATCCTTGCCATGATGCCGATGTGCGACTCGCACGGCTTGGACCGCTCGTGGATCGCCCCGAAGCCCATCGACGTCCTCAACTTCTACGACAACCTCACCGAGGTGGCGAGTAACCAGGAGGACCTCAAGCTGCACACGCGGGACACCACCGACCAGGAAATCGCCTACATAGCTTCTCGGGCTGAGGAGGCCGCCGCAGCCGCGGCGGCAGGAGTCTTCGGGTTCTCGCCGGAGGAGGCGAAGGCCGAGGAGGCGTCCACCCAGGCGGAAGAGGCGGAGATCCGCCGGTTGTTGAACCTCCCACCCGACGCGCTTGCCGGGGTCCCCTCGTTGAGGCACTCCGGGATCCATGGGATCGCGACGGAGGCCGCGGCAATGGAGGGCACCGCCGGAGGGAGCAGAGGCGCCGCGAGGGGCGGAGGCGCCAAGGGAAAGAGGGCCGCAGCGCTGGATGCTGGGCCCAGCGAGCCGGCCGGGGCAGAGGAGGAGGAGGAGGAGGAGGCCGAAGACTCCGGCGGATCCACGGAGTTATACGCCGACGACCTCTCCTCGTCGGAGAGCTCCCCGCCCCCGGCAAGCCCGAAGCAGTCCCCGGCAAAGCGCCTCCGCAAGGCGGCGACGGGGGAGAGGGCGCAGGCGCCCCGGCAACAGCCACCTCGGCGGGCGGCTCCTCGGGGGAGTCAAGCCGCGCCAAGGCCGTCCGGCGCACCAGCCGCAGCGGAGGCGGCCCGTGCGCGGACCACGACGGAGGCGCCCCGCAGGCCGGCAGCGAGCCGGCAGGGGTCTTCTCGGAGCGGAGCAACGGCTCCGCCCGCTCCTCGGGCGCCGGCGGCCACAGGGGCTGGGTCTTCGCAGCCCCCAGCCCCGGTGAACACCAAGCGCGCGAGGGAGTCTTCACCTCCCGCTCCTCGCGTCGACGCGCCCACGGTGGAGTACGACTTCTCCGCCCTGAGCGAGGACGACGAGGAGGACCAGGAGTAAGGATCCGAGATTCTACATCTTCTTGATTTTTGTCTTGAACTTCTGTTGATGCTGACTCTGTTTACTGTTTTGATTTCAGGACCCTGGCCCACCGCGCAGCGAAGAAGGCCAAGGCGCCCGAGGCCGAGGTCGCGGAAGGCTCAGCGGCAGCGGCAACAGAGGGTGTGCCGGAGCCGAGCCTGCCGGACTCGAGCACTGCTCCGATGAGCAGCCCCCAGCGCAGCCCGCAGCGCAGCCCCCAGCGTAAGTCTGGGGTTCTCTTTTCGCTTGTCGGGGTACGCCTGAGGCTTTTATTTTGTCTTCATGTATTGACATCTCTGGTCTTGTTCTGTGCAGAGGAGGAGCCCGGGGCGCCCGGAGGTCACAGCTGAGGAGCCGTAGGCCCCGCCATCCCCGCCAAGGCAGGACTCTCCAGCAAGGGAGAGTGCTCCGTCAAGGGCGGGTACTCCGCCAAGGCAGAGTACCCCGCCGAGGACGAGCAGCCCGGCAAGGGCGGCCACCCCGCCAAGGCCAAGTTCCCCGGTGAGGGCGACTACTCCGACGAGGCCGAGCTCCCCGGCGAGGGAGCCCGCCGCTGAGGACGTCCGCCAAGGTAATCTTTGTAACTTGTCTTCTTGGCTTGTCTCTTTTTTTTTGGATATTTGCTTGAGTCTTGAATTTCTTTCTCTTCTTCTTCTTCTTTCTAGATCTTCCTCCTCCTGCGCCCATGGAGACGGAGGTGATTATCCTCGAGGAGGAGGACGCGCAGGGCGGCGGCGGCGACGCTCCAGTCGTCGAGGAGGTAACCGAGGCCGCCGAGCCGGCCGCGCAAGAAACTGCCCCGGCTGCGGACGCAGCGGCCGGGGAGGGGGACGGTGGCCGCACCGCCGACCCGGAGGCGGCGGGAGCATCTGATGCTACACCGGCCACCGGTCCCTCCGCCGGCGAAGAGCAGAGGTTCTATCTCGAGGCCCCCAATGGCGTCTTCATTCAGATGCCGTGGGGGTCTTCGTCGCGAGCTCCTGCGGAGGGCGAGGCGTTCGACGGAGAAGTCCTCGCCTCCGCAGGCCTGAAGATCGTCCAGGCGCCCGGTGGAGGTGAGGGGCCCGAGGAGGAGCGATTGCTTCATCAGCTCCTGGCCCTTTACCGGGCCAGGCAAGCAAAGCTCGCTTCCCGGGAGGCTCTTGCCGCCAAGGCTGCGGCAGAGATGGAGAAGCGTGCGGCGGAGCTCAGCGCCGCCAATCAGGCTGCCCTCCGCCAGGTGGCGGAGGAGCGTGAGCGTCTCGCCGGCGAGTACCAAGAATGGGTGCTCGAGAAGGCTGAAGCGGAAGAACAGCAGCGCCTCGCCGGAGTGGATATGTCCCGGCGAGAGGGAGAGCTCGCGCAGCGGAAGGTTGAGCTGGACTCCCATGAAGAAGACCTTGCCGCTCGCGAGGCCGTCCTTGGCGGGGAGCTGAAGGAGGCGAAAGCCGCCGCGGTTGCCGCGGAGGACGCCAAGAAAGAGCTCGCCGCCAAGGTCGAACAACTGGAGAAGGCGATGAAGGTGAGCGCCGAGAAGGTTGCCGCGCTCATCTTAGAGCGCGAGAAGGATGCTCACACAAACTCAGAGCTCCAGGTGAGTTTATCCAAGAGGGGCGACGAGCTGAAGGCCGCCAAGGACTCCATTGAGGACTTGGAGCTGAAGGTCACCACCCTAAAGGAATCGCTTGATGCTGCCCGGGCCCAGGAGACCAAGTTGAAGGATGAGCTCCGCAAGGAGCGAACCTTGATGGAGAGCGTCAACAAGGCATCCGAGCTCTTCCGGCAGACTATTGAAGTGTGGACCGAAGAGCTGGTTTCTTCTGCGTCCAATATTGACCAGGAGTTGCTGGCGTTGAAGGTCGAACATCTTATCTACTCGCCGGATCCAGATCTCCCGCACAGCGCCAAGCTCAGCCTCTTCTTCAGAGGCGTTGCTCCAGCTCTTGCAGGTCTCCGGAACCGCATCCCCGCGCAGCTGGCCGAGGAGTCGCGCCGGCTCTGCGCGGGAACTCTGGAGCGGGTCTTGACGAAGTTCGTGTACCGTAACCCGGGAATCAACCTCACGAACGTTCTTCGCACCCTGCCGGCAGATGCAGACACGGAGGCCCTGAAGGAGCAGGTCGGCCACATCATCGCCAAGGTGGCAAAGCTTGGCAGGAAGGAAGGCGACCGCGTAGACTAGGGCTCCATTTATCTTTATCTTTTTGTTGCTGCACATTATACTATGAACTCATTAGTCCATCGCGACAAACTATCCTTTGTAAGATATTTGCTTTATTTCGATCAATCAGTGCAATGTTATCTTCCTTGTTTCAATCTTCGAGTTTGTATGTTTTTCACCCTACGCCCCCGGGGAGCTTGCCGGCAAGGGGCCCTTGCCGCGAGCGCTGAGTGCCGGACTCTGAGCAGCCTGCTGGCTAAGGTCCTCGCTGGCAAGCAACCTTGCCGCAGCTAGTCGCAACGCACTTAACTTGCTGAGCGTACTCGGAAACGAGGCAAGGGCGCGACACTTGTCGCAGCTCACTTAAATCGTTGAGTGAACTCGAGAACAAGATAAGGGTGCGGCAAGCTACGGGTAGGTTCCTCCGCGCACAGGTTTTCCATACAAAGTGTGATCGTTCAAGGAAGACAACCAAAATTCAAAATTTGAACTGGTCAAATTCTAACAACTTATCTTTCATATGCCGCTTGCTCATATTGCTTGCTTCCCGGTAAGGCTTAAGGCTTCTCCTTCTTGAACAGCACTTGGTTCTTCCTCCACCTCCTTCCCCCCCGGCAAACTTGTGCGCGAGGACCGTTCCTTCTGCTTAAGAGGAAAGAGAAAAGGAGAGGGAAACAAGTATCTGGCCTTTCGGCATAATAGTGCTTACCGTATATCTGAGTGTTGCATCAAATGCCAAACAGAACATGCAAACAGCAAAGAGAAGCATGCAAACGGCAATCGATGCGAAAAACGCGAAAGCTTTACTGATGCACGGGGTCTGCGCCCGGCTTTGTACAAAGGGTTACATGCAACAGCGGCAAAGCTTGTACAAAAGGTGGTTGCCGGAGCGGATCACGGCAACCGCGCCTTAGGGGTGAAACTTGCGAAGATGCTCTATGTTCCAGGAGTTGCTCACCGGTAAGCCTTCTTCGGTCTCGAGGCGGACAGCGCCGGGCCTCGTAACTTGTCTCACCCGATAAGGGCCTTCCCACTTCGGCGTCAACTTGTTGGAATTCTTGGCGGACTGAACACGCCGAAGAACAAGGTCGCCTTCCTCGAGACTCCTGGCCTTGACTTTGCGGCTATGATAGCGGCGCAAAGCTTGCTGGTATCGAGCAGCTCGTACAGCAGCCTGGAGACGTCCCTCCTCAAGGAGCAATGCGTCATCTTGCCGCAGTTGCTCTTGCTCGAGCTCATCATAAGCGAGTACTCGAGGAGATCCGTAAACGAGTTCCGTGGGGAGAACTGCCTCTGCTCCATAAACTAGAGCAAAAGGTGTCTGTCCGGTGGCTCGACTTGGTGTCGTTCTGATTGACCAAAGAGCCGCCGGGAGCTCCTCTATCCAATTCTTTCCGCACTTGCGCAGCCTGTCAAAGGTCCTTGTCTTGAGTCCGCGCAGCACTTCAGCGTTTGCCCTCTCCGCTTGACCGTTGCTCCTCGGGTGAGCAACAGAAGCGAAACAGACCTTGGAGCCAAGGTCTTGGACGTACTGCATGAAGGTGCGACTAGTGAATTGTGTACCGTTGTCGGTGATGATCCTGTTAGGGATCCCGAAACGGCAAACAATCGACCTGAAGAACCTGACTGCTGACTGTGCTGTCACCTTCCTCACTGGCTCCACTTCTGGCCACTTTGTGAACTTGTCGATTGCGACGTACAAGTACTCAAAGCCCCCGACGGCGCGAGGGAAAGGGCCGAGGATATCGAGCCCCCAGACCGAGAAGGGCCATGACAAAGGGATTGTTTGGAGAGCTTGAGCTGGCTGATGAATTTGCTTTGCATGGAACTGGCACGCTTCACACTTGGTTACTAGTGCAGTTGCATCTTGGAGGGCTTCTTGCCAAAAGAACCCTTGCCGGAAAGCTTTCCCGGCAAGCGCCCTTGCGCCAATGTGGTGGCCACATATGCCTCCGTGTATTTCTGCCAACAGCTTCCGTCCATCTTCTCTGGAGATGCACTTCAACCTGACACCGTTGAGTCTTCTTCTGTATAGCTCGTTATCCACGAACTGATACATACTTGACTGCCTGGTTATCTTCTCTATCTCTTGAGGGTCGTCGGGAAGTTCTCCAGTTTGCAGGAAACGGACGATCTGCTGCGCCCATGCCGGAGCCCGAGGCTCGACGGCAAGGACTAAAGGCTCGAGGGCCACTGCGGGAACCTCAGCTTCTACGGCAAAGACCTCTGGTCCTGCCGGAGCTGACGGTCCCCCGGCAAGCTCGCCGGGGCGAGGGTTGTCGGGAACACTTGCTTCGACTGCACAAGCCCGAGGGCTTGCAGGAGCAAACTGTTCCTCAGCGTTGTTGTTGATCTTGGGAACTTTAGCGGCGGTCTCAGGAAGATCCGCCGGCAAGTAGTCGCCAGAGACCAACTTTCTCTTCTTGGTCTGCTCAATTGATGGTGTAACGAATGGCTGAGTCAGCTTGAGTAGGAAGGTCCCTGGTTCCACAGGTAACTTCATAGCGGCGCACTTTGAAAGGCCATCTGCAATCTCATTTTGAGCTCTCGGGACGTGCTCCATCTGCAAACCTTCAAAGTGCTCTTCAAGCTTTCTCACTTCATCGACATATGCTTCCATCAAAGGGCTCTGGTAGCTCTTATTAACTTGTCGGACCACCAACTGGGAATCGCCCCGCACAATCAGCTTTCTGATCCCAAGTTCGGCCGCAATCCTGAGGCCGGCAAGCAAGCCTTCATATTCTGCAGTGTTGTTTGTCGCTTGCTCCCTGGGAAAGTGCATCTGGATAACATATTTGAGGTGCTCTCCGGTGGGCGCGATGAGTACCACGCCGGCACCGGCGCCTTGCAGCGAGAAGGCACCGTCAAAATACATTACCCATTCACTTGTCGCTTCTTGTACGGGTACACTTGTTTCTTGAACTTCATCTTCCGGTGTTGGGGTCCATTCGGCAATGAATTCTGCCAAGGCTCGGCTCTGTATGGTTGAAGTACTTTCAAACTTGAGTCCAAAGCTTGACAGCTCCAGTGCCCACTCGACGATCCTGCCTGTTGCCTCTGGATTGTGCAATATCCTCTTCAACGGAAAGCGAGTGACCACCGTTATCTCATGGGCTTGGAAGTAGTGGCGCAGCTTTCTTGAGGCCATGAGGAGGCCGAAAAGCAATTTTTGCACACCAGAGTACCTTGATCTAGCCCCCTGGAGAAGGGAACTTACAAAATACACTGGGCGCTGCACCATCTTCTTCCGCACCTCTCCTTGTTCCTGCGCAGAGTCTTCCTTGTCGGGGCCAGATCTTGTCGGGACAGCCCCCTGCTTGTCGCTAGATTCGCTCGTCGGTGATGCTGACTCCTCGTCGGGCTCCCTCTCCGCCACTAACGCAGCACTAACCACCTGGTTGGTTGCCGCTAAGTATAGCAACAACTTTTCCTGTGGTCTAGGTGCGACAAGTGTAGGAGTGGAGGACAGGTACCGTTTCAAATCCTGCAACGCTGCCTCCGCTTCCGGAGTCCACTTCATGGGACCTGCCTTCTTCAAGATTTTGAAGAAAGGTAGGGCGCGTTCTGCGGATTTTGAAATGAACCTACTGAGGGCAGCAACACAACCTGCAAGCCTTCTGACATCCTTGACGCGCTTCGGGGCCTCTATCTGCTCAATGGCTTTGATCTTGTCGTGGTTGGCTTCAATCCCCCTCTGTGATACAAAGAACCCGAGAAGCTTGCCGGAGGGGACTCCAAAGACGCACTTCTCGGGGTTCAACTTGAGCTGTATCCTGCGCAGGTTCTGAAACGTTTCTTCCAAGTCTTGAATCAGGGTTTCCTTGCTTTTGCTCTTCACCACGATGTCATCCATGTAAGCTTCTACATTTCTGTGGATCTGTGGCTCAAAAGCAGTGTACACTACCCTTGCAAAGGTTGAGCCTGCATTCTTCAATCCAAATGGCATGCGGATGAAGCAATAAGTGCCACATGGAGTGATAAACGCAGTCTTCTCTTCATCTTCCTTGGCCATGAAAATCTGATGGTAGCCTGAGTATGCATCAAGAAAACAGAGTAGCTCACATCCGGCGGTGGAGTCAACGATCTGGTCAATGCGCGGCAAAGGGAAGGGATCCTTGGGACATGCTTTATTGACATCGGTGAAGTCTATACACAGTCTCCACTTCCCGTTGGCTTTGCGCACGACGACTGGGTTTGCCAACCACGTCGGATGGATCACACCTCTAACTAGACCTGCTGCCTCTAGTTTCTTGATCTCCTCATTGATGAACTCTTGGCGCTCCACGGCTTGCTTCCTCACTTTCTGTTTGATGGGCCGCGCATGAGGACAGACAGCAAGCTTGTGCTCAATCACCTTCCTGGGAACACCGGGGATGTCAGATGGTTGCCAAGCAAACACATCGACATTCGCCCGCAGGAAGGCGACGAGCGCGCTTTCCTATTTGCTGTCAAGGGTGGCACTGATGGTGAAGGTACCACCAGTGCCATCCTCCTTTGCGGACGCTTTCTTGGTTGCCGGAGGAGCAGCCATTCCTTTCTTGCTCTTGCCGGTGGAGCTCGATGGAACGTCCTCGACGGCAGCGCAGCACTCCGAGGAGGTGCGGTTGCCGGAGTGGGTCCCAGAGCACTTGCCGGACTTGGTCTTCGTCTTCTTCCCCCCGGGAGCTTCAGCGGCAAGAGTATCCTTCTCGGCCGCAGCTGCCGCATCCCGGTAAATCTTGTCGGCGCAAATAAGCGCATCCTTCTTGTCGCTGTGGACAGTGATGACGCTTATCGGCCCCGGCATCTTCAGCACGTTGTAGGCATAGTGGGAAGCTGCCATGAACTTGGCGAGGGCGGGACGGCCGAGTATTCCATTGTAGGGCAATGGAATATCAGCAACGTCAAAGGTGATGCGCTCAGTCCTGAAGTTGAGCTCCCCGCCAAAGGTCACCGGCAGAGTGATCTTTCCCTTGGGCTTGCTCCTTCCCGGATTGATTCCTTGGAATGAACCGGTCTCTTCGAGCTCGCCGTCTTGAATTTGGAGCTTCTTGATCACAGCAGAGGAGATCAAGTTCAGCCCGGCCCCACCGTCAACCAACATTTTGGTGACCTTGAGGTTGCGGATGGTGGGAGAGACCAGCATCGGCAAACACCCGACCGCCGTGGTGCGGTCAGGGTGATCCTCAAGGTCAAAAACGATGGGCGTGCTGGACCACTTGAGGAGCCTGCGCGACTCCACGGGCGGCTCCGCTGCGTTCACCTCACGCACCCACTGTTTCAGCTGGCGGTGGGAGGTATGCAGGGAGGCGCCACCGTCGACGCACAGGACCTCCGTGGCCTTCTGGAACTCCTGCTCGCTGTTCTCGTCGTCCTCCATGTCTTCATCGTCGTCTTCGTCGTTGTCGCGGCCCCGGGGAGGTCGATCCCCTTGCCGCTGCTTGGCCTTGCCGCGGCGTCCTCCCCGGCCATTGAACGGCCGCTTCTTGCTGGGCTCTTCCCCGCCACCTTGGGCCTTCTCCTTGTCGCGCCTCTCGTACTCAGCTTTTTGCTGCTCGACGAGGTACTCGACGCGCTTGCAGTTGGAGAGATCGTGACCCTTGGTGCGGTGAATCTTACAGTATTGCTTGTCGGAGCTACCCGGCTTGTCGGCCGCCGCCGCAGGGGCAGGCTCCTTGCCGGAGCCGCCAGCCTGTGCTTGCTTGGCGGGGGCCTCCTTGCCGGACTTCTCGACGGCATGCACTTCCTTCTTGCCCTTCTTTCTGTTGTTCCGCCGCCGGCTCTTCTTTGCCGGGGCGGCGTCGTCGCTGTCGCTTCCCCCTGCGCCAGCATCCTCCCCGGGGAGTTTCCTCCCCTCTTCCGCGCGGGCGCACTTGTCAGCAAGAGCGTAGAGCTCGCTGACGTCCCGAATCTTCGTCATCGCCATCTCTTCACGCATGCGGCGGTTACGCACGTTCTGATGGAACGCGCTGATAACCGCGGCGGGGTGAACGTCAGGGATGTTGTGCTGCACCCGGCTGAAGCGTTGGATATATTTGCGCAGGGGTTCGCCTTCCTTCTGGGCCAAGATGTGGAGATCGCTCTCCTGGCCATGGGGTTTGTGGCCGCCGGTGAAGGCGCCGACAAACTGATGGCAGAGGTCGGCCCAAGAAGAGATAGAGCCTTCCGGCAAGTGCATGAGCCACGAACGGACGTTCGGCTTCAGCACGAGCGGGAAGTAGTTGGCTAGGATCTTCTCGTCGCGCCCCCCGGCAGCTTGCACTGCGATAGTGTAGACGCTGAGAAACTCCGAGGGGTGCGTCTTGCCGTCGTACTTCTCCGGTACGTCGGGCTTAAAGTTCTTCATGCTGGGCCACTGGACGCGCCGCAGCTCGCGGGTGAACGCAGGGCAGCCTGCCGCGTACGGCAGGTCGCCTGGTTCACCGGGCGCGCGCGCGTCGACAGTGTCTCCAGCTCTCTTGTCGGATTGTCGCCGAGCTTCTCGGCGGCGCTCGATCGTGGTTCGAGCGTCTTCATCTCGCCGGTCGTCGAGGACCTGGCGCTGGTCCCGACGGGCCCGCGGGTCCGACGAGGCTGTGGAGCCGTCGTCGGGGTTGCTCCGGCGGGGCGGCGTCTTCTGCTTCTGCGCCGGGGAGTGCACACTTGTCGCACCCCCGGCAGTCTTGTCGCCGATAGCCTTCGTCTTCTCGGCTTGCCGCGGCCGTGAGGCCGACGGCTGCGGTGGAGAATCATTGTTGGCGAAGTCTATCAGGCTCCGGATGGTGGCCCTCCATTCTTCGGCCTTGTCGGCCGCCGGAGGAAAATCGAGGAGCAGCTGCGCCCTCGCGAGCGCTTCTGCCGGAGTAGTGGGGAACGCGGGCGAGCGGTGCGAGGAGCGGGATACGCTCGGACTTCTAACGACGTTAGAAGGAGCGGGGTCCCGCGCCGGCGCTTTCGCTTTGCTTGTGCCCGGACGGGGGTCCGGGGCGTCCCGCGAACCTCCAGTTTGGCCTTGCCCCAGCAAGCGGATACCACCTCCCGTGGTATGGCGCTGCGGGGTCGTCGTGTGTTGTGATGGACGCGGCGCGTCCACGGAGACCGAGGTCCGGTCGTCCGTCTTGTTCTTGGATCTGGTGGCACCGTGAGTGTCCTCGCCGGCAACCACCCTTCCGACGGCGTCTCCCCCGCCCACCGTTGGCTCTGGTGGCGGCGGGTGAGACGCAGACGGGCCTCCGACCTCCGAAGGCTTCTTCTTCGGGGCCATGGAGTTGTCGCTGATGAAGTTGCTGATGAAGCTGGAGAGGTTGATGAAGAATGCGCCCGCGCGAACGCCGGATCAGGTTCGCACAACCTCGACGCCCCGACCTGGCGCGCCAAAGATGTCGGGGGAAACTGTCCGCCACGAACACCTATGGGACCGGAGCCCCTTGTCTGTGCGGTACGAGGGCGGAGGGAGCACAAAGAGCAGATCGAAGCAAACACGCGGGCAGTTTTACCCAGGTTCGGGCCGCACGGATGCGTAAAACCCTACTCCTGCTTGGTTGTGTATTGAGTTGAGCGCTCGGGAGCTTGAAGAAGCAGCTACACCGTTCGTGAGAGTAGTCTAGGTTTCGAACCCCCTCCACGTTGTGCATGGGCCTCCTTTTATAGTGCAAGGGGTCACCGACAGGTGTCAACGTAGGAGAAAGGGGTAAAAAAGTAAAAGAGGTGGTAGTTGTAACAGTGCGGGAACAGTAGAGCTACAGTACAGAACAGTGGTCTATACCTACTCTAACAGTGGGGGACAAGGGCATTTAATGCCCGTCGCCGTCGACCCCAAAAGCTCCCGCCTTAGCGTCTCCGTCCGCCACGGCGACGGATTTATCGCCGTGGAGTGCCACCGTGTACCTCAGGCTGCACAGCCATCCGCCACGCGTCCCTGGATAGGCTCCAGGGCGACGCGTGGGCCGATGAGCTGGAGCGCGGGCACACAGCGCAGCCTTCCCGGCAAGCACCTCGCCGGGGCCTTGATCTTGCCGGGCCCGGGAACTTGCCGCTCCCCGGGCCCCTTGCCGGGGCGCGCATAGCGCCGAGGCGATGTCTTCTAGTCTCCCTGGCAAGCTCCTCTTGCCAGGATCTTGTGTTAATGGAACAGTCTTGAGCCTGGTACGGCCTTCCCGGCAAGCTCCTCTTGCCGGGGTCTCGGTCTTATGTCTTGTATACTTTGTTTTTGAATGGTTTAATAAGGAGCAGGAAGGTCTCCGGCGAGCCCGCAGTAAACCTTGCCGCGGGAAGCTGCAACTGCCCGTGCACAAGTTGGGGTACTGAGGCACCCCTACCTTAGTACACCGACAAATAGGTATTTTTGATGCCTGGCATTGGTGTATATATTCAGAACACCAAGCCAAACAGTCTTGGATAGATCTAGACTTCAAAAACCCATACTGATTATTGTGCAAGCAAGATAGAATAACTCCTTGCAACCTATTAGCTAACAGCTTTGTTAAAAACTTTAAGCATGTGTTGGTGAGAGAAATAGGCCTGTAGTCATTCAAAGTTTCAGAGCTTATTTTCATAGGTATCAGAGTTATCGAGGAAGTGTTTATACATTCCAAGTTTAATGAGCCATCATAAAACTCTTGCACTAACAGGATGAAATCCTCCTTAATTAGGTCCCAGTATTTTTTAAAAAAGAGCCCAGTAAAACCATCAGGCCCAGGAGCACTGTCAGATGGCATTTGGTTGATAACAAGCTCAATTTCCTCCTTGGAAAAAGGCCTAGTTAAATCATCTAGACCCTCAACTCTTGGAATAATGGAGGTCAGGTCAAACCCCATATGTATACCAATTGAACAACCCATTCTATCTTTGAATTCTTGCAAAAATAGAGCTGACATGGTAGCATGGTCAGATATGATATCATTATCCACAGTGATACTGGAAATGGTGTTGGACCTGAATCTTTCAGTTGCCATAGCATGAAAGAATTTTGTGTTATCTTCCCCAACTTTAATGTTCCTAATTGTGCATCTTTGCTTCCAGTAGATAAACTGTAATCTTAGAATCTCTTCCAAATGAAGTTTCACAATCCTTCTGAAGTTAGCTTCAGGTGTGTATAAAGGTCTAAGCTCTTCAAGAGTATTCAAGTGTAGGATTACCTTGTTGCAGTCTTGGATGAGCCTCTTGATCTTAGAGAGGTTGGTGTGCCAGACCTTTAGAGCATGTCTAAGATTCTTAAACTTTGCAGATAAGATGGCAGCAGAAGAATTCCTGTGTACAGGTTGAGACCAAGCTTGACTAACACATTCCATAAATCCAGGTAATTCAACCCAGTAGTTTTCAAAACGGAAAATCTTGGCCTTAGGGATCATGGTTTTAATAGAAACCACACAGGTAGTATGATCAGAAGTTGATCTGGCTAGAGGCAGTACCAATGAATTGGGGTAATGACAACTCCAGCTGACAGTAGTAAAAAACCAGTCAATTTGTTCCAACAAAGGAACAGCTTGCATATTTGACCAAGTGAATCTTCTGCCCTTTAAAGGAAGTTCAATAAAGCCAAGGTGTCCAATAACATCATTGAATAAAAGCATATCATTAACATTGCCACCTGGCCTATTTCTGTTGTCCATGGACCTGAGAAAGTTGATATCCCCAAGCAAAAGCCAGTTAGCATCTATGGGAATAGCTAGGTTATGTAGCCATGTGATAAAGTTATCTCTAGCAGGGTTGTGGCATGGCCCATAAACAGTAACCAAGGTCCAGACATCAGAGTTGTGTCTGGATTGAAATTCCACAGTTATGCCAAAACTGAGAGATTCTATCATTCTGCCTGTAAATATAGCAGAGTTCCAAAGCACTATAATGCCACCAGAAGCCCCAACCGAAGGAACGAAGACAAAATGATCGAAACGTCTCGGGCAAAATTTGTGAATGAATCGTTGATCCATAATCTCATATTTTGTTTCATGAAGGCAAATAACAGAGCAACCACTTTCCTCAATTTTCTGACGAACATCATGTTGACGATTTTCTGAATTTAAACCCCGCACATTCCAGCATAAGACCTTCCAATCTCTTAAAGAAGTATCAGTCATTACAAACCCAAAATAAAAGTAGCAAAACAGGCACCACATAATGATGACCCATCAAGGACCACAAGTTGCAATAAACTTCAACAACTGAAAATAATAATCTAACGAGATAAAAGGTTTTAACAGGGGTTAACCATAAACCCAGCATGAAGAGCAAACTAATCATCATGAGCCGAAGAAGTAGAGGACGAGGAGGCCGGCTCAGCATTAAGCTTGTTGGCAGAAATATTCTCAGGAGCAATGCCAAGATGACCCCCAATCTGCTGAAGAAATCTGATGGGTGTTGGGGGTGGAACTGCAGCTGCCTCTTCGTCAGACTTGCGCTCCTGCACCCTCCTCTTCTTGAGAGGCTTGGATAATGGCTTCTTTAGGGGAACTGATTTCGGCATACTGTGCCTGAAACCATCCCTATGCGCAGACAGCCGAGCACTACGCCTGACCTCTGATTCAACTACCGCACTAATCTTGCGTCTTCGAGTCCTCTTTGTTGTCACAGTGAAACTAAAGGTGGCCATCTCCACCTCCGTCAGAGTATCTGATGTAGCCATGGCATCGTTTGAATCTGCAACCTCATCAAAACAGAGAGAGCGGACTACATTGGGTTTTGTGACCACTAGCTCAGAAGGACAATGTGGAGACGGTTGAAAGACCAACTCATTGCATAGCAGCGTAGTTGAGAATGAAACCTCCCAGGAATCCTTTGACAAAAAGATCGCCTTAAGAGGGCTGAGCTGAGGCATACCTTTAGGGATATGCAAAGTCTCCACAAAAGGCATCAAGTTAGAAAAGCAGCGAGTCCAGAGCATCTCCGGGGGAATGTCAGGTCCAGGAACTGCGAGCACACGGCCAACAAAGATTGGCGCCTGAAGAGCAGGTGGCTGATACACTGCAATAGCTTGTTGACTCTCATTGTCAGAACTGTGATCTGGCCCAGAGTTTTGCATCACCACAGATTCCTGCGAGACCGCCTGTGGGTTGTTGTCTTGGACCCAATCCTCAACTACAACCTCCTCATTGATCTGCTGATGATTGATGTGCTGCGGCTCCGGTGGTTCATTCCACCCTAACTGGGGAAATTCAGGCATGACAAAGTTTATGTTGTCGAATTGCAGGTGCCCAGGCAGAGGGTGCGGATTACCATTAAGTGGCATCGGATCTTCATCCGCTGGAAGAATATCTGCGAACTCCGCCGAGAGGACATAAACAGGAGCAGTCCAGGAGATTCTTGTTGCCCCAAAATCACCATATTCTCGATAAACAATATCACGCGGAACTTGCTCCGGACATGGGAAAGATGCATAAACAAGTGTGCGTACCATGCGCGGATCTTCCTGATGCCACTGGTGAAAGCGACCAAAAGTACTGACTGCATCAGATATATATTTGGTGTTCGATAATCAAGCGGAATTCCCAAGATCATAAGCCAGCCTCTACGAAATCCTTGGGTAGCTCTATGATTAATGCCGTGGTTGTGCGGTATGAAACGAACAAAGTGGCCATTGCCAAGGTTATAAGGAGGATGATCCATGATAGCGTGCCTAGAAGCGGCACTTCTAAACTCAAACAAACCAACACCTTCAATCCACTGCTGATCACTAAGAACATCTCGATGAAGTTGGGTCATAACAAAGTCACTAACCAGTTGACGAAAATGTGGAATCTGACCAGGCGGCGGAGGGGGCTCAACGATGCCAATAGCATACTGCTCATGGTGCTGATTTGGAGCAACCGCCGAAGAAAGAAACGTCCGCGGCAGCCTTGTTGGTCCTCCATCGATGACAACAAAGCCCGGCGGGAGGAATTCCAGAGGGTTAATGGCGAAGTTGGCCATGGACGATGGAGGTAGCAAGGTAGGAGCTAGCGTCGAGGATGAAGCTTGGCCAACGGGGGAGGGCGGCAGCGATGGGACAAGACGCTGCAGGTGCGCGTGGGAGGTCGTCTCTAAAACCGAGGAGTCGCGAGGAGGTAGAATAGGGATATGACTCGTGGCAGGAGCTGATTCCACCTCCATCGATTTACCAAGATTTTGTGATGCATTTTTTTAACTTTCCAAACAAAACCGTTATCCTTTGCCCATTGCTTGCATTGATAACCTCGGTGACCAGAGCGATTGCAAGCCAAACAAACTGGACAAGATGCTGACATGTGGCCCTTTTGTAAACATTTAGAGCACGTTAACACACGGGCCACCATGTCATCCACCATTTCATTAAATTGATCACGCGCCTCCTGCGACGATGGTATATCAGCGTGCAAAGAGTCAGATGGCTCAAGTGGCCCAGTTACTGAAGGCCCAACATGGGGAGCCGGCGACTCTAGGATGGACGTGGTTGAAACCAGCAACGTATCTCGGGCATGCAGATCATGTGGTTGCAATAATTCCGGCGCAGTATTAGGAGTGAAATCCGCAGATTGAACTGTGCCAAAAATAATTGGAGGTGACGTCGCCGTCCAACGCAAACTCGCCGGCGGCGAGGGATGAATGATAGCCCTCTCATGAGCAGAAACTTTATAACCGCTTCAATGATGGTGTCAATCTCAGCCTGTGTAGCAGGGTATCTATAGCCTTTGCAAGCATCATAGTTTTGCATTGTAGCAAAGGAAATCCTTTTCTGAACTTGCGCACCCGATCGAAGGGAAGACTTACGCGGTGGGTGATGCATAGCTAGCATGCCAAGAGAAGCTCGTCTCTTGGATGGACTAATAAGGATCCACTCAGCATCACATTCAAGATTCCAACGATGGAACTCACGTTCCCAATTAGGACCACCATGACCCCAAAGATTGAAATAACATTTGAAGTTCAAGCAAGTAAAAGAACGGAGATTAAGAACCAGAAAACCAACTTGCTTAGAGGAGACATTAAAAGAATAGACCTTGTCATGTATGAATGAAACTCCCAAGTCAATAGCAGAACCTCCAATGGCCGCTTCCAAAGCCGTCGCAACAGAGGCTTCCGAGAGACGAAAATCATGCCTCCCAAAAGAAACAACCATCGTGAAATGACCAGTGTCATCCGTAGTATGAATGGTGAGACCCGTAGATCTGAAAACCTTATCCGCAAACTCAATACCCTTGGAGAAATCCAAGCCAAGGGTTGATCCAGAGTAGATCGCCATAAGAAAATTATATCACCAGAACGATGAGAAGACGCCGAAGAGATTGATCGGAGAGGAACCTCAGATTAGAGGTGGTGTGGAGAGATCGTCGGTGATGGTGGGTGAGAGCGGTCGGAGGTGGGAGTCGCCATTCCCCCTTGTGCTATCTATCTTGTTCCCTAGACAGGTGATTTGCAAGAATGTTCTCTGTGTGGGGTATGTGTTCTGTTTGCAACCCATCAAAGTGCTCTTCCAGCTTTCTCACTTCCTCCACATAGACCTCCATCAGTGGCTCTGATAATCCTTATTTACTTGCTTCGCAATGAGCTGGGAATCTACATACATGATTAGTTTCTTTATTCCCAACGCTATTGCAATCCTGAGACCGGCAAGGAGCCCCTCATACTCTGCCATGTTATTGGTGGAATCTTCCATGGGGAAGTCCATTTGGATGACATATTTAAGGTGCTCTCCGGTGGGTGTGACAAACAACACTCCAGCTCCGACGCCTTGTAGCGAAAAAGCACCATCAAAATACATTACCAACTATTTGGGGGTCTCCTTGCCAGGGAGGGCTTTCTCTGGCGCCTCTTCATCGGGTGTTGGTGTCCATTCTGTGATGAATTCTGCCAGTGCTCTGCTTTGGATAGTTGTCATGCTTTCAAACTTCAAAGTAAAAATTGATAGTTCTAGTGCCCACTCAACTATCCTGCTGGTGGCTTCGAGATTTCGTAGAATACGTTGCAACGGAAGGCGACTGACAACCGTGCTCTCGTGAGCTTGGAAGTAATGGTGCAGTTTCCTCGAAGCCATGAGGAGTCCAAAGATCAATTTTTGCACCCTAGAGTACGTCGATCTAGCCCCCCACGGGAGGGACCTGACAAAGTAAAGTGGTCACTGCACCATTTTCTTCTTTGCTAACACCTTTTGGTTACCGATGCCTCTGGGGTCATCACATGGTGATTATTATGTTTCGGTGTCCCCACTACCCACTTCCCTCTATGCCACTAATGCAACACTAACCACTTGATTCGTCGCCGCTATGTACAGCAGCAAGGACTCTTTTGGTTTAGGCATGACCAAGGTTGGTGCAGATGAAAGGTAGGTCTTCAAATCCCGTAGCACGACCGCTGCCTCTGGGGTCTATTTCATTCAGCTAGCCTTCTTCAAAATTTTGAAGAACGGCGAGGCACGCTCGGCGGATTTTGAAATGAACCTGCTCAGCACAGCGATGCAGCCTGCCAAATGCCTCATATCGTTGACGGTTTTCGAGGCTTGGTTCTTCTCTATAGCTTTGAACTTTTCGGTGTTGGCTTCTATCACCCACTGAGACATAAAATATCCAAGGAGCATGCCAGACAGAATGCCGAACATGCAATTCTCGGGGCTAAGTGTCAAGTTGATCTTACGCAGATTTGCAAAAGTCTCTTCCAGATCCTTGATAAGTGTTTACTTGTCTCTTGTCTTAACCACTATATCATCCATATAAGCTTGTATGTTTTGGTGTAGCTGGGGTTCAAAACCAATCTCCATAGCCCGTAAAACCGGCATTTTTTAGCCCGAAAGGCATACGTACAAAACTGTACGTGCCACATGGGATTATAAACGATGTTTCTCTTTGTCTTCCTTGGCCATGAAGATCTGGCGGTAGCCGGAGTATGCATCAAGGAAATAGAGAAAATCACATCCCGAAGTGGAATCGATGATCTGATCGATGCATTGCCAGGGGACAGGATCCTTTGGACATGCTTTATTCAACTCTGTGAAGTCAATACAAAGTCTCCACTTCCCTTTTGCTTTGTGCACCAACACTGGATTTGCTACCAACGTAGGGTGCAATACTCCTCTGACAAAACCCGCTGCTTCAAATGTCTTGATTTCTTTATTAGGCAATGAACTATTGTCGTTCCAAGGCTTTCTTTCCGACCTTCTACTTGATGGGACATGCATGAGGGTAGACAACAAGGTGGTGCTCGATTACCTCCCTACAAACACCGGGGATGTCATATGGTTGCCATGCAAACACATGGACATTCACCCACAGGAAGGCAACGAGCCCGCTTTCCTATTTGTCATCATGGGTGGCACTAATAGTAAAGGTACAATTAGTGTCATCCTGACTTGCCTGAACCCTCTTCGTTGCAGGGGGATCAGCTTTGGGTTTCTTGCTAGCCGATCCTTCCGGCAAGTCGCTGCCGGGCGTAGCACAATCCGAAGAGGTGCGCTTCTCGGGGTCCTTGTCGGTGTCCTTGCTAGTTTTCTTACCGTTCCTTCGTTCCTTGGTGGGAGCCTAGGCCTCGATGGCCTCTGTTGTCACCGCATCTCTGTACATCTTTTCAACCCATATAACCGCGCCCTTCTTATCTGACGGGAAGGAAATGACTCCCATTGGCCCTGGCATCTTCAACGTGTTATATGTGTAATGAGACGCCGGCATGAACTTGGCCAAAGCCAGAAGACCAAGGATCCTATTGAATGGCAGGGGAAGCTTGACAACATCAAACACAACCTTCCCAGTCCTGTAGTTCAGTACCCTGCCAAACGTCACCGGTAACGTAATCTTCCCTTTAGGTTGGCTCCTTCCTTGGTTGATCCCTTGGGAAGTCCCAGTCCTCTTGAGGTCCTCGTCAAGAATTTGAAGTTTCTTAATCACATTTCAAGAAATAAAATTAAAACATGCGTGCCCGTCAACCAACATATTTGCGACCTTGAGATTGCGGATTTTCGGTGAAACCAACAACGATAAGCATTCGACCACACTCTTGCGATTCGGATGGTCCTCAACATCAAAGATGATGGGCTTGCGGGACCATTTGAGCGGTTCACGAGCGTCTGCTGGCGGCTCTGTCGCATTGACCTCATGTTCCCACTGTTTAGGTTGGCGGTGAGAGGAATGCAAGGATGCGTCCCCATCAATGCACAATGCCTTGGTAGCCTTATGAAATTCCTACTCACTGGATTCATCGTCGTCCTCTTCTTCACTGTCATCTTCACCTTCCATTTTATCACGTCCCCTAGCGGTCTTATCTTTCTACTGATTGATCTTGCCGCGATGGCCACCACGACCGCCACGACCTTTCCCGCTAGTGCCATCTTGTAATTTCTCCTTATCATGCTTTTCATACTCAGCCTTCTGCCTTTCAACAAGTTGTTCAACTTCTCTGCATTCTTGGAGATCATGGCCCTTGGTTCGGTGAATCTTGCACTACAGCCCGTCGGACTTGCCAATTTACTCAGCTGCCACAGCTGCCCGGAAATAAGCGCATGTAGCAGCGTCCTTGCCAGGTGTTTTGGTCTTCCCTTTCTTGTCGGCACTGGGATCGCTGGAGCTCTCAACGACCATTACTGATTTCCACTTATGTTTCATGTCGTGTTGTCTATTCTTCTTCCTTGGGACGGTGGTGTCATCGTCATCCTCTGAATCAACTTCGACACCAACCTCTTCCCCTAAAAGTCACTTCCCTTCTTTTCCAGGAGCAGACTTATCCGCCAACGTATAGAGTTCATTGACGGTCTATGGTATCCAAACATTCATGTTGGCACGCAACCTCTGATTGCGCACATTCGTGAGGAATTCGGCAATCACTGCGGCCGGATGTATCTTCGGGATATTGTGGTGTACACGACTGAATGTTTGTAGATACTTCCGCATGCTCTTGCCCTCCTTCTGTAAGAGGGCCTGCAGGTCGCTGGGCTGTCCGGGCTCTTGGTAGCCGCCCATAAAGGCGCCAATGAACTCATTGGACAGGTATGCCCATGAGGAGATGGAATCCTCAGGCAGGTGCTTCAGCCAGATCCTAACATTGGGCTTGAGCGCTAATGAAAAGTAGTTTGCAAACACCTTCCAACTCCTTCCCCTGGTTGCTTGAACGATGCTACTTCTTAAGCTTGCGTTGGTTTTTCCCATGAAGAGGAAAGGGTGATGCAGCAAAGTATAGTAAGTATTTCCCTCAGTTTGAGAACCAAGGTATCAATCCAATAGGAGACAATGTGCAAGTCGCCAAATACCTGCACAAACAATAAACAACTTGCACCCAATGCAACAAAGGGGTTGTCAATACCTTCATGTTTACTTGCAAAAGTGAGATCTGATAGTGATAGATAAACGGTAAACTAAATATTTTTGGTATTTATGGTTTATAGATTGCAAAGTAAAAGATTGCAAAATAGTAGATCGGAAACTTATATGATGGAAAATAGACCCTGGGCCATAGGTTTCACTAGAGGCTTCTCTCAAGATAGCAAATATCACGGTGGGTAAACAAATTACTGTCAAGCAATTGATAGAAGAGCACATAATTATGACAATATTTAAGGCTATGATCATGAATATAGGAATCACGTCCGTGTCAAGTAGACCAACTCCTGCCTGCATCTACTACTATTACTCCACACATTGACCAAAATGATTCTGCATCTAGAGTATTAAGTTCATAAAGAACAGAGTAACGCATTAAGTAAGATGACATGATGTAGTGGAATTAACTCAAGAAATATGATGAAACCGCATCTTGTTATCCTTGATGGCAACAATACAATACATGTCATGTCATGTCCCTTTCTGTCATTGGGATTGAGCACTGCAAGATTGATCCCAAAGCAAAGCACTTCTCGCATTGTAAGAGAAACCAATCTTGTTGGCCAAACCAAACCGATAGTTCGAAGAGAATTACTAAGATATCAAATCATGCATATAAGAATTCATAGAAGATTCAAATAATATTCATAGATAATCTGATCATAAATCCACAATTCATTGGATCTTGGCAAACACATCGCAAAAGAAGATTACATCGGATAGATCTCCAAGAACATCGAGGAGAACATGGTATTGAGAATCAAAGAGAGATAAGTAGCCATTTAGCTAGTAGCTATGGACCCGTAGGTCTGTGGTAAACTACTCGCGCTTCATCGGAAGGGCAATAGGGTTGATGTAGATGCCCTTCGTGCACTGGTACATCGAGGTGCTATACAAATTGTTTTTAACCCCTTTCCGCGACGGCATTTCCAACCGTCACCATGTGAGTGTGGGCGATAGGGGGTCCTTCCCACACGAACCAAAAACCGTCGGGGATATGACCTCCTGGTACAAACGCTTAGCAAAATGAGGTCGTGTGTGACCGGCGAGCACTTAATTACGGTAATACGTACAGTAGAGCTAAAAAATACAATTATACATGCGAAATTGTTTCCGGTCGCAAGTACAACCCACACATTCAGTCCCCACTAAATGTTTTTGTTCGTATGTACATCGCACACAGTTGCTCCAAGGAAAATGTTACCGTTTATTGGTACATCACACAAAATTTCCCCCGTTAAATCATTTGTGATAGCGTTGCCATTGCACACGATATTAAAAAATTTATCGTTTGCGTTATTGGATGCATCACACATGGTGCGTAGAAGAAACTGTGTGGCAAAGGCTATCCATCACACACATTTTTTTGGTAAACGTTTGCACTAGGTGGCATAACACAAACAGTTTTCAAGAGGATGTCACGTGTGATTGTTCATTGATCGGAGACAGTTTATTCCTAGAAACTGTGTGCGTTGCCTGAGGTCATCACCCACAATATTTTCTCAATAACCATTTGCAATAGCCAAACCCAATTACCAGGCTAATTGCCATATTACGAATAATCCATTTATTATTCTAATTGACATTCATATTAAGCATATAATATATTTCATTTCCATATTAAGGAAGCAAGATTTCACAATTGAAATACATCAGAGTACAACATGATATAACTTCAGCACTCAGCTACCCCATTACACAACTGCACCAGCACCAAGTTTCACATGCAACATGTAGAACCTTTCGAAATTAGCATCATAGACAATACATAGACATATGCATCTCATCTGGAAAACTGCTGAAGTGGAAGGAACATATTGAGCCTTCATTCATGTTGAAGGTCTTTGTAACTTTAGGCCAGTGCCTGTGGATGATTGACCGTCCATCCTTTGTCCTCTTTAGGAACACTTCAATATTGAACTGTGGGTGTTGTATGAAAACTTTCCTCGTCTCCTGACCATAGAGGTGGTTTGAGAGGTAATCATCAGTGAACTGCTTTGGAAAGGCCTGAAAACAAGGATGTGCATAAATATCTTCTCTATATTGTAAATGGGGTAAAGGAATAAAAAAGGCAAGGTATAATACTTAGTACCATCCTGTAGTGCACTGATGTCTTCTTCATTGTGCAGACAAAGAATTTGATGTTTTCCGCTAATTTCTTTATCATAACAATATTTTTGAGTTTCTTGACCTGATCGATATTCATGGACAACTCATTTCCCCATATGCAAAAAGGGTCGAACAGTGGGTCAAAACATCTGGCAGCAGGACCTACATGTGCAAGACCAAATTGTTAAAAACCTAAATATTAGAATGGTTCCTGCAATTGCACAATAATGTGTTATTAGACAACGGACCATGAACGTGCAGTTAACTAAACACCACAACAAATGAACCAAATGTTAACTGAGCACCACATTGCACAATATAACATACTCCTAATAAAAGATCAGACAGTTAACCAAACCAAGCATGCTTTACAACTTGGAAATATAGCAATTGTATTTGTTTCTCATGTATTTAGTATAGCCAAATTCGATTTATTTCTCACATGGTATACAATAACAGAATGCACCCACAATAATTGAACATCGCATTCTAGAATTGAACCAAGCAGTTAACTAAACACGACAACAAATGAACCAAACGTTAGCTGAGCATCACATCACACAATATAACATACTCCTAAAAGAAGATAAAAGAGTTAAACAAACCTAGCATGCTTAAGAATTTGGAAATATAGCAATTGTATTTGTTTCTCATGTATTTAGTACAGCCAAATTCGATTTATTTCTCACATGGTATATAATAACAGAATGCACCCACAACAATTGAACATCGCACTGCAGAATTCAACCAAACAGTTAACTAAACACCACAACAAATGAACCAAGCTTTCATTGAGCACCACATTGCACAATATAACATATTCCTAATAGAAGATTAGACAGTTAACCAGACCAAGCATGCTTGACAAATTGGAAAATTGCACCCTGAAGAATTGAACATCACATTTGCAGAATTGAACCAAACAGTTAACTGAACACCACATTGCATGACATATATAACATATACACTAGAGCATAAGATTGCATGGTAAAAGTAGATAGCACAATTCACTAGAATTTGTTAAGGAAAGGCAGTAACTACCAAACTGAACATGGGTACTTATAGTGAGCTAATAAGACAAGCTACTCCTCATTGTCGGAGATATAATTGACGATTAGCTCCTTGGACATGAAAGAGGCCGAGGCCTCTGCATCATGGGTGCCCTCGTCATAGTGGTGAGTTGCCCGAGCCGCTCCGGGCACCAACCAGCAGGCTCTCGAGATGGGGTAAGCACGTGCATTCTGAGAAAACATCTCGTAGTCCTCGTCGAAGGCACCGAGGGTGGCCTGGAGAAAATGCCATGAAATATCGTTTAAAGCAGCCAACCGCATCGCGGTGTTGGCGTGTGAGGCATGGACGGTGGCCTCGACGGTGAGGTGCTCCTCCAAGATCTGGGGGTCGGCACAAATCGCAGCCATCGCGACCTCATCGGCCTGTGCGGCAGCGATTTGCTTCTCCGCTGCCAAATACTCCTTGAGATCCTGGCTATATTGCGTGCGCCATGGGTTAGGGCAGCACTTATTTGGTCGAGGGGTTGGTGATTTGGGTGGAAGGTGTCGCGCCGGCAGTCGGGGCATGTGGGATGTCGAAGGAGGAAGAGGATGGGGGACGGGTGTGGATTACCTGCCTGGATAGGCGAGGCCGAGTTGCGTGAAGGAGGTTCCCCGGCGAGGAGGTGGCACTGCAAGCAAGGAGTGCAGGTTTCAAGTTGGAAAGGAAGGCGGAAACAAGGGAAATGTGGCTTTTGTTAAGGGGGAGGGGCGGGGAGGTAGATGTTTCCGCGGAAGCCAAAAATTTGGAATCACTTCAGCGAAAAAACTGGCGTGCAAAGTGTCATCAGACACGGTCCCTTATTTTAAGTGGGTTATGGACTGTAGTCTTCGCACCTTATCGCGTAAGCCATATGCGTACTATACTCCGACGGTGCTCCAAGATATTTTGTGCTGCATCATACTCGGTTGGTGATAATAAACTGTGTGGGACCTACTTGATTTTTGGTCTTGATTTGAATTACATAATGGGGTCAAAGCGGCAATGGAAGGTGTTTGAATTGCTAGACCTTTTATGTCCAGTGAACATGCAACTATATGTGTGTCATAAAAAAATTGGAATTATTCAGGGTTCGTTTGGAAATTTTATACATTAAATTGGTTTTCTAGCAATTTCAGGTGCACAATTCAAAATTAAAGCACATGCACATGCTCCGGTGCACGAACATGGGTTGTAAAATCATATATGTGTCCATGGGTTTATTTATGCTTAAGTCCCATGCAAGAAATGGGGATGAATTTCGAACACCACGGCACCGTGTCTCTCCGGAAAATCTTGAGGTACTTACTTTTGTAATTCTAGTAAATCCAAAACCCGTCTGAAATTTATGAACCTTGGCATGCTATCATGGAATGACATCAACATGTTGGGGTAAAAAATATTGTCCCAGTTGTGGCAGGTTGGGGTATAAGCTTCTCATAAACCAGAGCTTCTCACAAGAAAGCCTCATGGTTCCGTTACGGAAATGTGTCACCTTTGTGGACAAAACGATATTCTTCACGTCTTATTCCTTTCAATTTCTTTCCTGGTGTCAACATAGAACAACAGGAATGTCGTGTTAAATTTTGGATTTTTTGGGGATCGTTTGAACATTTTTATACGTTAATTGTGTTTTATATGCATTTATGTGCATAATTCAAAATAGAACTACATGCACATGCTCCAGACCATAAAAATGGGTTGGAAAATCAATTGGTTGTCCTTGGTTGCAATATTAGGTCACATGCAAGAAATGAGAACGAATGTCAAACACCTTGACACTGTCACTGAGCCACTAACATTGAAATACATGGTTTTAAATTCTTGTAAACCAAAAACTCATCTGAAATTCATGAAACTTGACATGATATGATAGAACGACAGAGACATGGCGTGGTAAAAATATTGTCCCATTTGGGGCAAGTGTGGGTATAAGCTTCTCGCAAACCAGAGCTTCTCTCACAACAAGCCTGATGGTTCTGGTAGGGTACGTGCCACCTTGGGGGATGAAATGATATCTGTCGCCTCTTCTTACTTTCAGAATGTTTCTCATGTCAACATAGAACAACTCGAGTGTTGTGTCAATTTTTGGGATTTTTCGGGGTTCGCTTGGACATTTTTATACATTAACTGAGTTTTCTATGCATTCATGTGCATAATTCAAATTTGAACTTCAAGCATATGCTCTAATGCATATAAATTAGTTGAGAATTCAAATTTGTGTCCTTGGTTGCATGCTTAGGTCCCATGCAAGAAATGGGAATGAATGTCAAGCACCCTGCCACCACCACTCGGCCGCAAACATTGAGATACCTGGTTTTTAAATTCTAGTAAATCCAAAGCTCATCTGAAATTCCTGAAACCTGGCATGCTATCATGGAGGGGCATCAACATGTCATGGTAATTTTTTTGTCCCATTTGGGGCAGGTTTGGGGATATGCTTCTAACAAACCAGAGCTTCTCACAACAAGCCCGATGGTTTCAGTAGGGAACATCCCACCTTTGGGGATGAAACGATATCCATTGCCTCTTATTGCTTTCAAAAAAATTCTGGTGTCAACATAGAACAACAGGACTGTTGTGTCAATTTTTGGGATTTTTCAGGGTTCGTTTGGACATTTCTATGCATTGATAGAGTTTTCAATGCATTTATGTGCATAATTCAAATTTGAACTACAGGCATATGCTCTAATGCATATAAATTGGTTGAAAATTCATATTTGTGTCCTCAGTTGCATGCTTAGGTCCCATGCAAGAAATGGGAATGAATGTCAAACACCGTGCCACCGTCACTTGGCCGCAAACATTGAGATACCTGGTTTTTAAATTCTAGTAAATCCAAAACTCATCTGAAATTCTTGAACTTGACTACAAACAAGAAATTCTCACAATAAGCCTAATGGTTTCGGTAGGGAACGTCCCACCTTTGGCGGCGTGGTGGTTCGTCGCGGCCGCCACTTCTGGAGGAGCCGATGCTGCCACAGAGGGGGGGGGGGCACGGCGCCCCCAAAACTGAGGTCGTCTCCGGAGGAGGAGCTTCTCCTCCGGACGTCTTCCCCGTCATCCTCCTCGTCATCAGCCTCGGGACAGCACCCAAGGCGCCTCCCTTCCTCCGAGAAGACCCTGACGAACAGCGTGGAGACGCCATCGTACCTGAAGTGGAGCGCACACCTCCCCCGCAGTCGGCGTGCGCAAGCAAACGACTGCTAGCCGCGCTCCAGGAACACATCGCCCGAGGGAGACACATCAACCTCCACCCTGGACGCACCGCAGTAGTAACCGTCGGCCTGGAGCCATATACCTCCAAGGCCTCCGGCCGGTAACATGCCGCCAAACGAGCAGGGAAGCCTGAGCCATGGGCCGTCGAGCTTCTCCGCCCACACCATGAACTCCGACGACACGTCGAAGGAATGGAGCTGCGGGCGTGGAGGACGCGCGACCAACAGGCACCATTGCACGCCTCCTCTTCCTCCGCGACCACAACCACCTTCACCATGGGAGGATGTCCCGCACCGTGCACTGGTGGCCGCGGCGGGGATCAGAAGGCCGCGGCCGCCTCCCCGAGAAGCCGCTGCAGTTGTAGCGGCATACTTGCAGGGACGACCGCGACCCCTCTCCGGCGGCAATGGGACTGGATCCTTCGGGGTCTTCCCCTTCTCAGTGGCGGATGGCTTCCTCGGAGGCGCCATGAAGATCTTCCGACAAGAGAGAGAGCGAAGGACAAGCGAGGAGAAGATGGCGCTGGCTTGGAAACGGCCCGGGGGCTCCCCCCTAGTTTCATTTATAAGGCGGAGGAGCCCAACTGCCAGCCACTGGCGTCACGGCCATTACGCCCTCGTCGCCTGCGCCAAGGAGTTGTCAAGTCGCACGATCGCCAATGATTCGTGGGAAGCGGAGCCGCCACGTCCCATCCAACAGTCGCACGCCGGCCTGGCCCGCAGCATTTAGGGCTCGCGGCGCTTCGTCCTCGACTAAGGCTTCGCCGCGAAGCCAACTCCGCGTGCGCCTGGGGCCCGGGGGCTAATGTCGGCGTAATGGGAACCAGGGTACCCATACTTGCTATCTGCGCTCGACGACGCGCTCCTACTACAGCCTGGTATGGCCCAGCCAATTAACCAGCTGCCCAAAACCCTCGCGAGGGAGCCAAGCCACGCGAGGAGAACGACGTCAAGACCTCCTCAGGAGCAGCCTCATCAAGGTGCTCCGGAGGGGCGGAGAATCCAAGCCCAAGCCTGCCTCAGGAGGAGGCAGTGATGTCAGCAATGACGCGCCGCGCCAGCGTGTGCTAGCGTCCGCCAGCGGCACAGTTACCATTTCGGTGCAAGAGGGATAGCACAGCCGCAAGTTCCCGAGGAGCAGGGCAAAGGTTTCCCCATTGGTGCAATGAGACCGAAGACCGCAAGGACGATAAGGAGGATGTCATCGTCGAGCCCACCACCGTGTCACCGCCTGGTCCTTTTGCAGGCGAAGACTGCTTTTGTCAGGGTATGAACGTCCTTGTGTTCCCGCTCAAAGATGGTCGTTGTGGGATCCCTTCCCGCCGAAACATTTCGGGGGAAGAGGACCGTTGCCGCCTATATAAGTAGCTAAGATTCCCACTGTAAAGGGGATCGACTCATACACTCTGCCAGCACGCAAGGAGCAAGACCACTTGCCCCTGACCCTCCTGAGCTCACCTCCTAAGCTTAGGAACCATTGTACTAGCTCATATCCCAGCTTGCCCGAGGCTAATCCACCAAAGCAGGAAGTAGGATCTTACACCACAAGGTGGCCCGAACCTGGATAAATTCTTGTGTGTTATGTGTGTTGTTTCATTGAATCCTTCCACCGAGACGAGAGCGAGGCGCTAGGTAGACGTTAGTGGGAGCGATCTTCGTTCACGCCCCTGTGTTCGAACTTATTGGGTTTTGCGGAGCCCTGAATCCGACAATATGAGTGCCTCCGGTGGTGTACCGGGATGTGCAATGATCAAGAGTGACATGTATATAAAAATACAAATTGTGGTTTTTCCACGAATACTATGTCAACTACATGATCATGCAAAGCAATATGACAATGATGATGCGTGCCATAATAAACGGAACGGTGGAGTTACATGGCAATATATCTCGGAATGGCTATGGAAATGCCATAATAGGTAGGTATGGTGGTTGTTTTGAGGAACGATATAAGGTGGTTTGATGCACCGGCAAAAGTTGCACGGCACTAGAGTGGCTAGCAAGGTTGAAGGGTGAGAGTGCGTATGACCCATGGACTCAACATTAGTCATAAAGAACTCACATACTTATTGGAAAAAATGTATTAGCGCTCGAAGCAAAGTATTACGACGCATACCCCTAGGGGGGAGGTTGGTAGGAGTTAACCATCGCGCGCCCCCGACCTTCACGCAAAGATAAACAATAAAAATACAATGCGCTCCAATTTGGTTACATAGTTAGGAGACCATACATGCATGCTACGGGAATCACAAACATTGACACAATTATTTCTTTAACTGCACGAATTACCACTAGCATAACTCTAATATTACCATCTTAAAATCTCAAAACAATTATAAGGAGTCAAACTTTTCATAGTATTCAATGCTCTATATATGAAAGTCTTTATTATATCTCCTTTGGATGCCTATTATATTAGGACTAAATTCAAAACCCAAGCAAATTACCATGCTGTATTTAAAGACTCTCAAAATAATATAAGTGAAGCAAGAGAGTTCAACAATTTCTATTAAATAAAACCATCACCATGCTCTAAAAAGATATAAGTGAAGAACTAGAGCAAAATTGCCTAGCTCAAAAGATATAAGTGAAGCACATAGAGTATTCTAATAAATTACGATTTAAGCGTGTCCCTCCCAAAAGGTGTGTATAGCAACGATGATTGTGGCAAACTGAAAAGCAAAGACTCATATCATTCAAGACGCTCCAAGAAAAACACATATCATGTGGTGAATAAAAATATAGCCTTAACTAAAGTTACTGATAGACGAAGACGAAAGAGGGGATGCCTACCCGGGGCATCCCCAAGCTTAGGCTCTTGGTTGTCCTTAAATTTTACCTTGGGGTGCCCTGTGCATACCCAAGCTTAGGCTCTTGCCACTCCTTATTCTGTAGTCCATCAAATCCTTACCCAAAACTTGAAAACATCACAACACAAAACTCAACAGAAATCTCGTGAGCTCCGTTAGTAAAACTAAGCAAATAACAACTCAAGGTATTGTCATGATCTTATTATTATTATTTTATATTTGTGTAATATCTATTGTATTCCAACTTTTTCATGGTTCATAGCCCCAAATACTAGCCATAGATTCATCAAAATAAGCAAAGAAGACATAGAAAACGGAATATGTCGAAAACAGAACAGTCTGTTGCAATCTAAAAACTTTGCATACTTCTGTAATTCGAAAAATTCTGAAAAATTAGGAAGACATGGGGAATTTGTATATATATGTTTTATAAAATTTCCGAAGGTTTTAACGTTCCAGCAAATTATTGAATTTTCTGCACTAGGGGCAAAAGTTTCTGTTTTTTAGCAAAATCAAATTAACGATCACCGTAAGCCATCCCAAAGGTCTTACTTGGCTCAAACACTAATTAAAACACCAACATACAATTACTACAGAAGTAATAACGTATAAAAATTGAAAAAAAGAACCAAAAATTAAAAAAACCAAAAATAAAATTGGGTTGACTCCCAACAAGGGTGTTGCCAGGGGGAGCCCATCTTGCCTATTTGCTCTTCATGCCTCTGGCTTGAGTGCTGCCTTAGCAGTCTCGTGCCTTTCCTTCCTCTGCCGCACCAAGCATGGTCGCAGGTGTGGCTATAACTGCCCATCCATAAGTAAAGAGGTACGGAAAGGCCCCTACTTTTGTATACCGACAGGAGCCCCCGGGCCCGGGCCACACATAAGCGCGAAGCGTTGTTGGGCCAGGCTCGGAACGGTGCGCGGGCACGTGGGGCAGAGTTTTAACCCCGGTAATTTCTTCACCAGTTGCGCTTACCCACGACTCGCATTGAATGCATGACGTGGGGGTCATGCGTGCTACTGTCACAGCACGCTTTCGTCACCTCGTGGTGGACAGTAAAGAGGCGGCCCGCATCTTCCCCATAAGAAAGAGGAAGCCGCAGGGGCGCTGCTCATTTACAAAGTGGACTCGGGTCGTGGCCTTCATGGTGCCCACGCCCCCGATCGTGGGGCGGGGAACGGTCGTTCCACTTGTCTTCTTGATTCTGGCTCGCCTGCCACGTGTCCCCCATGCCTCAGGGAGGGTAAGTGGTGGATACGAAGGGCACGGGCATTAACGCCGAGGCGGCAAGCCGGGCATTGCTGATTGGAGCAGCGGGTCGGTCCTGATTCCCTACGCCTCTGTCCGCCGGATTGGTCGAGTGGGGTGGCCGCCCTTAGGTTGGGGGGCCGAGCCTCGGCCCTACCCCTCTATAAAAAGGGGAGAGGGACAGCATCCTTCTGCATTCATCTCCTTCCTACTTGATCCTTTTCTTCTACTCGCCATGGTTAGAGGGCGCGCCGACGCTTCACCGGCGGTGACGAGGTCTTCTGCTTGACAGCGTGTCCCCCCTCCTCCGGAGCTCATGGCAGCGGAGCCCGCTGTGAGAGGAAGAGGGAGGGGCGAGGCCAAGGCTGTCGTGGCGCTCGCGAGAGAGGAGGACGGGCCGGTGCACCGGCCGCGCTTCCGCTAGCGGCTCTTCCCCTGATGGAGGGCCATGTTGGAGACTAGCCCCGAGAGTTCTTCATTAGGCTGTACAAGCCAGTGCGTGGTCACCTCTGCCTCCCCACCCCGTTCACTCGGGTAATGGAGCTTGACCCGCCGCAGGGCTTGAGGCTGCATATGAGGTGCTGCGGGAACGACGGCATGCGGGTCGACGTCGACTTCCCCACCCCGCACGTCATTTACCTACGCCATGGGTGGAGGACCTTTGCCCGTGCCCATAGCCCGTCGGAGGGGCACGTTCTCCAGTTTAAATTAATGGAGAACAACCAGCTCTCCGTCTAGGTCTTCGGGCACTCGGGAACCCGCTTAGGGTGCTGTGCAGAGAGCTCCACCGACAACGAAACCTCCTCCTTGAGCGACACTGATGAGGAGGACAGCAAAAGCGACGACGATGGTAGCGGGCGGGAGGACGCCGATTCCGACTCCAACTGACCATCGTTGGTAGCACCATCATGTGCATCGCCCTCCTCCCTCGGCCATGCGTTTTGCTGAGGGCCATCCCCGTCATGCTCTCCATCGATGTGTTCCCTATCGCCTCTTCTTTGCCTTCACCTGCCGCACCTGGGAGGAAAGTGCAAGAACGGAGATTGCAAGGCGCTTATCTTTCTATTATCTTGCACACACTTGCCAAATCTTAATTTCTAAATAATGTAATCTCTCGAGCATATGTCTGTGTCCTGTAAAATTCGTACTTGTATCAGCATTTCAATGAAAAAGACCAGCCTTGCCGGGGACCCGTGCATGTATACGTCCATGCAGAGGCGAAATGCCTCTTTGATGCAAATAAACGAGTTTTCCCGGCAAGCCATCCTGCTGGTGCCCTCTGCACCTACCAAAGAATCACATCTGTCGGGTTGCAGACAAAGGGTCCAGCTCCTCGTCAATCTTCTTTTAATAAAGGCTACTACAACCATTTTGACCAAAGCAGTGTTCAGACCAGGGATGGGAGCACCTGAGTTTAAAAGAGTGTGGCGAGGTTTTCTAATGCACAAGTAACATGTTACGAACATGAATGGGCAAGAGGTGAAGTTTATCTGTTTAGTTTGCCGGGGATCGCCGTGCCGGGCAGTATTCCTAACTTCTCGCCGAGGCCGGGTCCTTGGCGGAATCGAGCGTCCTTGCCGCAGCTGGAAAGGAGCGAGGACAGGAGCATGGAACCTTGGCGGTCCATTAACATTAGTTGGAATCAAAAAGCACCGCAATATACTGGACAAGCATGTATATACGTATACACATAAACATGGAAATCAATGGGAAACTATACATACTACATGGTTTTTCTTCCCTGACTGCGCGCATGGTCTGCGCCTGGCTTTGTACATAGTGTTACATGCCTTGCCGGCAAGGCTAGTACAAAAGGGGGTTGCCGGGGCTCCCTGCAACCGCGCCTTAGGGGTAAAACTTGCGAAGATGTTCGATATTCCAGGAGTTGCTCATCGTAATGCCATCTTCGGTCTCCAGTTGGACTACGTCGGGCCTGGTGACTCGTTTTATCCGATAAGGACTTTCCCACTTTGGCGTCAACTTGTTTGAACTCTTGGTGGATTGGATTCGCTGAAGAACAAGGTCGCCTTCCTCAAGGCTTCGGGCGTGAACCTTGCGGCTATGGTAGTGGTGCAAGGCTTGCTGGTAGCGAGCGACTCACATAGTAGCCAGAAGACAATCTTCCTCAAGGAGCGTTGCGTCATCTTGGCGCAACTGCTTTTGCTCAAGCTCATCATAAGCGAGCACTCGAGGAGAGCCGTATATGAGTTCCGTGGGGTGAGCTGCTTCTGCTCTGTATAGGAGGGCAAAGGGTGTCTGGCCAGTGGCTCGATTTGGTGTTGTTCTGATTGACCAAGGAACCATTGGCAACTCATCAATCCGACGTCTTTCGCACTTGTGTATCCTGTCAAAAGTTCTGGTCTTGAGGCCTCACAACACTTCTGCAGTCGCCCTCTCAGCATGGCCATTACTTATGGGATGAGAAATAGAAGCAAAACAAACCTTGCCAGCAAGGTCTTGGATGTACTGCATGAAGGTGCCACTTGTGAACTGCGTGCCATTGTTGGGGATGACTCTATTTGGCACACAAAAATGGCATAATAGTCCCTTGAAGAACTTGACGGCTGATTGTGCTATGACCTTTCTCACCGGTTCTACTCCCGGCCACTTTGAGAACTTGCCGATTGCGACATACAAGTACTCAAAGCCCCCGACAACACGAGGAAAGGGGCCTAGTATGTAGAGCCCCCAGAATGAAAATTTCCAGGAAAGAGGGATTGTCTGAAGGTCTTGAGCTGGTTGATTAAGCTTCTTTGAATGGAACTGGCACGCTTCACACTTGGTTACTAGTGCAGTTGCATTCTGGAGGGTGGTGGGCCAGAAAAAACCTTGCCGGAATGCCTTGTCGGCAAGGGCTCTTGACCCTCTGTGGGAGCCACACATGCCTCCATGTATCTCTACCAATAGCTCAAGTCCGTCCTCCTGAGGAATGCACTTCAATTGCACGCCATTCGGTCTCCTTCTGTATAGGGCATTATCCACAAACTGGTACATGCTGGATCGACTGGCTACTTTCTCTGCCTCTTCCTGTCCCTCAGGGAGTTCCCCTGTTAGGAGGAAACGGATGGTGCGATGCGCCCATGCGGGAGCCTGGGGCTCGACGACAAGGATTAAAGGCTCATCTCCGGCCGTAGGGGCAGCTGCCTCTACGGTCGGGGCTTGGGGCCCTGCCGGAGGTTGCTGCTCCCCGGCAAGCTTGGGGCACCCGGCAATGTCTTCCCCGGCGGCTCCTGGTAGCTCAGCGGGAATGTACTTGCCGAGGCCTGCCTTCGTTCGTTTGTTCTATCCGGAAGATGGCTCAATGGATGGCTAGGTTAATTGAAGCACAAAGGTACCTAGTTCCATAGGCAACTTGAGGGCAGCGCATTTCGACAAGTCGTGGGCAATGTTGTTCTCTGCTCGGGGAACATGCTCTCCTTGTAGACCTTCAAAATGCTCCTCCAACTTCCTCACTTCATCCATATAGGACTCCATCAACGGGCTCTGGTAAGCCTTGTTAACTTGCTTGACGACAAGCTGCGAGTCTCACCTGATGATGATGTTCCTAATTCTGAGGCCTGCTGCGATCCTGAGACTAGCAAGAAATCCCTCATACTCTGCAGTGTTGTTCATTGATTTTTCTCGGGGAAAGTGCATCTGTACTACGTACTTGAGGTGCTCTCCGGTGGGTGCGACGAGTAGCACGCCAACACCAGCAACTTGTAGCAAGAAAGCTCCATCAAAGTACATAATCCAGTCACAGCTTGTCTCCTTGCCGGGAAGGGTGGCCTCTTGAATCTCTTCGTCGGTCGTTGAGGTCCATTCTGCTATGAACTCTGCCAAGGCTCAGCTCTTGATTGTTTAAGTACTTTCAAACTTGAGACCAATGCTTGATAGTTCCAATGCCCACTCCACAATCCTCCCGGTTGCATCCGGGTTGTGCAAGATTCATTGCAAAGGGAGGCGGGTGACGACGGTGATCTCATGCACTTGGAAATAGTGACACAGCTTTCTCGAGGCCATACGGAGGCCGAAAAGTAGCTTCTGTATACCAGAATATCTTGATCTCGCCACCTACAAGAGGGAACTGACAAAATAAACCAGGTGCTGCATCACCTTCTTCTTCTGTTCGACTTCGCCCACTTGCGTAGACTCTGTCTTGCCGGGGGTTCTGCCTTGCCAGCATCAGGCCCTGCTGGGGAGAGCTCCGGCCCATCGTCCCACGACTCTGCCGTTACCACTACTTCTACCTCAAATTCCCTCTGTGCCACTAGTGCAGCACTCACCACTTGATTCGTTGCCGTAGGATATAGCAGCAACGGCTCTTGCGGTTTAGGCGTGACTAGTATTGGCATGGAGGAGATGTACCTTTTGAAATCTTGCAGCGCTGCCTCTACCTCCGGAGTGCATTTAATTGCACCCGCCTTTTTCAAAACTTTGAAAAAGGGGAGGGTGGGCTCAACAGATTTGGAGATGAACCTACTTAGAGCAGCAACGGAACCGGCGAGCCTACGGACGTCTTTGACTTGTTGTGACGCCTCTATCTGCTCAATCACTTTGATCTTGTTCGGATTTGCTTCGATTCCATGTTGAGACACAAAGAAACCAAGAAGTTTGTCGGATAGGACGCCGAACACACACTTCTCTGGGTTGAGCTTGAGGTTGATCTTGCGCATGTTTGCAAATGTTTCCCGCAGATCCTGCACAAGCATGGCCTTGTCCTTGGTTTTTACCACTATATCATCCATGTAGTCTTCCATATTGGTATGCAGCTGGGGCTCAAAATCGATTTGGACTGCTCGGACAAATGTCGAACCAGCCTTTTTCAACACGAAAGGCATCCATACAAAGCAATACGTACCACATGGGGTGATGAACACGGTCTTTTCTTCGTCGTCCTTCATCATGAAGATCTGGTGGTATCCTGAGTAGGCGTCGAGGAATGATAGCAGGTCACACCCGCCAGTGGAGTCCACTCTCTGGTCAATGCATGGCAAAGGGTAAGTATCCTTTGGACAGGCTTTATTGATATATGTATAGTCAATACACAACCTCCATTTCCCATTTGCCTTGTGCACTACCACTGGATTGGCCAACCACGTGGGGTGGAGCATTCCTGTGACCAAGCCTACCGACTCTAACTTCCTAATCTCCTCGATGATGAACTCTTGTCACTCGAAAGCTTGCTTCCTGACCTTCTGCTTGACAAGCCGCGCATGGGGACATACATCAAGGTGGTGCTCAATCACCTCCCTGGGAACGCTAGGGATGTCAGATGCTTGCCACGCAAACACGTCGACATTCGCTCGCAGGAAGGTGACGAGCGCGCTTTCCTATTTGCTCTCAAGGGTGGAGCTTATGGTAAAAGCTCCACCCGTGCCATCCTCCCTGACGGGGACCCTCTTGGTTTCTAGGGGGGGCCCGTTGGACCTCTTGCTCCCGCTGGCGGAGCTCTCTGGCACGTCCCCAACGGGAACGCGGTGCTCCGAAGAGGCACATTTGCCGGAGGGGGTGCAGGAGCTCTTGCCGGGGTCAGAAGTCTTGCCGGAAGGGGCCTTGCCAGCAGGGGCAGAGGCCTTGCCGGTTTTCTTCTCCCTCAGGGTCTCAGCGGTAGGAGCTATTGCCTTGGCGGCAGCTGCTGCAACTGCCTCTCGATAGAGTTGGTCGGTGCTGATGAGAGCGTCTTACTTGTCGAAGGGGAAGGTGATGATGCTCATTGGCCCGGGCAGCTTCCACGTGTTGTAGGCATAATGTGATGCCACCATAAACTTGGCCAGCGCCGAGCGGCCGAGGATCCCATTATAGGGCAAGGGGATCTTGGCAACATCAAAAACATTCTTCTCCGTCCTATGATTCAGCTCGCCCCCAAAAGTAATGGGCAACATGATCTTAACCTTCGGTTGACTCCTCCCCGGGTTGACCCCTTGAAACGTGCCCGTCTCTTCGAGATCTCCATCGGGGATTTGCAGCCTCTCGATCATAGCAGGAGAGATCAAGTTCAGACCGGCCCCACCGTCAACTAGCACTTTCGTCACCTTGAGGTTGCGTATCGTTGGCGAAACCAACAATAGCAAACACCCGACCGCCGTTGTGCGATCAGGGTGATCCTCGGTGTCAAAAATGATAGGCATGTTGGACCACTTCTGTGGCCTCTGGGCGTCGAATGATGGCTCTCCCGCGGTGAGAGGTATGCAATGAGGCGCCACCGTCGATGCACATGGTCTCAGTACCTTTCTGGAACCCTGCTTGCTAGACTCGTCGTCCTCATCAAGATCATCGTCTCCCTCTTTCTTGTCGCGGCCCCGAGCGGGCCTCTCTGGTTGATTATCTTTGCCGCGGCGACCTCCTTGGCCGGCATGCTTCTTGTCGGGCGCCTTAGAACCATCCGGGCACTTCTCCTTATCGCGCCTCTCATACTCAACTTTCTGCTTCTCTGCAAGCAGCTCAACCTACTGAATTTCTGTAGGTCATGGCCCTTGGTGCGATGGATCTTGCAGTACTGCTTGTCAGAGCCTTCTGGCTTGTCGGCAGCCGCCAAGGCCCAGCAGGCGGTGCACCCGGCCACTTCCTTGCCGGGGTCGTCAGCATTGGCCTTCTTGGCGGCGCCGGGGTCGTCGGATCCCTCGACGGCAAGCACGGTCTTGGCCTTACGCTTCCTGTTGCGGCGTCGACCCTTCTTTGCCGGGGCGACGGCATCTCCGTCTGTGGAGTCGGCTTCTGCGCCGACATCTTCGCTGGGGTACTTCCTCCCTTCTTCAGCCCGAGCACATCTATAAGCCACAACATAAAGCTCGGCTACATCTCTAACCTTGTTCATCGCCAGCTCCTCACGCATCTTGCGGTTGTGCACATTCTGATGGAATGCACTGATGACAGCGGCGGGGTGGACATCTGGGATGTTCTACTGCACACGGCTGCACCTGTGTATGTACTTGCGCAGGGTTTCGTCATCCTTCTGGGGGATGACATGCAAATCACTTGCCTGGCCAGGAGCTTGGTGGCCCTCGGTAAAGGCGCCAACAAACTCGTAGCATAGATTTGACCAAGAAGAAATGGAATCCACGGGCAGGTGCATTAACCATGACATAACATTGGGCTTAAGCTCCAACGGGAGGTAGTTGGCAAGCACCTTGTCATCGCGAGCCCGAGCGGGTTGCATCACGATAGTGTCGATGCTGAGGAACTCCGACGGGTGAGTCTTGCCGTTGTACTTTTCTATGACCTCAGGCATGAATGTGTGGTGTGTGGGCCACTTGAATTGTCGCACCTCACGGATAAAGGCTGGACAACCTACCTCGTAAGGTAAGTCACCAAAACCCCCAGCGCTGGGTGGTCCATAGTGGGCCCCGCATGCCTATCTTACTGATGGCACGCTTCCCGCCATCGCTGATAGTCGTCCGAGCGTCTTCCTAGGCTCGCTCCTGAAGAACTTGATGTTGGTCGCAGCGGGCTCGCTGGTCGGACGACGCTGTGGAAACTTTGTCACGAGCGTCGGCCCGATGAGCCAGCGGCTGCTATTGCTGGCATGGGGGAGGAGAGTGCACCATGGTCGCAGCAGGTCCGGTCCTTCCACCACGGGCGTACGTTGGCTTGACAGAGCGCCGGCATGAGGGTCCCGTTGGTCGCGGTTCATCTTTACTGGCGAAGCTGATGAGGCTCCGGATGGTGGCCCTACACTCATCGAGCTTCTCCGCGGCAGGAGGAAAGTCGAGGAGCAGTTGCACGCGCGCCAACGTTTCTGCTAGCATGGGTGGCGGTGAAAGCTGCATGGACCGTGATGCACTCTGACTTCTAACCACGTTATAAGGAGCTCTATCATGGTCTTGCAGTCGCACGCTGCTTCCGCCAGCGTAAGGACGTGCATGCTGGCCCAGTGCATCTTGAGAGTGATGCAAAGGGCTCTTCCCGCGGCGGCGCCCGGGGGAACCGACGTCACAGCGTTGCTCATCATGCGCGAGTTGGGAAGACCGCGGCGCGGGCGCCGGTGGGGGTGTCCTGGAGGTCGATGCGCCGCCTGTGGGCAGAACGGCGATGCCCTTGGACCCAGCGACGTGCGGTTTGTCATCTTGGGCACGAACAATGCCGCTCGCCTGGCTCCGATGGCCCGAGTGTCTTGGATGCTCGCGGACCACGCCTCCGCCACCATCTGCGGACGCCCCATCACCCGCCCACGCTAGCACGGGTGGTTCGGCTCCGGACAAACCGATCGCCTTGATCCCCTTCTTCTTGGGAGCCATGGCGATGAAGGAATCGATGCACTAACTTCTAAACCAGATTTTCACAGCCTAGCGCCCCCTACCTGGTGCACCAAAGTTGTCGGGGAAATGACACCTATGGGATCGCAGGGACCCCTACTACGGTTGGCGGGGGCGTAGAGCTGCGTAAAGAGCAGGTCTAGCGATCAATGCGTGGGGAGTTTTGCCCAGGTTCGGGCCGCAAATGATGCATAAAACCCTAGTCCCGCTTGTCAGTGTTTATCTTGTGTTCTTCAGTTCTTGAACTGGCTACTATGCGTGCCCTGTCCATAAAGTCTGAATCCTTCCACAGTACGCCTTGGGCCTCCTTTAATATGGCAAAGGGTTCACCACAATGGCACACAGGAGGCGGAAAGTATCTACAGTGTACAAGTTTATCGCCTGACATCATAGCACAAACGCATTTAATGTGCTGCCTATGTGCCCTCTTGCTTTATCGGGGATGGCAACAGAGCTTGTCCCACCCGTCGCTGCCTCGCCTTGTTCCGACGCGCGTCCAAGCTGACGAGGCATGCAGCGCCACGCTGGCTGGTCGCTGTGCTGGTGCGGTGACAGGGTCTTCACGAAGATCTGCATACCACCACGCAGGTGCTTGACTAGTTGGCCTAGAAGCTGCATGCTGCCATGCAGACAATTGTCTAGTTGGCGGGCTGGTTGCCGCGTCGTAACAGTCGCGGGGCAGCAAAACTTTGGCACGTGCGGGCCTGACCGTGGCCCCGTAGATGCCCCTGGCAAGTGTCTTGTCGGGGTCCCGTGGCTGTCCCCGGCAAGGATCTTGCCGGGGGTCTTTTGTCGTCCCCGGCAAGGATCTTGCCGGGGGTCTTCGTCTTCTAGTCCTTATCTAGATTCGTAGGCCTTTTGTCTTCACAAAAATCTGCATGCCACCACACAGGCACCCTTGAGTCTGGGTCTCGACGTCATCAATGGTGTCAGAGCTCTCAGGCTTGAGGGTGGCGTCCTTGCTGGTGTCGGGCAAGTCGCCCCGGCAAGACTCCTACCCGGGCTACGTAGGCCGCCCCAGCAAGGTTGTTGCCGGGGGGAGCCCATCTTGCCTCTTTGCTCTTCATACCTCTGGCTTGAGAGCTGCCTTGGCAGTCTCGTACCTTTCCTTCCTCTGCCCCGCCAAGCATGGCCGCAGGTGTGGCTACAATTGCCCGTGCACAAGTAAAGGGGTACAGAAAGGCCCCTATGTTTGTACACCGACATTCTGCATCTAGAGTATTAAGTTCATAAAGAACAGAGTAACGCATTAAGTAAGATGACAAGATGTAGCGTAATTATGTCAAGCAATATGATGAAAACGTCATCTTTTTATCCTCGATGGCAACAATACAATACATGTCATGTCCCTTTCTGTCACTGGGATTGAGCACCGCAAGATTGAACACATAGCAAAGCACTTCTCCCATTGCAAGAAAAACCAATCTAGTTGGCCAAACCAAACCGATAGTTCGAAGAGAATTACTAATATATGAAATCATGTATATAAGAATTCAGAGAAGATTCAAATAATTTTCATAGATAAGCTGATCATAAATCAACAATTTATCGGATCTTGGCAAACACACCACAAAAGAAGATTACATCGGATAGATCTCCAAGAACATCAAGGAGAACATGGTATTGTGAATCAAAGAGAGAGAAGAAGCCATCTAGCTACTAGCTATGGACCATTAGGTCTGTGGTAAACTACTCATGCTTCATCCGAAGGGCAATAGGGTTGATGTAAATGCCCTCCATGGTCGAACCCCCCTCCGACAAAGTACCGGAAAAGGCCTCCAGATGGGATCTCGTGGATACAGAAAGTTATGGTGCTGGAAAAGTGGTTCCGATGCCCCCTCCAGGGTTTCTGGAATATATGTGAATATATAGGGAGAAGAAATAGGTCGGTGGAGTCACGAGGGGGCCCACAAGGGTGTGGACGTGCCCTACCCCCTGGGCGCGCCCTCCGTCCTTGTGGCCACCTCGTTGATCCCATGACTTGCACTCCAAGTCCCATGGATATCTTTTGGTCCACGAAAAATCATCATAAAGTTTCGTTCCGTTTGGACTCCGTTTGATATTCCTTTTCTGCGAAACTCAAAAAAAGGAAAAACAGAAACTGTCACTTGGCTCTAGGTTAATAGATTAGTCCCAAAATAATATAAAATAGCGTAATAATGCATATAAAACATCCAAAACAGATAATATAATAGCATGGAACAATAAAAAATAATAGATATGTTGGAGACGTATCAAACGACAATCATATAGATGCCCAAGAACTCCGTTGGGTTGAGCTTTCCATCGTATTTTTCCAGCAAGTCAGGCTTGATGGTGCGAAACTACGGCCGCTAGACTTGTCACAACTCGCGAGTGAAGGCAGGGCACCCTACCTCGTAAGGCAAGTACCAACCATCACTGGGCATGGTTCGTCGACGTATGGGCCATTACGCCTATTTGATTCATGGCGGGCCTCATGGCGCCGCTCAATGGGGACACGGGTGTATGCCTTCTTCCTGTCCTTCAACACGTGATATTGATCTTGCTGAGCCTGCGGGTCATACGGGCTATTGAAATCTCGTCAGGATCTTCGACATCCTGGGTTTGCGGTGTCCACCATGGCTGCTCTTGGGAGGGTTGCCGCGGAGGATACTGCACCGTGGGTGTAGTCCTCTCCTTGTGGCCATAAGCATGGGCTGCCGGTGCCATCTGGGGGCATTGCGAAGGTTCCACAGGCTGCGACTTGTTGGCTTCAACAAACCTGATGAGGCTTTGGATGGTGGCTCGCTACTCGTCCATCTTATTCGCTACTGGAGGAAAGTTTCGAAACAACTAAGCCCTTGCCATTCCCTATGCTACGGTCTCCAGCATGGCGTGGGACACAAAGCGCGACGCCGCTTGACTCCTGGACGAAGCACCATTGTGCTCTAGACGCCTTGGGCCAATGAAGAGGTCGGCCTGACGTGGTTGGGGCTGTACTTGGTGGCCGAGCTCCAGGTCGGCCTGTCCTTTCTCATGTGGACGCGATCGCTGGGGGTTGACGGTGCTGCTCGGGGTCTTGTCACGCTCGCTTTGTGTGAGACAAAGTGCATATCTTGATGTCGCCCCTGGTCGGTATGGCTAATGGATCTTGACTTGCCCCGGAGCGGGCATCGCTACTGCTTTGATTGCGCTCACCGACGGTGCGGGGAGGCGGAAGCTGGGCATCCCCTTGACTGGCACCGGCATGCGCATGCTCGCCAGAAGGTTGAGGGAGCCGAGCAGCCCTAGCAGCCCCAACCCCTGTCCCAACTGTGATGGGGGCAACGGCCGTACCGCCCGCGGCGATCGCACCGCTCACGGTGCCCACTCCACCTATCGTGGCCACGGCGCCTGTGGCGTCCGCAGCCGCAAGCGAAGGGCCCTTTTAAACGGATGGGTGCGCTGCCGCACCACTCTTTTTCTTGGGAGCCATTGATGGCGTGGAAGGTGATGAAGATTGACACACTGACTATTGCTTCGGATTTGCTCTAGAGAGCCTTCCCCTAACTGGCATGCCAAGGATGTCATGGGTGATCACGAACACCAATGGGCAGGGTTGCCCCTTTGTGGTTCGGCGGGGGAACAATTAGGTTGCACAAGGAACAGAGGCAACAGGGTAGCACAGCAATGAAAACTCTTATTTACCCTGGTTCGAGCTGCTTGGCAGTGTAAAACCCTACTTCCACTTTTGTGGATTGATCTGGAGGAACACGAAGACGAGGAGCACTCAAGCCCGGCAAGGGTACCTCGGGAGAGCAGCTACATGTGTACAAGTGTTGAGGGATCAAGTCTTTCAACCCTTTGCTAGGTCGCCTTGGGCCTGCTTTTATAGCTAAAGGGGTGACCACGGTGGCAAAAGAGTCATTATAACATGATTATATGTCTAACAATGTTATAATACCTAACTCTGGCAGTTAGGACAAAATGCATTAAATGCACTGGTACATGTCATATGGAGAGGTAGCCCCGGCAAGATTTCTCCACCGCTTCCCTAACTACCTCTTATTTGTGTGACACGTCTTTTGGAAGGGTGTCGTTAAAGGCAACCTCTTCTCCCGCACGTTGCCTCGTGCTCGACAACATCCACCTAGCCACTCAAGAGCTTGACACCGCACTGATTAGTGACTGGTGTTTGATGAGGTGGAGCAATGGCATCCTGGTGGGAGCCTGCTAGTCTTCATCTTGCGACCTTGCTTCGGCTTTGGAGGCCCTGCCGGGGTGGCTTAGCATCGGTCCTAGGCGTGGTCTTGACCCCCCTGGGCTCACCTGCCCGGCAAGGGAGATCTTCCTAGGGATTGCTCTGGTTGGTTTGGTCTTATTGATGTGCCCCTTTGTCTCACGAAGAGCGACTTCTCTTGCTTATCTTGTGTTTGTAAATTGATACTCAATGAATAGTTGCCGCACGCCTGTACATATTTCAATGCGGCAAACACATATGTTCGATGCACCGACAAACTTGATGAAGCAGTGCTTGACGTAGTCTTGGGAACCCACTTGACCATGGCTTTAGGAGCTTCTTCAATGAGTCAATGCCCTCTTGAAGCTTGTCCTTGCCTTTTAGATTGTGGTCTTGTGGTGGAAGATCATCACGAGCTTGTGTTCCCTCAAAAGAACTGGGGTCATACTTCTCTTGTTGAGGAACAAACTTCGCCTTGGGGTATTGATCTTCTTCCCATTCAACTCTGTTGGCATTGAACTTTCGTTCAAAACCAACACCTGGATTCTTCCGGTGTCTTCCTTGCTTGCGTACAATTTCCTCAAATTGCTTACTCCTGGAAGACTTTTGTGAACACCTTTCTCTATAATTCCCTTCGATAAGCTATTTTCTTGATCAAGTGTAACTTGGCAAGAGAACCAATAGTGGAATCAATTGCATTACTAGAGGCAACAATAATGGATTTAGCATGGTTATTGTTACTACTAGAAGAATAATCATTCTTGCTCTTGTTACTAGTTTTAACTTAGGGCATGTATGTAGGCAAGAGTAGAGGTTTGGCAATGTAAGAAGAACTCTTCTTCTGAAGATCATCATTGATAGCTTTTAGAAACCCATGGCCTTGCTCTAAATTTAGCTTCTCGAAGCGTAGCTTCTCATGAGTTGTTAGGAGCTCTCTATTATCCTCTAGAGTTCTTTCATGAGCTAACTTAAGAGTGCTTAGTTCTTTAGTTAGACGCTCAATTTCCTTCTTATCATCGTCATCTATTTCATCTTGACAAGAATGATTACTAGCAAGTTCATTATAGTTCATGATACGTCCATTTTGGATCATGCTTATAAGTTGATATTTATTGCACTATCGGCTGTTATTACATGTTTTGTCACAATACTTATGCCTTTTCTCTCTTATTTTGCAAGGTTTACATGAAGATGGAGAATGCCGGCAGCTGGAATTCTGGGTTGAAAAGGTAGCAAACTCTGGAAACCTATTCTGCACAACTCCAAAAGCCCTAAAACTCCACAGAACATCGTTTGGGAAAGTATAAAAAATATCTGGCGAAAGAAACCCACGGGAGGGGCCATCGGCTGGCCTCGAGGGTGGGGCGCGCCCCCCTTCCCAGGGCGCCCCCCCCCACCCCGCCTCGGGGGCCATCCGGCAGGCCCACGGTGCCCATCTTCTCCTATATGAAGTGTTTTGACCTGGAAAAAATCAAGAGGAGGCTTTCGGGACCAGATGCCGCCTGCTCGAGGCGGAAACCAATCTAGGGCTCTCGCAAGGCTGTTCTGCTGGGGATACTTCCCTCCGGGAGGGGGTAATCGTCACCGCCATCATCACCAACAACTCTCCCATCTTGGGGAGGACTATATTCATCAACATCTTCACCAGCACCATCTCCTCTCAAACCCTAGTTCATCTCTTGTATCCAATCTTTGTACCCAAACCTCAGATTGGTACATGTGGGTTGCTAGTAGTGTTGATTACACCTTGTATTTGATGCTAGTTGGTTTATTTGGTGGAAGATCATACGTTCAGATCCATTATGCATATTAATAACCCTCTGATCATGAACAATATTATTCTTGTGAGTAGTTACTTTTGTTCCTGAGGACATGGGAGAAGTCTTGCTATTAGTAGTCATGTGAATTTGGTCTTCGTTCGATATTTTGATGAGATGTATGTTCTCTCTCCTCTAGTGGTGTCATGTGAACGTAGACTACATGACACTTCACCATTATTTGGGCCTAGAGGAAGGCATTGGGAAGTAATAAGTAGATGATGGGTTGCTAGAGTGACAGAAGCTTAAACCCTAGTTTATGCGTTGCTTTGTAAGGGGCTGATTTGGATCCATATGTTTCAGGCTATGGTTAGGTTTACCTTAATACTTCTTTTGTAGTTGAGGATGCTTGCATTAGAGGTTAATCATAAGTGGGAGGATTGTCCAAGTAAGGGCAGCACCCAAGCACCGGTCCACCCACATACCAAATTATCAAAGTACCGAACGCGAATCAGATGACCGTGATGAAAACAAGCTCGTTGATAATTCCCATTTGTCCTCGGGAGCGCTTTACCTTGCATAAGAGTTTGTCTATGCTTGTCCTTTGATACAAAAAGGATTGGGCCACCTTGATGCACCTTATTTACTTTTACCTTTTTATTACTTGCTACCAATTATCTTCTCACAAACCTATCTATTACCTATAATTTCAGTGCTTGCAGAAAATACCTTACTGAAAATTGCCTATCATTTCCTTCTGCTCCTCGTTGGGTTCGACACTTGTACTTATCGAAAGGACTACGATAGATCCCCTACACTTGTGGGTCATCAAGACTCTTTTCTGGCGCCGTTGCCGGGGAGTGAAGCGCCTTTGGTAAGTGGAATTTGGTAAGGAAAAATTTATATAGCACTACAGGAAACAGGTAATTTGTCGTCTGCCACGGCGGACGGCAAAGGCATGAAAGGCGGACGGGAAAGGTCTTTGCCGTCCGCCGTGGATGGAAAAAGGCCCCGACAAAGTAAGATCCGACAAACAGCTACTGTGTCGTCTGCTTCGGACGGCTGACGGCAAAGGTGCCTTTGCCATCAGCAGCAGACGGCAAAGAAAATAGACGGCAATAAATGCGTTGTTACTCCGTTAGGTGGTTAACGGCAGGCCTTTGCCGTCAGCCGCTAACGGCAAAGTTTGACCTGCCTTTGCCGTCCGCCGAAGGATGTCAGCTGGACGTCACTACACGGCAGGCGTTTGCCGTCTACCGCTGATGGCAAAGCCTTTGCCGTTAGCCACTCTAGGAACTGACCAAATTGGCTAGCCTCCTAAGAAGCACAGTTGCCTGCCACGTGGCCTCTTTGCCGTCCGCTGCTGATGGCAAAGAGCCCTTTGCCATCGATGGCCGACGGCAAAGAGCCTGCGTATTGGCTCTTTTTCTGTTTTTTTAATCCAACAATTTTCACAGCAAATATATATGACATATATAGATATATTTCACAGGGCTATTTAACAGCAATCATATCACATATCCAGCACATAAGTTTCATCCATTCATACATAAGCAAGTTCCATCCATACACATTGTTCCATCCATATACATATTACAATGCAAAGTTTCATCAAGATAGCAAGTTCCATCATAGCAAGCTAGATACAATGCAAAGTTTCATCAAAGAAAAAGCAAGCACTCCATCATAGCAAGCTAGCTTCCATGAAGTGAATGAAATCTGCAAAATGGCAAATAAGAAAGTTAGAAATAGGTGACTAGAACAAGAAGAAGACTAGAACAAGAAGTATATGTCATTTATGAGCTAACTTAGGTGAAATGGATCATATATGAGCTAACTAAGTTGAAATGGGTCGTTTATGAGCTAACTAAGGTGAAATGGATCATTTTTGATCTAACTAAGGTGAAATGGATCATTTTTGAGCTAACTTAGGTGAAATGGATCATTCATGAGCTAACTTAGTTGAAATGGGCGTTTATGAGCTAATTAAGGTGAAATGGATCGTTTTTTAGCTAACTAAGGTGAAATGGATCATTTATGAGCTAACTTAGGTTAAATGGATCATTTAAGAGCTAATTTAGGTGAAATGGTTCATTTTTAGCTAAGTTAAGTGAAATGGATCGTTTAGGAGCTACTCTAGGTAAATTGGGTCATTTTAGAGCTAACTTGGATAAACTGGATCATTTATAAGCTAACCTAGGTAAGATGGGTCATTTTTGAGCTAACCTAGGTGAAATGGGTAATTTATAAGCTAACCTAGGTAAGATGGGTCATTTTGGAGCTAACCTAGGTGAAATGGGTCATTTTGGAGCTAACCGAGGTGAAATGGCTCATTTTGGAGCTAACCTAGGTGAAATGGGTCATTTTAAAGCTAACGTAGGTAAAATGGATCATTTAGGAGCTAATCTAGGTAAAATGGGTCATTTTAGAGCTAACTTGGATAAATTGGATCATTTATAAGCTAACTAAGGTAAAATGGGTCATTTTAGAGCTAACTTAGGTAAAATGGATCGTTTATGAGCTAACTAAGCTAATTATGTATTTTTTTTATGTAAGTAAGCTAAGTACAGATCGTTTTATAGCTAACTTAGGTTAAATGGCTGGTTTTGGAGGTTAGTAAGCTTATTAAGTCATTTTGGAGGAAAAGAAGCTAACTCTAGGTCATTATGGTAAGCATATTGGAGGAAATAAAGCTAAGTCTAGGTCTTTATGCATTTGTTAAGCAAAACACTAGAGAAACTTACCGTGATCATGGAAGTGTAGGCAGAGCGGTACCAGGAGCAATCTCTGGGTTCGGCGGAGCGATCTGACCGGACTTCTCGCACACAAACTGCACATCTCCAATGGCTATCGAGCCAGGGGACCTCCCGCCACCAGATATCATCACCTGCTCTGGATCAATGGGACCCTGGCTCGGGTTAAAGTCCTCCCCTTTCCTCGCCTTCCCCTTGACTTTCTTGTAAGAGGCAGTGTGGGCCATGGCATACAGGTCGTACACCTCTAGCACCTTATCCGTCTTATTGTAGCATGCCTGAAAGAGAGAAACAAAGTAAATTAGTAATTAAAGGGCTCAAGCTAGCATGATGAATGAATTGCATGAATCATGAAGCAAACCACATACCCATTTCCACCCGAACTGATATAAGCTGGAGCTGCCTTGATGGTGTGGCACACCTTCCATTTGGGCATGTTTGTCCTTGGCCTCAGTCGGCTCCCCGCCATCATCAGCATGGCCACTCGGCCCCTCAGGCTAATTCGGCCAGGTACCCCATCCAGACATGTGCTCCTCTAGGGTCTCGGAGCGCTCCCAACCAGCGCCCCCCATCTTTCAACAAATGCCATGACAAAGAGTAAACAAAATTAGTACAACATAAAAAAATACCGACATGAATAATAATATGTATATCACTTAAGTGTATCATCATCAAGTACAACATAAAAAAATTGAATACCTGACGCTACTAATAATCTTGATCAGTATCATCAATAAATGCATAATCATCATCATCACTATAATCAATGACGGGCTCATAGGGTTCAGTGGCATCAACATGTGCAAGGCCACCTTGACGTAATCGGTCAAGCATTGACAGGTCATCCGCAGTAGTAACCTCTTCTTGTTCTGGCTCTTCTTGTTCCTCCTCTGGGGTGATGTCGGATTCACTATCGCTGTCTACTTCAATGTTTTGGGGTGAAGTATAGCGGTTCTTGAAATTCTTTTTGGAAAGACGTGTCTCTTGGAATATTTCCCCTTCATATGTGTCTGGGTTAATGTGAGGTTCATAATCCTCTTCCTTTGGGGGAGAAAGTCTAGCACGTGGCGGCACTTGATAAACGACATCCCAACCTTTCAGATTTGGATTAGTTTGGCAGGCCCACGGTAGATAGAATACTTGGGTCACCTGTTGAGCCGTAATATAGACATCAGGAACATCTAAATGGGTGCTTTGGTTGATTTCAACTAGCCCTATATGTTCATGAGTCCTTCTAGTCTCCTTCGGCTGAAACCAATAACATTTGAAGACTACGACATTCGGTGGGTTTTCACCATAGAATAGAAGTTCATAAATTGCTTCAACTCTCCCATAATACTCGGTACCTCCTTCGCCGATAGCAGATACACAACAATTTGTAGACTTTCGGTCGGCCATAGATAGCTCTTTGCCATAGGTACGAAAGCGATACCCGTTGATGTCGTATTTGTCAAATGAATGGACCTTATAGTCAAAACCATTAGTGACTTGTCTCAATTCGGCGTCCATAGACTCTGAAGTAGCCTACAAGTTTAATATGAAAGGATTGTTGCATTACGCACAAATTAGCGAATGAAATGAAATTGTCTAATAGAAATTACCATTTGTTTGAACCAAGAGATGAAACCGGGATAGGCGCCGCCTCCTTGCTTTGCGAGAAGCTCGTACTCTTCGACGGAATCCTTTTGGATCACCGCTCCATACGAGAATATGGCGATGTATCGACTGTATGAAATATCCAGGAATGAGAGCACAGTTCAAAGGAAATAGAAGTTGCGAATCAATGTACTGAGAACTTACTCGATGTACGGCCGCACTTCTATCAGGTTGTTGAAGATATACAACGAAATGGTCCGCCATTCTTCGTTATCCAAAGATACTGGATTTGAAACACTGGCTGGTGCGACATTCCCTTTGAATAGGCTGAGGTTGGATCCACCCTTTTTTGGCTCATCAGCATTGTACCGAGGCTTCGGATTATGCAAATGACAATTTTTGGCTTCGTAGTGTGCTGTCACGAAGTTTGCCTTGAAGTACCCAGGACGCTCTGGATCTGGCTCGAGAGCGTTTAACTGATCCAGGGTCTGTTGGCCTGTCAATGCAGGTGGTGCAGAGTTTTTGAGAACTCTACCTCTGATGAAGTTCTTCTTGTCTTTCCTGAACTTTTGGTGGCGATCCAGGAACTGTCTATGCATGTCGAAGCAAGAAAACTTGCGACCGTCCTGAAGCCAATGAAACTCAAGAGATCCCTTGCATGTGGGGCACGGGAACCTTCCATGCACACACCAGCCAACGAATAGCGCATACGCCGGCAAGTCATGCGTTGAGTACATGTACCAGACACGCATTATGAAGTTCCGTTTGCTATAGGCGTCGTATGTCTTGAACCCATTATCCCAGGCTTCTTGCAATTTGTCCTTAAGCGGCTGCATGTACACATTCTTTTTTTCCCAGGATAGTTGGGCCCTGGAATTATCAACATCAGGAAAATATTCTTTCTTTGCAAAATCTGTCCGGGGGGGGGGGGATTGAGTGGAAAGACAAACACGGGCCAACAACTGTATTGGGCTGCCGTCAAACCAAACACACTAAACCCATATGTGCTGACGCCGACTCGAGGATGCCTCGGATCTACCGCTTTGTCATCATGTAATTCATCAAACTTTTTCCACGCAACACCATCCGATGTGTGTACCATCATCAGATTCCCATCTGCATCTAGTTCGGTTCTTTTGCCTGTTTTGTGCCATGTCATCTGTCTAGCCGTCTCTTCGACCATGAAAAGACGTTGAAGTCTTGGTACGATTGGCATATACCGAAGAACACTAACGGGGATTTTGGTCTGTGTCTTCTCACCCATACCGTTGTCTACCACAATATACCTGGATGACTTGCAAATGGGACAATAGTCCAAGTCCACATAGTCAATCCTAAATAAGGCACATCCTTTCTCACAGGCATGTATCTTCTCATAGGGCATCTTCAGTGCACGGAGGATTTTGTCCGACTGGTACAGATTTGCAGGCATTACATGTCATTTGGGTAGAAAGCGTCCAAATACTGTCATAACTGCATCATAGCATTCTCTTCCCAACTTGAACTGAGCCTTCAGAGCCATTACTTGTGAGATGGCATCCAACTGACAAAGCTCAGTGTGCTCGTGGAGCGGACGTTTTGAAGACTCCAACTTTTCATTGAAGGCCTTTGCAGATTCCTCCATCTCCTCGTCCGAATCCCAAGCATCATCATAGTCTTGCACCATGTTTTCCATCCCGGTACCATGCTCGTCGGTGCGACGACGATCCACCTCAGCTCGGTCACGTTGGGCAGACTCACCATGAAATGTCCACACTGTATAATCGGGCGTAAAAACACTCTTATGCAGGTGTTTGCCCATTTCAGCTTGTGTCCTCTTTTCCCAATTGCCGTACCGGAAACAAGGGCACCAGGTTTTCCTCTGGCCATTTGCAAATGTGGCTTGCACAAAACCCTTGGTTTTTGTGAACCATTCAGCGCTCCATTTGTTCTGACCAGTGTGACCGGTATACATCCATGCACGATGACTCATCTTAACTTTCAGAGCTACTGGACACACAACAATTATATATGTAATTCACCATGTATATATTCATCAGTTGATCTACTTTGTCAATTTTATTACGTCCATGCAACCTACACTCTAATAGGTAATGATAGGTCCTAATCCCACCCGAGTATGTGTATATTGAGTTCATTTTCCCATGCTATGCTCCGGATCCGACGCAAAATTTCGGCAGCACCTCCCCGCTGTTCTCCTGATACACGTCTCTGCAATAAACAGAGAGGATGTGTACCCGGAGAACAACAGGGGAGGCACTGACGAAATTTATGCGTCGGATCCGGAGCAAAGCATATGGGAAAACGAACCCAATCTACACATACTCGCGATGTCCATGGATAGCGTTGGACAATTCGAAAGAATCAAGGTTATAAATATGCAAATGCATGCATATTTATAACTATCACGATTTTGAACGGGACACACATATTGGTTACGCATACTGATGATTCAAGACACATATATAGCTAGCTATCAAGTTTCACTGGCACGAACACCTCAACAGAGCAAATAATTAATAGGGGAGGAGGACATGTCATTTGTGCTCACCCACGAATGAAGGAGAAGAGCTCGTCAAACGCACGGCGAGGTCGTCGAACACCAAACCTCGCAGCGATGAAACAACTGCACATTTAAATCTACCCGATCAACACAATTATATATGATGTTTTTCATAACAAAATCAAAAAATATATGACCTAACTAATAATTCACAAATATATGACCCCGTCGGCCTCTGGAAGGCCAAAGAACACCTTTTCGGGAGGTGTCGGGGGTCGGGGTGTCGTGTCGGTTTCGGGGTGCCGTGTCGTGATGTTTCCTTCTATCCTTCTTCTTCTTTCTTTCTCTTCTTCTTCTTCTTTCCTTTCTTCTTCTTCTTCTTTCATCTTTTTTCTACTTTTTTACTTCTTTTCGTTTCTTCTTTTCTTCTTCTACTTCTTCTACTTCTTTTCTTCTTCTTCTTTTATCATCTTTTTTCTACTTCTTTTCGTTTCTTCCTTTCTTCTTCTTCTACTTCTTTTGTTCTTTTTCTTTTTTCATCTTTTTCTACTTCTTTTCTTTTCTTCTTCTTCTACTTCTTCTACTACTTCTACTTCTTCTAATTCTTTTCTAACACTAACACTAACAATTAAACAGCAAAAAAATTGAAAAACAGAAAGAAA
>LR738714.1:410556629-410588925 GCA_902687465.1 Secale cereale
TCTTTGCCGTCTGCTAGCAGACAGCAAAGAGGTGGGGCGTTAAGCTTTTTCTAAATGGGCGGGGGGTGGGGGTGGGGGCCACCTCCCTCTTTGCCGTCAGCCAGCAGACGGCAAAGATTCTTTGCCGTCCGCTGGCTGACGGCAAAGAGTCGGTAGATGGCAAAGGCCTGTTTTGCCGTCTGCCTTTTTTGCCGTCCGCTTTTCGGTAGCTGATGGCAAAGAGCTTCTTTCCGTCTGCTAGCAGACGACAAAGAGCTGGCAGATGGCAAAGTAGCTGATTCCAGTAGTGTAGTGTGCTGAAATTTATTGTCACTTGTTACTATGGCTCAAAATCCTTTGAGGGGCTTGTTCGGGGTATCTTCACCCTGAGCAGAAGAGCAAAGAGTTGCTCCTCAACCTACTGCACCTATTGAAAATGTTTGCTTTGAAATTCCTTCGGGTATGATTGAGAAACTGCTTGAAAATCCATTTACAGGAGATGGAACACTTCAACCCGGTTTACATCTAATCTATGTGGATGAGGTTTCTGGATTGTTTAAGCTTGCAGGTATGCCCGAGGATGTTATCAAGAAGAAGGTATTTCCTTTATATTTGAAGGGAGATGCATTGACATGGTTTAGGCTATGCGATGATATGGGATCATGGAACTATAATCGTGTGAAGTTGGAATTCCATCAGAAGTTATACCATATGCACCAGGTTCATCGTGATCGTAATTATATTTATAATTTCTGGCATCGCGAAGGAGAGAGCATCTCTCAAGCTTGGGGGAGGCTTAAGTCAATTTTATATTCATGCCCCAACCATGAGCTCTCAAGAGAAATGATCATTCAAAATTATTATGCTCGGCTTTCTCATAATAATCGCTCCATGCTCGATACTTCTTGTTCTGGCTCTTATATGATGAAGACTATTGACTTCAAATGGGATTTATTGGAAAGAATTAAACGCAACTCCGAAGATTAGGATCTCGACGAAGGTAAGGAGTCAGGTATGACCCCTAAGTTTGATTGTGTTAAAGCTTTTATGGATACTGATGTTTTCCGCGAATTTAGCACTAAATATGGACTTGACTCTGAGATAGTAGCTTCTTTCTGTGAATCCTTTGCTACTCATGTTGATCTCCCCAAGGAGAAGTGGTTTAAATACCCCCCCCCCTATTGAAGTAAAAGTAGTTGAACCTATTAAAGCTGAAGAAAAGACTATCACTTATAATGTTGATCCTGTTATTCCCACTGCATATATTGTGAAACCACCTTTCCCTGTTAGGATAAAGGATCATGCTCATGCTTCAACTGTAGTTCGTAAGAGTAACACTAGAACACCTACACCCTCTGAGCAAATTAAAGTTGAACCTAGTGTTGCTATGGTTAAAGATCTCTTGGTAGAAGATTTAGATGGACATGTTATTTACCTCCAAGAATAGTCTGCTAGAATAGCCAAACCCAATGCTAGGAATAAACATAAACCTGTTGTAGGCTTACCTGTTATCTTTGTCAAGATAGGAGATCATTGCTATCATGGTTTATGTGACGTAGGTGCTAGTGCGAGTTTTATCCCTTTTGATTTGTACAACGAAATTATGCATGATATTGCACCTGTTGAGTTAGAAGGGATTGACGTTACTATTAAGCTTGCTAATAGAGATATTATTTCAACAGTTGGGATTGTTAGAGATATTGAAGTCTTGTGTGGGAAGGTTAAATACCCTGCTGATTTTCTCGTTCTTAGTTCCCCACAAGATGCATTATGTCTCATTATATTTGGTAGACCCTTCTTGAATACTGTTAATGCCAATATAGACTGTGTGAAAGATATTGTCACTGTCAGATTAGGGGATATGTATCATGATTTTAACTTCGCTAAATTCCGTAGACAACCCCTTGAAAAGGCACCACCTAGTAAGGATGAAATTACCGGTCTTGCTTCTATTGTCGTGCCACCTAATGACCCTTTAGAACAATACTTGATAGACCATGAAAATGATATGCATATTAATGAGAGAAGGGAGATAGATGAACTATTCCTTACACAGGGACCCGTATTGAAAAACAACTTGCCTGTTGGAATCCTAGGGGATCCTCCTCCACCCAAGGGTGATCCCGTATTTGAACTTAAACCTTTACCTGATAATCTTAAGTATGTTTATCTTGATGAAAAGAAGATATATCCTGTTATTATTAGTGCTAACCTTTCAGAGCAGGAACAAGAAAGATTATTGAAAACTCTAAAGAAGCACCGAGCTACTATTGGATATACTCTGATGATCTTAAGGGCATTAATCCCACTATATGCCAACACAAGATAAAATTGGAAGAAAATGCAGAACCACTTATTGATCCTCAGCGACGGTTAAATCCTAAGATGAAAGAAGTGGTGAGGAAGGAAATACTAAAGCTCCTAGAAGCAGGTATCATCTATCAAGTTGCTGATAGTCAGTGGGTAAGTCCTGTCCATTGTGTTCCTAAGAAAGGAGGTATGACTGTTGTCCCTAATGATAAAGATGAATTGATCCCGCAAAGAATAGTTATGGGTTATAGGATGGTAATTGATTTCTATAAGTTAAATAAAGCTACTAAGAAAGATCATTACCCATTGCCATTTATTGATCAAATGCTAGAAAGGTTATCCAAACATACTCATTTCTGCTTTCTAGATGGTTATTCCGGTTTCTCTCAAATACCTGTGTCAAAAGGGGATCAAGAAAAGACCACCTTTACTTGTCTTTCGGTACCTTTGCTTATAGACGTATGCCTTTTGGTTTATGTAATGCACCCGCTACCTTTCACAAATGCATGTTGGCTATATTCTCTGATTTTTGTGAAAAGATTGTTGAGGTGTTCATGGATGATTTCTCCGTTTATGAAACTTCTTTTGATGACTGCTTAAGCAACCTTGATCGAGTTTTGCAGAGATGTGAAGACACTAACCTTGTCTTGAATTGGGAGAAGTGCCACTTTATGGTTAATGAAGGCATTGTCTCGGGACATAAATTTTCTGAAAGAGGTATTGAAGTTGACAAAGCTAAAGTTGATGCTATTGAAAACATGCCATGCCCTAAGGACATCAAATGTATACGAAGTTTCCTTGGTCTTGCTGGGTTTTATAGGAGGTTCATTAAGGACTTCTCCAAAATCTCCAGGACTCTAACTAATCTCTTACAAAAAGATATACCTTTTGTCTTTGATGATGATTATCTAGAAGCATTTGAAATACTTAAGAAAGCATTGATCTCTGCACCTATGGTCCAGCCTCCTGACTGGAATTTACACTTTAAGATTATGTGCGATGCTAGTGATTATGATGTAGGAGCTGTTTTAGGGCAAAGAGTTGATAAGAAATTGAATGTTATCCAGTATGCTAGTAAAACTCTAGATAGTGCCCAAAGAAATTATGCTACCACTGAGAAAGAATTTTTAGCGGCTGTGTGTTGCTTGTGATAAGTTTAGACCCTACATCGTTGATTCTAAAGTAACTATTCACACTGATCATGCTGCTATCAAATACCTTATGGAGAAGAAGGATGCTAAACCTAGACTTATTAGATGGGTTCTCTTGCTGCAAGAATTTGACTTGCATATTATTGATAGAAAGGGAGCTGAGAACCCCGTATCAGATAACTTGTCTAGGTTAGAGAATATACTTGATGACCCACAACCTATTGATGATAGCTTCCCTGACGAACAACTAGCTGTCATAAGTACTTGTCGTACTGCTCCATGGTATGCTGATGATTATGCTAATTATATTGATGTTAAGTTTATACCTCCTAGCTTCACATACCAGCAAAAGAAAAAGTTCTTCTATGATTTGAGGCATTACTTTTGGGATGACCCACATCTTTATAAAGAAGGAGTAGATGGTATTATTAGACGTTGTGTGCCTGAGCATGAACAGGAAGAGATCTTATGCAAGTGCCACTCCGAAGCTTATGGAGGAGACCATGCGGGAGATAGAACTGCACACAGGTATTGCAATCCGGTTTTTATTAGCCTACTCTCTTCAAGGATGCCTGTAAGATTGTCTTATCATGTGATGAATGTCAAAGAATTGGTAATATTAGTAGACGTCAAGAAATGCCTATGAATTATTCACTTGTTATTGAACCATTTGATGTTTGGGGTTTTGATTATATGGGACATTTTCTGGCCTCTAATGGGTACACACATATTCTATTTGTGGTTGATTACGTTACTAAGTGGGTAGAAGCTATTCCAACTAGTAGTGCTGATCATAACACCTTTATTAAGATGCTTAAATAAGTTATATTTCCGAGGTTTGGAGTCCCTAGATACCTAATGACTGGTGGTGGTTCATACTTTATTCATGGTGCTTTCCGTAAGATGCTTGCTAAGTATGATGTCAACCATAGAATTGCATCACCGTATCACCCACAGACTAGTGGTCAAGTAGAACTAAGTAATAGGGAGTTGAAATTAATCTTGCAAAAGACAGTTAATAGGTCTAGAAAGAATTGTTCAAAGAAACTAGATGATGCATTATGGGCCTACAGAACTGCATACAAAAATCCTATGGGTATGTCTCCATTTAAGATGGTATATGGAAAAGCATGTCACTTACCTCTTGAGCTAGAACATAAGGCATATTGGGCTGTTAAAGAGCTCAATTATGATTTCAAACTTGCCGGTGAAAAGAGGTTATTTGAAATTAGCTGTCTCGATTAATGGAGAACCCATGCCTATGAGAGTGCCAAGGTGTTTAAAGAAAAAGTTAAAAGATGGCATGACAAAAGGATACAAAAGCGTCAGTTTAACGTAGGTGATTAAGTCCTGCTATTCAACTCTCGTTTAAGTTTTTTTGCAGGAAGACTTCTCTCCAAGTGGGAAGGACCTTATGTTATCAAGGAGGTCTATCGTTCCGGTGCCATAAAAATCAACAGCTTCGAAGGCACAAATCCGAAGGTGGTGAACGGTCAAAGAATCAAACATTATATCTCAGGTAATCCTATTAATGTTGAAACTAATATTATTGAAACCGTAACCCCGGAGGAATACATAAGGGACACCTTCCAGAACGATTCAGCCTCCGAAAAGGAAAAGGTATGTGATACGGTAAGTAAACCGACTCCAAAACAGTTCTAAAGGTAATTTTTCTCCATTTTGGAATATTTAGAAAAATAGAAAAATAAACCGTAGTCCGGAGGAGACACGAGGCCTCCTTGAGGGCAGGGGGCACGCCCCCCTTCCCAGGGCGCGCCCCCCTGCCTCGAGGGCACCCCAAGTGTCCCCTGGACTCCGTTTTCTTGTGGGTTACTCCTTTTGTTCGGGAAAAATTCCTTATATATACTCCCAAAGGTTTTGACCTCTGTATCATGCAGAAATCCTCTGTTTTCGTTTCGAGCTGCTGTATTCGACAGATCTAGATCATCATGGCGTCCTCTAACACCCCCAAGGACACGTTCTTCGAGAAAGTCATCAACCCCTACCTTGCGGAGGTGCTGCACCAACCCAAAACCATGGACTTGCACGAGGGGGTGCTGCACATCCGTGATGTTGAGGGGCCGAGAAGGACCGGAAGCGTGGAGATAAGACTCGAAGCAATGGAGCAACAAGTTTTCAAGTGCCAAGGTATGGTTGAACGAGGACTTGACGCCAACCACATGATGATCTCGGAGCTTGCCAAAAACCTTAAGATGGACTCAAGGACCTTCGGGGAAGCCATCTCCAATCTTCAAGAGAAGATCGATCACCTCCAAGCCCAGATCTATGACCTGCAGAACCAAAACTATGAGTATGAATATAGATTCAAGAACATGAGTTTGGCTGTAGATTTGAGTATCCCGGAGACTCGATCATCCTTCTACGATGGTGAGCCCATGCCTTGGAAGATGAACAACAAGCCTACATCAGCAGCAACTCCATCATCACCAACCCCGAAGAAGGAGACATAATCATATGGGTATGGGCACTCCCCTTGGCAACTTCCAAGCTTGGGGGAGTGACCCCGGTATCGTATCACCATCACTCCTATCTTTACCGTTTTACATAGTTCGATCCTTTTGGTAGTATCTTGATCTATTAGAATAAAGTTAGCATGATCTAGTCGTGAGCTTTTGCCTTGTGAGCTTTATCCTTTATAATCGAGTCCGTGAGCTATATAATAAAGATTAGTGTTGAGTCAAGGGCTTGATTTCCTATCATGGGTCATGATAAAAAGAAACAAAACATAAAGAGTATCAAAGATATCATATCGATCTTATGGGGAGTAATGACTTCACATACAAGAGTATGATAAATAATAGTTGTTGGGAGGTGACAAACATAGTTTTGGTCATCGTTGCAATTAATAGGAAGTAATAAAAGATGAGAGGCTTCACATACAAATATACTATCTTGGACATCTTTTACGATTGTGAGCACTCATTAAAGTATGACATGCTAAAGAGTTGATGTTGGACAAGGTAGACAACATAATGGGTTATGTCTTCTTATATCCGAAATAAAGTATATTGTCACGGATCATCCAACATATTGAGCTTACCTTTCCCCCTCATGCTATCCAAAACTCCTCGCACTAAGTAGAGATACTACTTGTGCTTCCATATATATCCTTAAACCCAGTTTTGCCATGAGTGTCCACCATACCTACCTATGGATTGAGAAAGATCCTTCCAAGTAAGTTGTCATGTTGTAAACCCGCTAAAATATGTATGATTTATTAGTGTGGGAGAAATTATCTTTATACGAGCTTGTGATATGGAAGTAATAAAAGCGACGGACTGCATAATAAAGGTTCTTATCACAAGTGGCAATATAAAGCGAAGTTCTTCTATGCTAAGACTTTGTGCATCCAACCATAAAAACACATGACAACCTCTGCTTCCCTCTGTGAAGGGCCTATCTGTTATTCTTGTCTTATAAGCGTCAAGGTGAAATCCACCTTTCCTTTTTACATTTTATCCTTTGGGAAGCACATTGTGTTGGAAAGATCCTAACATATATACCCACTTGGATGTAAGTTTTCATGATCTATTATTGTTGACATTACCCTTGAGGTAAAAGGTTGGGAGGCGACACCATAAGCTCCTATCTTTCTCTGTGTCCGATTAAAACTCCATAAACATAAGTATTGCGTGAGTGTGAGCAATTGTGAAAGACTATATGATAGTTGAGTATGTAGGCTTGCTGAAAAGCTCTTATATTGACTCTTTCCGATGTTACGATAAATTGCAATTGCTTCAATGACCGAGACCAAAGCTTGTTAGTTTCCAATGAGGTTTATGATGCATACTTGATATTGTGGATGAATTGTTACTTTAGCATAAGAATCATATGACTATACTTATATAAGTTGCTGTTATGAGAGTGATCATGATGACCTCATGTCCGTATTCTGTTTTTATCGACACCTCTATCTCTAAACATGTGGACATATTTTTCGATATCGGCTTTCGCTTGAGGACAAGCGTGGTCTAAGCTTGTGGTTGTTGATACGTCCATTTTGTATCATGCTTATAAGTTGATATTTATTGCACTATGGGCTGTTATTACATGTTTTGTCACAATACTTATGCCTTTTCTCTCTTATTTTGCAAGGTTTACATGAAGAGGGAGAATGCAGGCAGCTGGAATTCTGGGCTGAAAAGGGAGCAAACTCTGGAAACCTATTCTGCACAACTCCAAAAGCCCTGAAACTCCACAAAACATCGTTTCGGAAAATATAAAAAATATCTAGCGAAAGAAACCCACGGGAGGGACCACCGGCTGGCCTCGAGGGTGGGGGCGCGCCCCCCTTCCCAGGGCGTGCCCCCCTGCCTCGAGGGCCAGCCGGCAGGCCCACGGTGCCCATCTTCTCCTATATTAAGTGTTTTGACCTGGAAAAAATCAAGAGGAGGCTTTCGGGACGAGACGCCGCCGTCTCGAGGCGGAACTGAGGCAGAAACCAATCTAGGGCTCCGGCAGAGTTGTTTTGCCAGGGATACTTCCCTCCGGGAGGGGGAAATCATCACCGCCGTCATCACCAACAACTCTCCCATCTTGGGGAGGGCTATATTCATCAACATCTTCACCAGCACCATCTCCTCTCAAACCCTAGTTTATCTCTTGCATCCAATCTTTGTACCCAAACCTCAGATTGGTACGTGTGGGTTGCTAGTAGTGTTGATTACTCCTTGTAGTTGATGCTAGTTGGTTTATTTGGTGGAAGATCATATGTTCAGATCCATTATGCATATTAATACCCCTCTAATCATGAACACTATTATGTCTTGTGAGTAGTTACTTTTGTTCCTGAGGACATGGGAGAAGTCTTGCTATTAGTAGTCATGTGAATTTGGTCTTCGTTCGATATTTTGATGAGATGTATGTTGTCTCTCCTCTAGTGGTGTCATGTGAACATTGACTACATGACACTTCAGCATTATTTGGGCCTAGAGAAAGGTATTGGTAAGTAATAAGTAGATGATGGGTTGCTAGAGTGATAGAAGCTTAAAACCTAGTTTATGCGTTGCTTCGTAAGGGGCTGATTTGGATCCATATGTTTCAGGCTATGGTTAGGTTTACCTTAATACTTATTTTTTAGTTGAAGATGCTTGCATTAGAGGTTAATCATAGGTGGGAGGCTTGTCCAAGTAAGGGCAGCACCCAAGCACCGGTCCACCCACATACCAAATTATCAAAGTACCGAACGCGAATCAGATGATCGTGATGAAAACTAGCTCGACGATAATTCCCATATGTCCTCGGGAGCGCTTTACCTTGCATAAGAGTTTGTCCAGGCTTGTCCTTTGCTACAAAAAGGATGGGGCCACCTTGCTGCACCTTATTTACTTTTACCTTTTTATTACTTGCTACCAATTATCTTATCACAAAACTACCTGTTACCTATAATTTTAGTGCTTGCAGAAAATACCTTACTGAAAACTGCCTATCATTTCCTTCTGCTCCTCGTTGGGTTCGACACTCTTACTTATCGAAAGGACTATGATATATCCCCTACACTTGTGGGTCATCTGTTCACATCACTGGTTTTGTCACAAGTAACTCATCATCACCTAGCAAATCATCTTCATCACTATTGAAATAAAGATACTCGGGGTGTGATACCTTGGGGTCTTTAGACATGAATCATCTTCCAATTCCTTCATTTGGTGAATCAAATATTTCATAGGAGTTGGATGATACTAGAGTAATTCAGGAAACACCTTCATCTTGACTACAGTCAGAGTTGGAGTGATAAATTCTCTCAGAGTGAGTGTTGGAATCGAAGCCGGAAACCCATTCACCAACATGAGTTTGATATATTTCTCTTATGTAGCTCTTTGATGACTTATCTTTCCACTCCAAATCCTTTCTTCTTTGAGAGGGTCTTCGTTCATAACGATCATATCTACTCCTTCTCTCTCTACGAGGTGATTCGTCTCTTCTACTCGTTTGGGTGAATCTTCTCTTTTCTTGTAAGGAGCCATAGACTCATTGGAATAGTGTCCGAGTCTTCCACAATTGTAGCAATTATGATCACAGTTAAAAGATATTTTGTCATTGTAGGACTGTGACTTCAAGCTTCTATCTTTGCTTCGACTCTTGTAGAATTTGCTGAAGTTTAGAACCATATGACTTATTTCCTCATTGGAGACTATCTTGTGACTTGATGCAGTAGGAGCATCACATGAAGCTTTGTATGCACCACTTGAACTTTTGTGGAGCTCCGCGTTATCCTTGAGTGACATCTCAAGAGCAACAATTCTACCAGTGAGTTCTGTAGGTTTGATATCTTTGTAATTGGGCATCATTTGGATCAATGCGCACACGGTATCATACATCCCATCCAAGGATCTAAGGATCTTCTTGATGATGAATTTGTCGGTCATCTATGCACTTCCTAAGCCGGCAACCTCATTTGTGATGAGAGAAAGCCTAGAGTACATTTCGGCGACTCCTTCATCACCCTTCATCTTGAAATTGTCAAGTTGACATTGAAGCACATCCAACTTAGATTCCTTGATGGACTTGGTACCTTCGTGCATATCAACCAAAGTATCCCAACTTTTCTTTGCATTATCAAGGCGGCTGATTTGTTGAATTTTTCGAGGCACAATCCATTGAAGAGAATATCACAAGCTTGATCATTGTATTGCAACATCTTCACACTGGTGCAAAGATGTGCTATACAAACGGTTTTTAACCCCTATCTACGCCAACATTTAAAACCGTCGCCTAGTGAGTGTGGGTGATAGGGTGCTCATTGCCACACGACCGAGAAACCGTCGGGGAATGGCCCTCCGGTCACACACATGCTATGCAAAATGAGCTCGTCGCGATCAGGCTAGGCATCCATCAAATTATACATGCCTAATCATTTCCGTTCATAACTATATCCCACATAGTGAGTCCCAGAGAAACGTTTCCGTTTGTATGTATATCACATATAATTTTTTATGTGGAATCATTTGCGCAAGGTGACCTAACGCAAAGAGTTCTTCGGTCGAAGCCGTGTGTGATTGTTAATTGATCCAACACGCGTAGTTTCTGGAAACCGTGTGGGCTGTTTGAGTTCATCGCCCACAGTGTCGTCAGAGAAACCGTCTGCAATAGAAAACCCCAATAAGCAGGCTAATTGGCCAATTATTTATTATCCATTTAGTAATTAATTTGACATTTCTTATAAAACACACCGTATATTTCATAGGATAGCTTCAGCACTCAGTTAGACCATACATGCATATAGCTAGCTACACCATTACACAACAACACCAAGTTTCACATGCAACGTGAAAAACCTTTGAAAAGTATAATCATACAAGGTAAATAGACAGATAAATCTCATCTGGGAAACTACAGAAGCATAAGGCGAATATTGAGCCTTCAGTGACGTTGAATGTCTTTGTAAAGTTAGGCTAGCGGCTATGGATAACTGCCTGCCCAACCTTCGTCCTCTTGAGGAAGACTTCAGTATTGTACCATGGGTGTTGAATTAATACCTTCGTCGCCTCTTGACCATGTAGGTGGTTCAAGAGGTAATCATCGGTGAACTGCTATGGAAAGTACTGAAAACGAAGATATGCATAAATAGTTGTTATAAATTTTGAAATGGCACAAGGGAAAAAACAAGGTAAGAGAGTTAGTACCATCCTATAGTTGGCTAATGTCCTCTTCATTGTGCAAACAAAGATCTTGCTATTATTCGTCGCAAGTTTTTTTATCCTAATGATATTTTTGAGTTTCTTGACTTGACTGATATTCATGGACATCTCATTTTTTGCGTATGCAAAATGGGTCGAACAGTGGGTCTAAGCCTATGATTGCAGGACCTACATATGCAAGACCACATTGTAAAAAACCTAAATATTACAATGATTCATGCAATTACACAATCATGCGCTACACCCTCCGTTCCAAAATATTTGTCTTTCTAGACATTTCAAATGGATTACAACATACAGATGTATGTAGACATATTTTAGAGTGTAGATTCACTCATTTTGCTTTGTATGTAGTCACTTTTTAAAATTGCTAGAATGAAAAATATTTGAGTATGGAGGGAGTATTACCAAAAGTACCATGCATGAGCAACCCTCGATGGTAAACCTCAGTTCCTCCCATTGTTTCCCTACAACACATACATGGAAGATCTTGATCAGGTAAACTAAGAGTTGGCATACTACCAGTAGAATATGTTAATGAAAAAAAAATTGCCGATCCAACGGATTAACTCGAGCCGCATGGAAAAACCTGTTAACCTAACCAAGCATTCTAAACAACTTGGAAATGGAGCAATTATATATGTTTCTCGTGTATTGAGTACAACCAAATTTGATTTATTTCTTACATGCATAACAATAAGAAATTGTACCCACAATATATGGACATCAAATTGCAGAAATGAACCAAACAGTCAGCTAGAGAGCAGAACAAATGAACTAAAACAGTTAACTGAGCACGACATTGCAAAATAGAACATATACTAGAAGATAAGATAGTTCACGAAACCAATAATGCTTGAGAACTGCTAAGAAATGTAGCAATTGTTGGAGCAAATTGTTCACTGAACGTTAAATTTCAGAGTATCAGATTGCACATTGACATTACAGAGGACAAATCACTAGAAGGCATGGACGGTGGCCTCAAGAACACACCAAGAAATGTATTTTAAAGTAGACAACCGCGTGACGGCGTCGATGGTGTCCTCGAAGACGAGGTGCTCCTCTAAGATCCGGCGGTCTGCGCGCATGGTAGCCATCGCGACCTCATCCGCGTGTGCGGCCTCGATTTGCTTCTTCTCTACCACATGTCGCTGAGCTCCTCGCTATACTGCATGCAAAATGGTTGTGTGCGGCGCTTAATTGGAGGACAAGACAGTGATTTGGGCGGAAGGTGTCACGCCGATAGTTGGGGCATGTGGGATGGAGAAGGAGGAAGATTCTGGTTGTAGGCTATATATTACCTGACCATATCGACGAGGCCGCGCGGCAAGAAGAAGGGTCACCGACGAGGAGGCAGCGCTGCAATAAGAAGGGTCACCGACGAGGAGGTAGTGCTGCTAGTAAGCAGCAGTGCAGGTTTGAACTTGGAAAGCAAGGAGGAACAGTCGAAATGTGGCTTTTGGTCGGGGGGGGGGGGCACGGGGAGCTAGATATTTCCGTGGTGGCAAAAATTGTTCGCTTGGTGGTGCGAGGAACCGGCGGGGAAGTGTGGTTCAAGCGCGAGCTGTGCACTGTAGACGACAAAGCTTCCTGCGTAAGCTAGACAGGAGGGTGTGCCAAGATATTTTATATCGCATCCCACACAATTCTTGCTAGTGAACTGTTTGTGGTGTACCTGCTTTTTTCATTCTGATTTGAAAAAATGGTGTTACGGAGGGAGAGGACGGTGTTTGAATTGCGAGAGCATTATTAGGAAGTGAACATGCAACTATATGAGTGTCGTGCTAAAATTTGGAATTATTCTGGGTTTGTTTTGCCTTTTTTATACTTTAATTGAGTTTCTAGACACTTAATGTGCATAATTCAAATTTTAACTACAAGCACATGCTCGAGTGCACCAAGGTTTGTTGAAAAATGACATCTGTGTCTTTTGGTGAATTTATAGGTCCCATGCAAGAAATGGGAATGAAATTCAAACATCTGGGCATCATGGCTCAGCCGGAAACTTAGTGAAGCTTGGTTTTTAAATTCCTCTAAATCTAAAACTCGCCTGAAAATCATGAAACTTGGCATGGTGTCATGAGATGGCACCAACATGCCGTGGTAAGTTTTTTGGCCGAATTGGGACAAGTTTTGGTATAAGCTTCTTGCAAACCGGAGCTTCTCTCGAGAAGGCTCGTGGTTCCGAGAGGGAACGTGTCACCTTTGTGTGTAAAACGACATACGCTATACTACCCCCTTTATTTTTTTACAAAGGCAAAATAGAACTATATGAGTGTAGTGTTGAATTTTGGAATTATTCCAGGTTCATTTTGCCTTTTCTATACATTAATTGAGCTTCTGGGCATTTAATGTGCATAATTCAAATATGAAATACAATCACATGCTCCACTGCACCAAAGTTGGTTGAAAAATCACATGTGTGTCTTGGGGTGAATATATAGGTACAATGCAAGGAATGGAAATGAAATTCAAACATCTGGGCATTGTGGCTCGATCGGAAACATTGAGAAGCTTGGTTTTCAAATTCCTGGAAAACCTAATTCGTCCAAAAATCACGAAACTTGGCATGGTATCATGACATGGCGGCAACATGCTCCAAATTGGGAGAAGTTTTGGTATAAGCTTCTTACAAACTGGAGCTTCTCTCAAGAAGGCACGTGGTTCCGAGGGGTAACATGTCACTTTTGTGTGCGATACGATATACGCTGCCCCCTCCCTTGTTTTGTTACAGAGGCAACATAGAACTATACGAGTGTCGTGTTAAAATTTGGAATTATTCCCATTTCATTTGGCCTTGTTATACATTAATTGAGTTACTGGGCATTTAATGTGCATAATTCAAATCTGAACTACAACCACATGCTCTAGTGCACCAAAGTTGGCTGAGATATCACATGCGTGTCTTTGGGTGTATTTATTGGTCCCATGCAAGAAATGGGAATGAAATTCAAACATCTTGGCGTCGTGACACGGCCGAAAACATTGAGAAGCTTGGTTTTCGAATTCCTCTAATCCAAAATTCTCCTGAAAATCATAAAACTTGGCATGGTGTCATGACATGGCATAATGGCACCAACATGTTGTGGTAAAAAATGGCAGAATTGAGAAGGTGCACACATTAACAACCAACAAAGTCATTTTGGAACAAGAGATGTCACGTTAAATTGGAAACACAAGTATTATTGAAACCGTGGGCACAGTAGTAACCATTTCCCCGCAACGCGTCCCATTTTTATTGGCTATGAGGCGCCACACAGGGTAGCTATTTAAGTATGGGAGGCGTGCGAACAGACCGCTGCGCATGCTTATCTGGCCGAGGCGAGCTCTTTGACCTCCGACCTCCATCTGCCGTGCACCTCTCTCCCAACTTCTCCATCAATGGCGCCTGAGCCCATGATTATTTTATAGCCGCTTAATGGTGTGGCTAAGTCTCACTTGACTGATATTTAGGACAAAAAATAAACTGACAAGAAAATTTCGTAAGGATCTTGATATAAGATCTGACGCACATATACATCAACGACTGAGACTTTGCAAGACTGATACAAATATAATGACGATGACAATGGAGGCAATATAATGATGATGGCAATGGATAATAATTTGATAATTGTATTATATATTTAGGAAGAAAAAAATGCTACATGCGGCAACGCCCGAAAGACACAAGGGCAAAAGAATAAGGAAGACACTCCCACAAAAAGAAGAACAAGGATGACACAGACTAGTTCTGGTGATGAGCGGCAATGACATCTTTCCTGTCCTCGACATGTTGCTCGCCAGTAGCCTTGGATTCCTCCACTAGCCTTTCACGCTCGATACAGAGCATGGCATTCTCGTCCATAACTTTCTTGACGATGTCACCCGTCCTCTTCATCATGGCAGTGGTCTCCTCTTGCTGCTCCACACTTCTAGCGATCTCACCCTCAGTAGGTCGCACTCGGTGCGGAGCTTCGCATTGTCCTCCCTTAGTCGTCGTGTGACGCCGGTAGCATTTTCAAAGGAGGCATTCATCTCATCCTGCAACCTCGACCAGCAGGACATCTGATCCATCAGGTTATCGCATCGCATGCATGCTCCTGTGACAGTCCTTGCCTGCGCGCGAGTAATCTTCCCAGGGCACCGCAATGCGGGAGGACCTCTCTGCAACAACCGCGGCGCGGCGAGACATATCCGCCGCGTTCCGTTCCAGTCCGCTACTTCGACGGCACAGTGGGACCTCTGTGCTGCTTCGGCACTGCGTCAGGACCTCTGTGCTACTATGGTGGCGCGGCGGGACATGTCGGCGGCTTTCGCCGCGAGGCGGGAAATTTTTCTTGCTTCGGCTTCCATGCTTGCCTCTCTCCCTGGTAATTTCTCGACCCAGACCACATGGGCCATAGTAGAGGCAAGGAAGGACGAAGAAAGACTTTTTTGTCTGGTGAAGAGGAGGGAGATTGAGGAGGAATATGCAGTCATCCTCGAGTATGTAGGTAGTATTTATAACCCCAGTAATACTTGATAAGTGGGAAACCCTTTAGGTTTTGATCGGTGTGAACTGTGAATAGGTTTTGATCAATGTGAATAGTAATTGGGAATGTGAAGGGAAGCAGGTTCCAAATTTATTGACGGTTCATATTTTGAAGTGATGTACGATTCCCTGAAAGCGTAAAGTGGGCACTCAGTCTCGGACGTGTACATGGTGTTTGCACCATTTGATGCACCGCAATCAGCGATGTGAGCACACGACTTGTCCATCAACTGTGCGCGCTCGTTATTACTATCACGCACGCTTCTTTTAATTAGAATATGTGCTCGTCTAGAGCACACACCTTGATCTGTCTGGCCGTTTCTATTAGTCATGGCTAATCGCAAAACAGTTCATCCGCGTGAAGTGTATGCCATATATTGCACACAGTTTGACCTGGCTGACCATTTCTGTTGTTGTGCTCATCGCACACAGTTCATTCGAGTGAACCGTATGTCACGCATCGCACACGGAACTGTAATATGATCCGTGTTTGATCTATCCATTATCGCAAACATTTTGCATCTTTTTGACATTTTTAACATCACCGTTTGCGATTAATGCATCGCACACAGTTTTGTTAAAGGGTCTCTGATTGGACCATCCTACAGTAGTGTCAATTCTTCCGCGGACGCTTCACGATCCAGTTCTCGACCATCTTAAAGTATTCACCTTTCACGCTAATATGAACAACAACCCAAACGGCGGGGTTATGACCAAGAATATGCATTTTCATCTTATGCTTCCAACTAGCAAAATTTGTACCCTCAAAATAAGGACCTCTACGGTGAAAGTTATCCTCACTAGATGCCATACTCTCCTAGGTAGTGAAACCAAGGCTATGATCACTAAAGTAATGGAAATAAATGCTAACTGAGACCAACGCTTTGATACCACTTGTAGGATAAAAAAATGTCTAGAGGGGTTGATTAAACTATGTGACCAAATAAAAATCTTTCCTTTTCGAAAATTTAGTTGTCTGTAGATTTTAGAAATATGCACAAGTAAAGCAATCAACCTACACATGAAACTCTAAGAGTAGAGCAGAGTAATATAAAACATTGCATATGAAGGTAAATGGAAGGGTTTGGAGAAGGCAAACACAATGGAGACATAAAGATTTTTGGCATGGTTCCGGTAGGTGGGGCTATCATACGTCCATGTGTTTGGAGACTTCAACCCTCAAAGGGTAATAGCTGCGCGAGTCCACAGAGGGCTCCACCCACGAATTGTCCACGAAGAAGAAAAACTTTTCTATCCCACCATGGCCATCGCTCATGAAGGACTTGCCTCACTCGGGTAGATATTCATGAAGTAGGCGACCTCCTTGCCCTTACAAACTTCTTGGTTCAACTCCACATCATGTTGGAGGCTCCCAAGTGACACCTAAAAAATCTAGGAGACACCACTCTCCAAAAGGTAATAGATGGTGTGTTGATGATGAACTCCTTGATCTTGTGATTCAAATGATAGTCTCCCCAACATTCAAGTCTCTCTCACAGATTTGGCTATGGTAGAAAAAGGATTTGAGTCGAAAGAAACTTGGAGAAGGCTAGAAATCAAGGTTCAAATGGTAGGAATGGAATGTCTTGATCTCAACACATGAGTAGGTGGTTCTCTCTCAGAAAATGAATGGTGGAAGTGTAGGCACGTTCTGATGGCTCTCCGTAATGAGTGAGAGGGGGTGGAGGGGTATATAGAGCCTCCAGACAAAATCCAACCGTTACACACCTCTGACTAATCTCGGTGGCACCGATTTGCGAACTCGGTGGCACTGATCTGTGCAAAAATATGAACGTTAGGAATCTCGGTGGGACCGACTAGGAACAACTTGATGGGGCCGATGTCCTCGGGCATAGGGAAAACTTCATCTCTGTGGCACGGATTGCATCATCTGACTGGGATCGGAGTGAAAGCAATGAGCAACAGAGACTCAATCAAGCCATCTCGGTGAGACCGATTGCAATTTCCCGGTGGGACAAAAATAATTGCGAGAAGGCAATAGTGAGTTGGCAAGGCCATCTTGGTGAGACCGAGAACTGTATCGGTGTGACCGAATTGCTAGGGTTTTTGCAGTGGCTATGTCAAGATGAACTCGGTGGCTCCGGGTAGGAAATATCGGTAGGGCCAAGTTTGGAATCAGGGTTTGGACGTATTTGGAAGGGAAAAGTGGCTGAGGGTTTTGGAGCAATATCACTAGGCACTTGAGCAGCGAGATTTTTAAGCAACACCTCTTCCCTTTTTAATAGTATTGGCTTTCCTATGGACTCAATATGATCTTGGATCACTAAAATGAAAATCTAGAGTCTTGAGCTTTTTCCAATCTTTGTCCTTATTATTTTGAGGGGTCCACTTCTCTAGTCCATGCCATGCTAACCATTGAACATCCGGGAATATATATCTTGAGTAGACATTAGTTCAATGAGATATATGATGTTATGAATTACCAAAACCACCTAGGGATTAGTTGCACTTTCAGACTGTGATAGGGAGACCTATTGTACCCTTTACTTATTTGTGCTCGCCATTGACCCCATGCACCACATCCTCAATAAGGCCAGGACCCAGTACAAACTCAAACTAATCTGAGGAAACACTACACCTCCTTGTGCCTCCCTATATGTCGATGATGCCACTGTTTTTGTGAAGCCATCAATGAAGATGTCTTCGTTTTTCTCCTCCATCCATGACTCTTTTGGGGAGGCCACGTACCTGGTCACTATGTGCAGCAAAAGCATGGTGTCTCCAATTAGGTGTGCAAGCCTTGATATTCACAACATCCTACACCACTTCCCGTCAAAGATTATGCACTTCCCCATGAAGTATATGGGGCTTCCATTGTCAATGTCAAGGCTAAAGTTGTGCACTTCTTTTCACTGGAGGATAAAGCTGCTTGAAAGCTTGCCCCTAGGATTAGTCAGCTCTTGTCCGCCCCTGGTTGGACTTTCTCGGTTAACACGGTCCTCACTGCCCTTGCCATCTATACCATCACTTCTCTCGTTTTTCTTTTCAAAGGTGCTAAAGTGGATCAACGCATTAAGATGCACTTTTCTTGGGGTGAGTTGCGACAAGGTTACCGGAGGAAAATGTAAGATCGATTGGGAGCGACTTTGTCGATCAAAAGCTATGGGTGGGCTTACATTCTTGAATCTGTAAAAATTTGCCACCACTCACCGAGTGAGGTGGCTTTGGTTCACGTGGGTAGAGCCGTCAAAACCGTGGCTTGGACTGGGCACCCCTTCCAACAATGTTGACAAGGATCTTTTTTGGGGTGACAATGAAGATCACGGTGGGAACTGGCACTAAGGCACTCTTCGAGATGTCATCTTGGCTTAACGGTATAAGGCTAATGGACGTTGCGCCTAAAATCTTTGACATCTCCAAAAGGAAAGGTTGCAGAGTGAGAAAAGGCTATTAACGATGACCATTGGATCTCCCAAATTGACATGACATAGTGCATTACTGTCGGCCACATACAAGAGCTTCGTTACTCGATCGGATAAGTAGGATGGGATTATTCTTGACCACTACACGCAAGATACAATCACTTGAAAGCTTACAGAGAGCGACACCTACTCCACGACATCGGCCTAAATAATGCGGTTCGAGGGGTGTACCGCCACATTTTCGCTAAAGACCGTGTGCAAGGTATGGGCCACTCAAAATGAAAATTATTTGCTTGCCTTATCATTCACAATAGAGTTTGGACGGCTGACAGGCTACACCACAGAGGGTGGCCAAATTTTGGTATGTGCTCACTGTGCAAGCAAGTACATGAATCATTTGCAAATATTCTATTCCAAATATGATTCTCGATTGTGTTCTGGAATGTGGTTAAGGCAAGGATTGGAATGGGAGACAACATGATGATAATAATTGAGTCATGTGAACCATTGCCTTTCTTTCACCGATTACATAAGTTGGGGACTCTAGTAGTGGCTTGATTAGCGATTGAATGATTGTAGAGGCTTTTTTGCTGATTCTTTGGTTGATCCCGGACGCGCAACGGGGTTGATCTCTGCCAAACTATCCCCTTGGGGGTACTTAGCTATGAGTCTTATCCAACATGAAAATGTGATACTCTTGTGTAGTGTTTGAGTTCTTTATGACTAAGATAAGTTTGAAACATATTGCACTTTTTTCATCTTTTATTGCTAGCCTCTACGGTACCATGCATTGCCCACTCTCACATTGTGACTTGGAGCAAACATCACAGGTACATCCAAACCTGTGGGAGGACTTTCTCTTGTTCTCCTACACATAATACACCCCATCTCCACAAAACAACCACCATACCTACCTACATGGCATTTTCATAGCCATTCCGAGCATATCGCCATGCACTACCATCATTTTAATTACATGGTTAGAGACATGCTTTAATTTGCCTTGCATGATCATAGTATGGCTAGCTCGATATTTTCATGGCTTGTCCGTTGTTTGATATCTATGCTACGCCGAATCATTGCACATATTGGTACACTGCGAGAGGCAGTAATCATATAGAGTTTCTCTCATGTTTCAATTTGGAGTTATAATAACATTCAGTTGAAGTGAGTCATTATAAACGTTTGGTGATCATCATTTTTAGAGCATGCCCCAGTGAGGAAAAAATGGTGTAGACTCATGAGTCCTCGAAAAAGTGGGGATGACGTCCATGAGACTGTTCTAAAAAAAAGAAAAAAGAAAAAAGATGAGAGAAAAAGAGAGAATGGGCATTCTACTATCCTTTTACCACACTTGTGCCTCAAAGTAGCACCACTTCATGCATTGTAAAGTAGAAACTTGGCTTGTATATTCCGATAACGAGCATCCTCAAAAGCTCCAGGTCTTCAAGAGCAAGCAAGTTGGATGCACCCCCACTTAGTACATAGGAGAAATTTCACATATTCATAGGTCTGTGTGCATCCTAGCATGGCGATCACTACTCCTTGTGTTGACATTCATCATAGGGCCTTCTCCGTTGCCTAATGTTCAGCTGCATTGATGCAAGACTTTCTTTGTTTTTGACTTCTCAAAACCCCAACCATTTTCTATCATTCCCATAAGTGTGAGGCATAGGATTGTGGTCAGTGCCGCATAAGTAGTTGATTGGTTAAATAATGTACACATACGATCTTGCTATTGTACCTGGTATGCCTCGGGTTGGTGTTTTTGAAGCGATCGCTAATGCTTGATTTCTTTTGTCTTTGATTGTCACTGCTTTGTTCCTGACATAATACTGACCTTCTATCTAAACCTTTGGCAACGGAAATTGGGACTCCACAAAAAAAAATCCTCTTTCTTGACCCGCATGGCAATGGAACTAAGAGGTAGCTTGTATTACTTCCTTGCTAGTTAACTTTTGCATGCTTACACAATGAACATGGATAGAACTCTTGGGGTTTGGTTCAATGTATGTTTTAGAGTTGGTAGCATTGAACTTTTGGTAGTCAACCTTCTTACTTGAGGACGAGCAAGGTTTAAGAATGTGGAGGTTGGTAGCCCTATATTTTACACATTTTTGGAGCTCATTTGTTGTGTGTTCTCTTTATATATCATGTCCCACTGTACCAAATATAAACGATGTGGATGGACATAAGCATAGGTTACATAACCAATTTCGGGGCGATAGGGAGGCGATCTCCGAGCGAGGGCGCGGACGGCCTACCGGTGGAGCTCCCGGAGGACATGAGGAAGGAGATCCCAGTGATTGAGAGGGGTAGAGTCCATGTGAAAGCACAAGTGCTCCCTGGGTGATTTTTGTAATTAATGTCAACATGTCCCCTTTTGGACTAATGCCTTTATCTAGTGTATTTCAGATGAGTTCAACATTAGAGTGGCAAGGACAATAGGATATGGAACCCTTTCAAATGCTAAGGACAAAGATTGGAAAAATCTCAAGACTCTCCATTTTCATTTTAGCGATCCAAGATCACATTAAGTCCATAGAAAAACCAATACTATTAAAAGGGGATAAGGTGTTGCTTAATGATCTAGTTGCACAAGTGCTTAGTGATATTTCTCCAAAACCCTCAGCCACTTTCTCATTTCCACTTATGTCCAAAACCCAAAGTCAAACTCAACCCCATCGATTTGATCTATCCGGCGCCACCGAGTTCATTTGACATAGCCACTGCCAGAAACCCTAGACAATTCGGTCACACCGATACGGATCTCGGTCTCACCGAGATGCCCTTGCATACTCTCTATTACCTGTTGTAATTATTTCGGTCTCACAGAAATGTGCAATCGGTCCCACCGAGTTTTCTTGACCAACTCTTTGGATTGCTCTTTGCTGAAATCGGTCTCACCAAGTACATGCAATCGGCGCCACCGAGATGAGGTTTTACCCTAGCCCTAGCACATCGCTCACACCGAGTTGATCATGTCGGTCCCACCGAGATTCCTAACATTCACATTTTCAACTGGTTCGGTCTCACCGAGTTCTTCTATTCGGTCTGACTGAGTTGAGTCAAATGTGTGTAATGATTGGATTTTGTGTGGAGGCTATATATACCCCTCCACCCCCTTCTCCATTTGAGAGAGAGCCATCAAAACGTGCCTACACTTCCACAACTCATTTTCTAAGAGAGAACCACCTAATCATGTGTTGAGACCAACATATACCAATCCTACCACAAGAATCTTGATCTCTAGCCTTCTCCAAGTTGCGTTACACTCAAATCATCTTTCCACCATATCCAAATATGTGAGAGGGAGTTGAGTGTTGGGGAGACTATCACTTGAAGCACAAGAGCAAGGAGTTGATCATCAACGCACCATCTATTACCTTTTGGAGAGTGGTGTCTCCTAGATTGGTTAGGTGTCACTTGGGAGCCTCCGACAAGATTGTGGAGTTGAACCAAGGAGTTTGTAAGGGTAGAGATCGCCTACTTCGTGAAGATCTACTCGAGTGAGGCAAGTCCTTTGTGTGCGATGGCCATGGTGGGATAGACAAGGTTGCTTCTTCGTGGACCCTTCGTGGGTGGGGCCCTCCATGGACTCACGCAGCTGTTACCCTTCGTGTGTGGAAGTCTCCATCAATGTGTATGTACGATAGCACCACCTATTGCAACCACGCCAAAAAATCTCCGTGTCTCCATTGCGTTTGCACTGTCCAATCCCATCCCTTTGCTTTCTAGCAGTTAGCATGCTTTACTTTTTCTGTTGCTTATACTCTTGCCATTCTTACTTCAAATGTATTGTGAATTCTTAATCTTGTGCTAGAACTCCACCTCAACTTAAAGAATTTAGAAACTGCTACATTTTCTTGTTGAGGGTCTAATCACCCCCTCTAGACACCTCTTCTTCGATCCTTTCTATTGGCATCAGAGCTTTGGTCTCCATTGCTTTGGTTTAAACACCATTGAAGGAAGATGGATGTGTCTATGATTGGTAGTATGAGACGTAGAGTGCCTATCCTTGAAGGGGAGTTTTATAGGGAATGGAAAAATGACATGCTTGAGATCTTCAATGAATATCATTTGAAAAAGTATATTCTTAGCCCCTATGTGCCTCCTATTGATCCTATGCATTTAACCCCCGATGAGTATCTTGACATGGTTTGGGATAGTAGAACTGTCAATCTTATTGTTAGAGCTTTACTGAACAATTTGCTTAGAGAATTGCCTAACTTAGAATGTGCTTACACTATATGGACATTTCTTGTGGAACGCTTTCCCAACTATTCCTTGAAAAGTCTAGATAAGATTCTTAAAAAATCCATTGCTTTTCAAAAGATGAAGCCCAATGATCCCAAGTTTGATGAATGCTTATTCGAGATACGTAATATTATGCATGCTAAGGGTGACATTGGAACCATTAGTCACATTATCACGGAAGCTATTCTAACTCACAAACTTAAGCATTGTCATTATCGAAATTCTAATGAATCACTTGTCCTAGGTGATGATCACATGGATGATGATGATGTTGAGCATGGATATTATGACGAAAGTGAAGATAATGACTTTGATCTTGATGAGTCAATGAGAAACTTTGGTCTTATGTAAAATCTTCATGGTTACGCAGCCGGAGGGAAGGAATGGGTTCTTGATAGCGGATGCACAAATCATATGACCGGAGATAAGGACATGTTCGATGATCTTGCAAGAAATGATGGTCCAGGAAAGTTTGTTACGTTTGGTGACAACTCTAAGGGTAAAAGTTGTTGGCCTTGGTAAGGTGGCCATATCCAACGATAGCTCAATCAAAAATGTCATGCTTGTCGAATCTCTTTGTTACAATCTTCTTTCTGTATCTAGATTAGCTAATTTTGGCTTGGATGTGCTATTAACTCATGTTGATTGCCAATTATTTCATAGAGATAATCATAATATGGTCTTTACCGACATTCGTAGAGGTGACCTACACATTGTTGATTTCACTGAGAAGGTCCAACCTCGCACTTGTTTAATTGCTAAATCTTCTAAAGGTTTGTTGTGGCATAGAATGTTAGGTCAAGTTGGCATTAGAAATCTTGATAAACTTGTTAGAGGTGATCATTTCCTTGGTGTTAAAGATGATATATTTGATAAAGATAGACTTTGTAGTGCTTTACAAGCAGGGAAACAACTTGGAGGAAGTCATCCATAAAGAATATCGTGACCACAAGAAGACCACTTGAGCTGCTTCACATAGATCTCTTTGGTCCCAACGCTTACAAGAGTCTCAGTGGTAACTCCTTCGGATTGTTCATTGTTTATGATTTTTCCAGATTTACGTGGGTGTTCTTTATTGGTGATAAATCTTAGGTCCAAAAGATATTCAAGAACTTTGCTAGAAAGGCTCAAAATCAATTGAAGTGAACATCAAGAAGGTTCAGAGCGACAACGAAACGGAGTTCAAGAATGCCAATGTGGATACCTTTGTTGATGAGGAAGGGATTTCACATGAGTTGTCATATGAGTTCTCAGCTATGTACACACCTCAACAAAACGGAGTTGTTGAGAGGAAGAACCGGATGCTTATTGAGATGGCGAGAACGATGCTTGATAAATACAAGACGCCAAGACACTTTCGGGCATAAGCGGTTGAGATAGCTTGCCATGCTACAAACTGACTATATCTTCACAAGCTTCTTGGCAAGACGACATACGAGCTTCTCACCGGTAACAAACCCCAACTTGGATACTTTTGAGTATTTGGCTTAAAGTGTTACATTCTTGACAAGCACCGTCATTCGAAATTTGCCCCTAAGTCTCATGAAGGTTTTCTACTCGATTATGGCTCAAACTCTCACACTTATCGTGTCTACAACAATTTCACCCGAAAGGTTGAAGAGACGGTTGATGTGAAGTTTGATGAATCTAACGGCTCACAAGTAGAGCAATTGCCAATTGCTGTAAGAGACAAAGATCCTTCGGAAGCAATCAAAGACTTGTCTATTGGCAATATTCGCCCAACGGAGGTGAAGGAGAGTACTTCGTCCATTCAAGTGGAAGCCTCAACTTCGCACCAAGGTGAACCACAAGTTTACTTGGAGGCATCCACAAGTGGACCATGTCAAGACGAAGGAAACGAGGAAGTACAATAAGATGAACGCAATCGACCTCCTTCTCCCACTCCACAAGACAACAATTCAACGACAATGAAGGACAAGAAGAAGAAGAAAACAATGAAGAGGATGTTCCACCACGACCCAAACAAAAGCTCTCACGAGTTTGAGCAAGAGTTTCAAGAGATCATCCCATTGAACAAATCTTAAAAGACATTCAAACAGGGAGAATGATGGTGACAACCAACAGACAGATATTCACCCACGCCGCTCCATTCGTTGCAACTGATGGTCCTAGGGAGCTGCACGAGGAAGAAGTGACTCAAATCGACTGCGGGGTAAAAATCCTTCATTCCAAGTCATAGCCCGAGAGAGAAGAGAGAGGCATACATGGGTGGTGAAGGAGTTGTCGTCGGAGGAGGAACCGCTGGAAAGGTGTTTGAAGAAGACCATGGCGACCCCGGCAGTAGGATGCGAGACGGCGAGCGCGAGGAAGCAAGCGAGGAACCTACTATAGCTTAGGAAGGAAGGAAGGAAGGAGGAAACAGGGGAAATGCGACTTTTCGTCGGGGATAAAAGGGGTGGGGAAGGGGGTAGATATTTCAGCGGTATGCCAAAAAATTGAAATGTGGAGGGAAACTTTGCGCGGGGTGCCGCCGGACACCATTCACTTTGAGCGATTGTGTGCATCGCAAACGATTCTTCTGCTTTACGAGCATGGGACGAGTTTGATAATTCAAATTTAGTTGGAAATTTCCCCTGGTACGTCATTGCATAATTTAACATCACTTTCTAATTAGGGCACATAAAAGAGAGTACAGCAGACATACCACACTTAATGAATCAAGCAATGTTAGTAATTAAACAGAGCCAGTTGACCTAAACATTGCTCTAACAAAAGACCAGCATTAAAAACAAAGCCTAAGTATGCATAATTTTAACAAATCCGCCACTGCGCTGGCCTATGCTTCGCCGGTGTGAGATGAGATGTCGATGACTTGTCCTGGCGACATGCCACCATTGGTGGACTCCACGTCCCCCCTGCTAAAGTTGACCGCATCCTCGTACACTAGTAGAAAACAGGGCTTTGGTTCTGGCCGGGGAGGCCCATTAGTCCCAGTTCACTCACGAACCGGGACCCATGGGGGCATTTGTCACGGTTCGTGAGGCCAGGGGGCCGGTCGGGCCTCAGTGGCCATTAGTCCTGGTTGGTCTAGCACCTTTTGTCCCGGTACCAGACACGAATCGGGACCAATGGGCCTCGCTCATGGCCCACACCCATTGGTCCCGGTTTGTGGCTGGAACCGGGACAGAAGGGGGGCCTTTAGTCCCGGTTCATGTCACGAACCGGGACCAATGAGTTGCATATATATACCCCATCGTCGGCGAGCAGAGCACTCCACACTGTTCTATTTTTTCTGGCCGGCGAGGGGGAGAGCTTTGTGGTGCTCTAGCTCACCTCCTATGCACATGAGGTGTTCGATGAAATGCCCGAGCCATAGTAGTTAAGCTTTCTCTTCTCAAAGATCGACCTCGAAGCTCCATTATCTTCGAGATTTGTCTAGATTTAGCGGTCTGTCACGTCCCGTCCCCATCTTCACCGCCGTCGATCGCCCGTGTTGATCTCGTCGCTGGCACCACCATGGTTTGCCTCTTGTTCTGTCTATGATTTTCTTACTTTTATTAGTGCTTGTTATTATTGCTTTAGATAGATATTTGTCTAATTATCTTACTTTTATTATTGCTTGTTATTATATAGTGTGATGGTTTTGGTATCCGCCCACGTCGGCCCTCGTCATGTCTATGATTCGGATGTGGTATATTATCTTTAATTTATAACTATTTGTTTTAGTGTTTATGACAATTATGCCGACCAACGTGACATAGATGTTTTTATCTAGGAGGTAGTTTAACCGGAAATTCCAACCGACCCTCTTGTGGAGAGGTTAAATTTAGTTGAAAAGGAAAACATTTAGTTGAAGAAAAAATTGGAAAAAACTGAGGAGGAGAAGATGGAATTGGAGTTGCATGTTGCGGAAGTCAACGATGATCACAAGATCAAGATGGACCCTATTTTCAAGAGGTTAAATTTAGTTGAAGAAGAAAACAATTACTTGAAGTAAAAATTAAAAAATGAGGAGGAGAAGATGATAATGGAGTTTCATGTTGTGGATGTCGTCGATGATCACACGATCAAGATGGATGCCATGCACTTGAAGATTAGAAAGATTAGAAAATATGCCATTCATACAAAGGCTTGGTATCATTATGCCGTTGGATCAATTTTTACCTTGGTTGCGATTATGATCGCATTTGTTGTTGCATTGAAATGTTCTACATAGTTTCAATATATGGTTTAATTAGATGCTCTGGAGAGCTATGTACGTATGTCGAATTTAATGTAATGATGAACTTCTACTAATTTGATCACGTATCTATCCATGATGTTCTGTAATGGTTTTTGACACACTTAATTATATATAAATGCAAGCAGATGAACCGGCAATGGATGTACGGTGACAGACACACCTCCGAGTACATTAATGGCGTGCATAATTTTCTTGAATTGGCTGAGGAAAACAAGCAGAATGGTTTTATGTGTTGTCCATGCCCTAGCTGTGGGAATACGAGGTCTTACTCTGACTCAAAAACCCTCCACACCCACCTGCTTTATAAGGGTTTCATACCACACTATAATGTTTGGACCAATCACTGAGAAATAGGGGTTATGATGGAAGACAACGAAGAAGAAGAGGACGATGACAACTATGTGCCCCCGGAATACGGTGATGCTGCAATGGGGGAAGCTGCTGAAGGTCAAGAGGAACCAGACGATGTTCTGCCCGATGATGATCTCCGCCGGGTCATTGTTGATGCAAGGAGACAGTGCGGAAGTGAAAAGGAGAAGTTGAAGTTCGATCGCATGTTAGAGGATCACAAAAAAGGGTTGTACCCCAATTGCGAAGATGGCAACACAAAGCTCGGTACCGTACTAGAATTGCTATAGTGGAAGGCAGAGAATGGTGTGCGTGACAAAGGATTTGAGAAGCTACTGAAAATATTGAAGAAGAAGCTTCCAAAGGATAACAAATTGCCCGACAGTACGTACGCAACAAAGAAGGTCGTATGCCCTCTAGGATTGGAGGTGCATACGATACATGCATGCCCTAATGACTGCATCCTCTACCGCGGTGCGTACGAGGATTTGAATGCATGTCCGGTATGCGGTGCATTGTGGTATAAGATCAGATGATATGACCCTCGTGATGTTGACGGCGAGCACCCAAGGAAGAGGGTTCCTGCCAAGGTGATGTGGTATGCTCCTATAATACCACGGTTGAAACGTCTGTTCAGAAACAAAGAGCATGCCAAGTTGATGCGATGGCATGCAGAGGACCATAAGAAAGACGGGAAGTTGAGAGCACCCGCTGACGGGTCGCAGTGGAGAAAAATTGAGAGAACGTGGGAGGAGTTTTCAGGTAACACAAGGAACGTATGGTTTGGTTTAAGCGCGGATGGCATTAATCCTTTTGGGGAGCAGAGCAGCAATCACAGCACCTGGCCCGTGACTCTATGTATCTATAACCTTGGCTCGGAAGTTCATTATGATGTCAATACTCGTCCAAGGCCCTAAGCAACCCGGCAACGACATTGATGTGTACCTAAGGCCATTAGTTTAAGAACTTTTACTGCTGTGGAATGGACAAGGTGTACGTGTGTGGGATGAGGCCAACCAGGAGGAATTTGACCTACATGCGTTGCTGTTTGTAACTGTCAATGATTGGCCTGCTCTCAGTAACCTTTCGGGACAAACAAACAAGGGATACCACGCATGCACGCACTGTTTAGATGACACCGAAAGTATATACCTGTACAAATTTAGGAAGAATGTGTAGCTGGGGCATCGTCGATTTCTTCCGACCAACCATCAATGTCGAAAGAAAGGCAAGCATTTCAAAGGCGAGGCAGAATACCGGAAGAAGTACGCCATGCGTACCGGTGATCACGTACTTTCTATGGTCAATGATTTACAGGTAATATTTGGAAAGGGTCCCGGTGGACTATTTTTTCCGAATGATGCTGAGGGACGCGCACCCATGTAGAAGAAGAAATCTATATTTTGGGACCGACGTACCCTACTGGAAAGACCTAGAGGTCCGCTCTTCAATCGACGTGATGCACTTGACGAAGAACCTTTGCGTGAACCTGCTAGGCTTCTTGGGCGTGTATGGGAAGACAAAAGATACACCGGAGGCACGGGAGGACCGGCAACGTTTGCACGAAAAAGATGGCATGCCTCCAAAGCAGTATGAAGGTCCTGCCAGCTACGCTCTTACCAAAGAAGAGAAGGAAATCTTCATTGCATGCCTGCTCAGTATGAAGGTCCCGTCTGGCTTCTCGTCGAATATAAAGGGAATAATAAATATGGCAGAGAAAAAGTTCCAGAACCTAAAGTCTCATGACTGCCACGTGATTATGACGCAACTGCTTCCAGTTGCATTGAGGGGGCTTCTACCGGAAAACGTCCGATTAGCCATTGCGAAGCTATGTGCATTCCTCAATGCAATCTCTCAGAAGGTGATCTATCTAGAAATCATACCTAGGCTAAGGAGTGATGTGGCGCAATGTGTTGTCGGTTTCGAGATGGTGTTCCCACCATCCTTCTTCAATATCATGATGCATGTCCTAGTTCATCTAGTCGACGAGATGGTCATTCTGGGCCCCGTATTTCTACACAATATGTTCCCCTTTGAGAGGTTCATGGGAGTCCTAAAGAAATATGTCCGTAACCGCGCTAGGCCAGAAGGAAGCATTTCCATGGACCATCAAACAGAGGATATCATTGGGTTTTGTGTTGACTTCATTCCTGGCCTTAAGAAGATTGGTCTCCCTAAATCGCGGTATGAGGGGAGACTGACTGGAAAAGGCATGCTCGGAGGGGAGTTAATAAACTGTAGGGATGGTCATTCTTGGTCTGAAGCACACTACACAGTTCTACAGAGCTCTACTTTGGTGACCCCGTATGTCGATGAACACAAGAACAGTCTGCAGTCCAAACACCTGGAGCAGTGTAACGACTGGATTACATGTGAACACATCGAGACTTTCGGCAGTTGGTTGGAAACACGTCTCGGAGGTGACAACATTGTTTGTGATGAGCTATACTCGTTGTCCAGGGGACCATCTTCGACTGTATTGACTTACAAAGGATACAAGATAAATGGGAATACATTTTACACGATCGCTCAAGATCAAAAGAGCACCAACCAAAACAGCGGTGTCCGCTTTGATGCAGCGACCAAGAAGGGAAAGGACACATATTGTGGTTACGTAGTGGACATATGGGAACTTGACTACAGACAAGATTTTAAGGTCCCTTTGTTTAAGTGCAAATGGGTCAATCTGTCAGGAGGCGGGGTACAGGTAGACCGAGATTATGGAATGACAACAGTCGATGTGAACAATCTTGGGTACACAGATGAACCGTTCGTCCTAGCCAATGATGTGGCGCAAGTTTTCTATGGAAGCGAACACATCATACAATGAGCCAAAGCGCCACATAGTTCTTTTAGGAAAAATAGACATCGTGGGTGTGGAGGGCAAGACAGACGTTTCCGAAGATTATGAAAAGTTTCATGAAATTCCTCCTTTCAAAGTCAAGGCTGACCCAAGCACCCTGATAAACGATGAAGATTATCCATGGTTACGGCGCAATAAGCAAAGGACACAAGCGAAGAAAAAGTGAAGACTTTCTCTCCACAACTATTATGATGATGCCTTTGATCTATAATATCACTCCAGTTACATGTGAAGAAATGAAATCCCTTTGCAGCAGACGAATTTCCGTATGAAACCCTGATACCTCGAAAGAGATTGCCCGTTTTGTACACGAAGTGCATCCAGTTTTTGCCGTAACCCTCTCTACTTTTTTGCACATGCTATGTGGGTGAAATGATGATGCCATGCCAACTTTCAACCTTTTCAGAGTTCATTAGTTGAAATGCTTTTCAATTTCAGGGTCATTTTGCTCAAAGAGTGAACTAATATAAAAAAGAATGAACAGTTAAACTTTTATGAAACTCTAATAGAAAAAATATTAAACCAAAAGAATTAACTAGAAAACTTTAATGAAACTCTAATAGAAAAAAGAATGAACTAGAAAACTTTAATGAAACTCTAATAGCTAAAGGAATCAACCAAAAAGCTTTTATAAACCTCTAGTATTATTGAAACATTAAAACCAAATAGCTAAAATTATCAAAGTATTTTCTGTTCAAAACATTAAACGCAAAAATAATTTTCATAAAATAAATAAAAAATAAAATAAAATAAATAAGTAGAAACAAAATAACCTTTAATAAAGTAAGATAAATAAAATTTAATAAAATAATTAAGAATAGCAACAGTAAGTATTTTGTTGAAAGTACAAACAAAACTAAAAAAATAAAGCAGCAAAGAAAAAAAAGGAAAAAAATGCCACCTACTGGGCCACCACGGCCTGAATACCACTAGAAACCCAACCGTGGGCCAGGATTCAGGCCCTGAAAAGGCCCAGTAGGCCCACAGGCATAGCAGTGTCAGATTAGGCCCGTAAGCCTACAATGGAGAGGATCTCGAGAGGGGTGCGACAGTGGGGCTTATAAACCACTACGCGCCCCTCTCAACTAGCGAGGTGGGATGAAGGATTTTGGCCACGGGCAGCACGGGGCCTTTGGTCCCGGTTGGTGGCACCAACCAGGACTAAAGGGGTGCATTTGTCCCGGTTGGTACCACAAACCGGTACCAATGCCCCCCTTTAGTTCCGGTTGGTGCCACCAACCGAGACCAAAGGCCTCTGCTTCCCACCCTTTGGGTTGCTGAAAAGAGGCCTTTAGTCCCGGTTGGTGGCACCAACTGGGACTAAAGGGGGGCATTGGTCCCGGTTCGTGCCGGGAACTGGGACTAATGCTTCGTCTATATAAGCAGCACTTAGAAATTTTCATTCAGTTCCATAGAACACCTCGACGCCCCGCGTCTCTGCCGTCGAACACCTCGACGCCGGCAGGCTGCCGGACCTCAATGGCGTCGCGCCCTTGCCCTGCCTCGACGCCGACGTCGTGCGCCCCTGCCCTGCCTCGTCCCAACGTCGTGCACCCCTGCCTCGCCCCGGCGCTGTCGCGCCCCTGCCCTGCCCCGACGACGCCCCGACGCCGCCATGCCCCTGCCC
>LR738714.1:410588991-410716481 GCA_902687465.1 Secale cereale
CGCCACGCCGCTGCCCCGATGATGCCCCGTCACGCCCCTGCCCTGCCCTGACGACGACCCGACGCCGTCTTGGCCCTGCCCTGCCTCGCCCCGACACCGCCATGCCCCCGCCCTGTCGTCAATGCGGCCGCACCACTGTTCGCCGGCCAGGCTGGTACTCCCTCCTCCCTCCCACCCCTCTCCTCTGTCCTTCATCCATGTATGTGATGATGGTGAAGTTGGCTCAATGCAAAGTTTCAGAGAATTGCATGTTTTCAGCCATGTCCACAAGGTGTTTGATGAAATGCTAGGGCTAGCTAGGGAACTTTGTTTCATATGAAACTTGGAAGGATGATGTCTCCTTGGATCTTACTGAAGATGGTCAAGTTGGTTTGATAAAAAGAAAAACTTGTTAGTGCAAGTTTTATTAAAATTTAGTGCTGGACAGAAACTACAAGACTTTTTGGTGGACTTGCTAGATGAAGTTGGGGCTGCCCTTCTGGACTTAAGGGTTTGGTTGGAAGGACTACAATATGTAAAAAAAATAGAATTTTTTGAGCAAGGAAAAATAGGGTTGTAGTTCAATGCCAAGATTGGACCAAAATTGAAAAACGGAAGTTGTGCTCAAAATTTTCAAATGACCAAAGTGGGTTTTTGCATAAAAATGATCTATACGCATCAGAGGACTTCTCAAAAATTTTGTGGCATTTGAAAAGAATTATTTGAAATAGTTCTAGTGAAAAAGGGTCATTGTAGAGCTTGAAAATACTAATAAACGAATTTTTTGAGGCCAAATCATTATAGAAATATGTATGTATGTATGTATGCATGTATGGATGGATATGGATTTATATAGCATTTTTTTGTTCATAGCAATTGTGTATGTATAGGAAAATTGTGTATGAATATATATGTATGCATATATGATGATTATTTATCCAGCGTCATATATGATGTTTTTTCTGTTCATATGTATGCAAGTGAAGTTGTTGTCGTTAGTCGATATACCCCCTCCCCGATAACTTCGACATGAGGGGGGAGGGGTCATCAAGCAGCCGAGGGGCGAGGGTTGGGAACTAGGGTAGAGGGTCGTGGATCGCCGAGCGGTCTAGAGTCGAGGGTCATCCAGGGGTCGAGAGGTTGCCTACTGTCAAAGTATTGAAGAAATCCATGCCTTCATCATTTGCCGGAACTAACCGAGGCATGATGGTACAAATATCTTTGAAGTTAATCGGGAACGGAGTCCCGGATAGGATAATCCGCCTTTTGGTACGAATTTCAGTAAATGCCTTCTAGATAGCGTTATTCGGATGGCTCTTGCTGAACTTTGTACCAAAAAGCGAAATATCCTATCTCGGACTCCATTCCATATCAACTTTGATGAGCTTCGTACCACCGTCATGCGCATGTTACTTTCGCCTAATGATGAAGACATGGTTTTGTTGAATCCTCTGACACTAGACAAACGTGACATGAGGGGTTCGAGGGTCGGGAACTAGGGTAGAGGGTCGTGGATCGCCGAGCGGTCGATGGTCGAGGGTCGTCCAGGGGTCGATAGGTTGCCTACTATCAAAGTATTGTAGAAATCCATGCCTTCATCATTTGCCGGAAGTAACCGGGGCATGATGGTACGAAGCTCTTGAAAGTTATTCTGGAATAGAGTCCCGGGTAGCATAATCCACCTTTTTGGTACAAATTTCATCAAAGGCCTTCCATATAGCGATATTCAAATGGCTCTTGCTCAACTTTGTACCAAAAAGCGAATTATCCTATCTCGGACTCCGTTTCAGAACAACTTTGAAGAGCTTCGTACCATCGTCATGCGCCTGTTATTTTCGCCTAATGGTTTTGTTGAATCCTTTGACACTAGACAAACGTGACATGAGGGGGTCGAGGGTCGTGGATCGCCGAGCGATCGAGGGTCCTGATTTACGAAGAATGCCCCATTATGGATATATATATATATATATATATATATATATATATATATATATATATATATATATATATATATATATATATATACATATTCTTCTATATGTCACGTTGTCGGTCTGGACGTCGGACAATCATGAGAGAGGCGTTACCGAGGCCACCCCAAACCCTAGAGAAGCGTCGAGGCCACTAATATGGTTCCTTGTTGTGATTAGCTAGCTAGGTCTACATTTGCCACTAATATATCCATCTGTCATGTTTGTATAATAATTGCCATGTCGTAATATTCTCAGAAACTATGGAGCACGGACGAGACAAGGAAGCAGAACAGGTATTGGCGGACATAATCGTAGCCGGAGCTGATGTCGAGTTGTATCTCAACGACTACGAAGATCTGGAAGGACAGGTTGAAGAAGCTGGCTACAGTCATACAATGGAGGAGGAAACACATGATTATGATGGCTCCGATGACTGAATATCGGTGGAAGAACGACACGGTGATGACAGCTTGGGTGACCGAACGGACTATAGCTAATTGATGCATTAATTGAGCATGTGCTGACTATAGCTAATTGATGCATTAATTGTTTTGGTATGTACACATATTAACTCTCTTCTTTCTTTTTTTCTAGCCCTCCGGATCGAGCCAAAGTTTGGTAAGGAGACAAGGCCCGAAGAAAAGGTTGCGCCAGGATGAAAAGTTCAACATCGAAGAAATCGCGCGCGATGGCCTACCGATTAAACCCATCCGGAGCAAGGATACATTTTCTGCTCAGTGCGGGGTTCTTGTTAGGGATATGATCCCGATCAGCATCCAACTTTGGTACTAGCCTGAGAACGAAGACCCTCAAGTGTCTTATGTCAATGATATGCAGAAAAATGATCTTTGGACCGTGCTAAAGGCCAATTTCACCCTACCGCCAAAGGAGGATCCGGAGAAGCCACCAGTTATAGAGCCATTGGTCAAGGAGGCCGCTCTTAAGAAGATGGGGGAACTATGAAGGAGGTGGAAGAATGAGCTGAAAGCAAATTTTGTCAACAAAGACAAGACTCTAGAATTCACCGGCCGGTTTGAGAAGATCAGAGATCACTGGGACGCATTTGTGGCCCACAAGAAATCAAAAAGAGTAAGAAGATGTCAGCGACAAACAAGATAAATACTGCGAAGAAGAAGCATCACCATCGCACGGGGTCAGGTGGTTACCTCAAAGCCCGACCGTTGTGGGACAAGGCTGAGAATGAACTTCTTGCTAAAGGGGTCGTTCCACAGACATTACACTGGCCAGACCGTTCAAGGACTTGGTTCCTCGAGGTTGGGGGAACCTTGGACCCTGAAATAGGGAAGTGCGTTTGGACAGACGAGCAACTGCAAATACCCATCATGAAGCTTCAGGAATATATAGATGTAGCGCAGGAAGGGACATTCGTTCCCGGCAAAGAGAACGATGAGCTCACAATGGCCCTCGGGAATCCTGAGCACCCTGGACGGACACGAGACACGCCAGGCTCCATTTCATGGAAGACTGGGTTTCCCTACGCAGTCGGTTACAAATGCCGAGAGAGGAAGAAGAAAGTGGAGCTGACCCAACTGCAGGCGCTACATGCAAGGGTACATGCGCTAGAGGACGAACGAGAAGCAGTTCGCAGTAAGCGACCTGCCAAAGCTACCCCGCCATCTCAGCGGAGAAGTAGCATGGCTTCCACCGAGCTTCCTCTGGAGCCTGTCTTCACGGTTCCTGCTAGCTACCATGTGGATGCTATCACGGAGTCTCAACATTTCCACCTTATGACGCAATGGCAGCAATTCAAAGTCAAGGCGGCTGTCGGCTCTGTTTTACCTCCTGAAGCTGACGCAACTTTTCACTGCCGTCTGATTCTAGAAGGATATGCTAGGGTGATGGTGGATCAAATAACGGAGGGGTTTGAGGAGCTCGAGCTTCACCACCCTACTGGTGAAGGGGAGACTCGGCTGGGTTCTTCTCTGAAGACTCCATGCCTATGGTGGAAGGAGCTCATCAACCTTCCAAATTGGACTCCTCCGCCTCCTCCGGTGAGTCAATGCATTCCGCCGCCTCCTCTGCCTCCTCCTCCAGCGAGGGATCAGGGCACTCCGCCTCCTTCTCCGGGTGCTCAGGCACATGGCGGCACTCCGCCTCCTTCTCTGCCTGCGCCGGCGTGCCCGAGCAGCCCGCCTCCTCCTCCGCCTAGTCAGCCAGGCGGGAAGAGAGCTGCCGCCGCTCCGGCTGCTTTGGCGCGTGGTAGCACTCCACCTCCTCCTCTGCCTAGTCAGCAAGGTGGGAAGAGAGCCGCCGCCACTCCGGCTGCTTCGGCGCGTGGTAGCACTCCGCCTCGTAAGCAACAAAAGAAGGCAGCCGCAGCCGCTCCGGCTGCTCCAACGTCTCGCAGTACAACTAGAGGCAGGAGGCAATACAAATATGGTCCATCTCTCAAGCCTTTAGAGAAGTTAGCATACGAGAGGACAGACGAGGAAAACACGGAGATCTCTAAAGCCGAAGTGAAGGACTTTTTTGCAAAGAAACCTCCACCTCCGGAGGAGAAGATAGATCCGGTGAGAGCGAAGCACACGATTGATGCCCTGAAGAAACAACCACTATCTCCGCCGAAAACCAACTATGAGCGCATTATTGAAAGGTCATATGGTGAAGCAGAGCGGTCGAGAAGTACTTGCAATGATCGAAGGTTAGCACAACGAAGAAGTGGGAAAAAATTCCCCAGCTCGGCGAACAAGAGACCAATCGTGCCCCCCGCTCAAGGTGCCTAGCGACATCGTCGCTAATCATCCGGGGATGGTGCCCGGTACCAATCTTGCAGATTACCTGGGCGATGATGTAGTGTTCGATATATTAAGAGGTGGAGGAACACAAATACCGGGACGAAAAGCCTCTCGTCAAAGATGTCACTACTCTAACCACGATGATGTGAAGATTCCATGAGTGGTACATGGATACCTGAAGAGACTCTGGTGGGAAGACTACTTTGATGCTGAAAGTTAAAGAGGAGCACGACCTCGTTGGAATTGAGGTGTTGTTTGTTCCATTTGAGGAGTTCTTCCTGTTTTTAAATCAAATGGCCCTCGATAAAATAATGGTCACTTGCTACTGTCTGTATGTACTACTTCTGTCATTAAGTCTCTATATATAGCTAGCTCAGCTCTTTCATTGCATGTATATATAATTATCCTCACTGTATTATGTAGATTGAAGATCATCGAATGCAGAAAAGCTGATATCTATGATATTGGGTTCATTAACACAAATCCCATAGATGAATATCAGGTTACATTTCATGCCAAAGAAGCCGATGCCAACTTGCTACGATCGTTGGTAATAAATCGAAACAAAGATAAAATACTCTTTTTCTTACAACTTCAAGTGAGTGTTACTGTCTTGTGCATATTTGGTTTCCTTTAATTATTACTCGAGGTTATAGTAATTAATGTAACCGATGAGTTATATGCATGCGTGCGCAGGTTCTACTATATTCTCCTAGAGATTAAGTTTGAGCAGGGACTAGTAACTGTCTTAGACTCGTGACGAAAAGATCCCGAGGACTATGCGGACATGTCTAAAATGCTCAACAGGTAAGCCCAATCGATCATTATCGCACCATATCGGCAACTTTGTTCATTTCGTGATATAAATTAATTGTTTTCTTTGTCTCATAGGGTTTGGAAAGCATTCACCCAAAAAGTTTCAGCACAGCCGCGGGATCTGCGATGGATTTACCCGAAAGTAAGTACTACTAGCTACCTAGTTCCGTTCTTCTCCCGTTGACACTAGCTACTTTCATCAATGCCATTTATTATGCTTCATTATCTGTTTAATTGACTTCTATTTCTCGTAAAGTCCTTGTGGCAGGAACCCGGGAATAATTACTTTGCATACAATGTCTGCGAGTTCATCTACAATGCGATGGCCAAGAATAGGAGGGGCTACTCTAAAAGATAATATGATGTGCGTAAGCAAAAATATTCATAATTTTATTTTATTACCATCATTTCTGTTGAGTTTCATTCATATATATGTGTTGACCCCCTTCTTCAAATTAGATGTGGCAGATGCGGAATGAACTCCTACCACAAGATCGCATGCGGGTAATTCAAGAGGAATTGGCGGGATTATTTGTTGACCACGTCATCAATAAAGCCGGAGAATACCATGTGAAGTTGAGTTACAATGTTAGGGTATTGTAAGAGATCTTACACATTGTATATATATGTAGCCAGTAGCGTCGGATAAATATACGAAAACTTGTTGTTCGACCAATCTCTCAGAGAAGGAGAGAGGTCGATCATCACTTATCTTTGTATATGTGACGATCTTCTGTACTTAATGGTTTCCTTCATTTGCTTACTAGCTAGCGTGTCGAGTCCTCTTGATCTATACGTATAGTACGTAGCGTCGACCAAGCACGGAGTTAAGAGAGGACACTTCTCTCTATTAGCTAGCTAACGCAATATATGAAACCCCTAAATTAACCCTACAAAACCCCCCAAACACCCTCCCCCCTTTCAGAAAAAAAAACAAAAACCCTAGCCCCTGAACTGCTGACCAACCGAGATAAAAGACCCCCCCTGCCTAGGCAAGCCGCAGTGGCCACGTGGAGGCCCATCTGTCCCGGTTGGAATAAGAACCAGGACTAAAGGTCTTGGGCATTTGTATTGACCGTTTAGTCCCGGTTCCCCAACCCAGACAAATGGCACTTATGAACCGGGACAAATGGCCCTTATTCTACCAGTGGTACATGTCCTTGTCCTCGGCGCCGCCCTCAAGGTTGTATTACTCGTAGTAGTGGCTGCACCAGAGCTCGCGTTGGTACTCCACTGCCGATTCCTCGACAGACAAACACTTCTCCACCTCGACATCGACCACACATAACTCCTCCTCCCGGCGCTCCTCGATCTCCGGTGCCTCCGGCATCTCCAGCTCCCGCTCGGCGATCTCGTGAGGAAGCACGTGCTCCATGGCCATCGCTGCCCTTTCATACATGGGTTGTATGCTGGATTCCGAGGTGGCCTGGAATATCTTGGCGTGTGCGTCCTCGATCTTGGCGTGGATGGCCCCGATCCAGGCCAGGGCGACATCAGCGACACGGACGGTAGCTCGAGCGCTCTCGGCGTTCGCGGCCACCATCGCAGCAGCAGCCACCATCGCAGCAGCAGCTGCAGCCGTCTCCGCAGCTGCAGCTTCCCTGTCGGCTGTCGCGAACGCCCTTTTGACGGATGCGGCCATGCTCAATGTGGATGCGGTGGCACTCTCGACGTAGGCGTACACGCTCTCGGCACAGAAAGGGGCGCTCAGGGAGGACGTGGCCATCGTAAGGGCCTTCTCGAAGCGTTTCCACGGTGTCATCTTTGCAAAAGGGGGTGCAAGAATGGGGATCAGGATTTGTGAATTCGGGGGTTGCCGGCACTGGAGCAGACGAGACGACGAAGCTTCAGGAGGAAGACTTAAATAGACCCAGTAATTTTCATCGCAAATGGTTCCTACATAAAACATTGTGTGATGTTGTGGATATTTTTTATTAGATGTGAAAGGCGAATTTGAAGTAAACTGCCAACGGATAGTGTATCAAATATACGAGAATTTTTTTAGTACTAATACAACTGTCATGTCAAATTTTGGAAAACTTCAGGGGTCATTTTACCATTTAAGACATTTAAGTGATTTTTTAGCCATTTCATGACCGTAATTAAAATTTGAACTACATGTACATGCAAAAGGTAACCATAACAGTTTGAAAAGTCATATTTTGTGTACTTGAGTGCGATTTAATTCCATGTGAAATAAATTGGAAGGAATTTTCAAACATATTGGTCTAACAGCTATGACACAATTAATCATGGAGTGCCAGTGCATTTTAATTCCAAAACATAAAAATTGATCATAAAAACATGACACCTTGCTTGATGTAATGTCATGCCACCAAGATGATGTGGTAAAAAAATTGGCCTGTTTGACGAAGTTTTGGACACACGCCCCTCATAAACCGAAGCAAGTAATTAGAAGGCTCGTGGTTCCGATAGGGAACTATGCATGTTTGATGACAAACGGAAGATAGCTTCCCCTTACGGCCTTTGAATTTTTTCTACGTTTAACGTACACTAATACAATTGTCATATGAAAATTTGGGAAAGTCCAGGAGTCATTTGACCTTTTAAAGAAATTTAAGTGATTTTCTAGCCATTTAATGATCGTAATTCAAACTTGAACTACATCTACATGCAATGGCTAACAATAACGTTTTGAAAAATCATATTTGCGTACTTATGTGCGAGTTAATTCCATGTGCAGTAAATTAGAAGGAATTTTAAAGATATTGGTCTCATGGTATGGACGCATACACGTATATGCATGGAGTGCCATGACATTTTAATTCCAAAAAATTAAAAAAAAAATCAAAAAACATGAAACCTTGCTTGATGTAATGTCATGCCACGAATACGATGTGGTAAAATAAATTGGCCTGCTAGACGAAAGTTTGGACACACACCCCTCACAAACCGGAGCAACTCATTAGAAGGCTCGTTGTTCCGAGAAGGAACAATGCATGTTTGATGAAGAACGGGAGATAGCTTCCCCTTACGTCCTTCGAAATTTTTCTATGTTTAATATGAACTAATACAACTGTCATGTGAAAATTTGGAAAATTTCAGGGGTCATTTGACATTTTAAAGACATTTAAGTGATTTTCTAGCCATTTAATGACCGTAATTAAAATTTGAACTACATCTACAGGCAAAGGCTAACCATAACTTGAAAAATCATATTTAAACTTATTGGTCTCACGGCATGGACACATGTACGTACATGCATGGAGTGTCATGGCATTTTAATTCCAAAGTATTAAAAAATGATCAGAAAAACATGAAACCATGTTTGATGTAATGTTATGCCACCAAGATGATGTCGTAAAAAAATTGGTCTGTTTGACGAAAGTTTGGACACACACCCCTCACAAACCGAAGCAAATCATTAGAAGACTCGTGGTTCCGAGAGGGAACAATGCATGTTTGATGACGAACGGGAGATAGCTTTCCCTTACGGCCTTGAAATTTTTTCTATGTGTAACGTGACCTAATAGAACAGTCATGTGAAAATTGGGAAAATTTCACGGGTCATTTGACATTTTACAGACATTTTAGTGATTTTCTATCCATTTAATGACCGTAATTATATTTGAACTACATCTACATGCAACGGCTAACCATAACGGTTTGAAAAAACATATTTCCATACTTGTTTGTGAGTTCATTCCATGTGCAGTAAATTAGAAGGAATTTTCAAACATATTGGTCCCACGTCATGGACACATGGACGTACATGCATGGAGTGCCATGGCATTTCCAAAAAATTAAAAAATGATCAGAAAAAACATGAAACCTTGCTCGATGTAATGTCATGCCACCAAGATGATGTGGTAAAAAATTGGCCTGTTTGACAGAAGTTTGGAGACACACCCCTCACAAACCGGAGAAACACACTAGAAGGCTCGTGGTTCCGTGAGGGAACAATGCATGTTTGATGACGAATGAGAAATAGCTTCCCCTTGCGGCCTTCATTTTTTTTCTACGTTTGACGTGCACTAATACAACTGTCATGTGAAAATTTGGAAAACATTTAGGGGTCATTTGACCTTTTAAAGACATTTAAGTAATTATGTAGCCATTTAATGACCATAATTCAAATTTGAACTACATCTAAATGCAATGGCTAACCATAACGGTTTGAAAAATCATATTTGCGTACTTGTGTTCGAGTTAATTCCATGTGCAGTAAATTAGATGGAAATTTCAAACATATTGGTCTCACGACATGGATATATGGACGTACATTTATGGAGTGCCATGGCATTTTAATTCCAAAAATAAAAAATGATCATATGAACATGAAACCTTGCTTGATGTAATGTCATGCCATAGAGATGATGTGGTAAAAACATTGGCCTGTTCGACGAAGTTTTGGACACACGCCCCTCATAAACCGAAGCAAGTAATTAGAAAGCTCGTGGTTCCGAGAGGGAACAATGCATGTTTGATGACGAATGGGAGATAGCTTCCCCTTACGGCCTTCGAATGTTTTCTACGTTTAACGTGAACTAATACAATTGTCATATGAAAATTTGGGAAATTTCAGGGGTCAATTCACCTTTTAAAGACATTTAAGTGATTTTCTCGCCATTTATTGACCGTAATTCAAATTTGAACTACATCTACATGCAAACGCTAACCATAACATTTCGAAAAATCATATTTGCGTACTGATGTGAGAGTTAATTCCATGTGTAGTAAATTAGAAGGAATTTTTCAAACATATTGGTCTCAAGGTATGGTCACAGGTACGTATATGCATGGAGTGCCATTGCATTTTAATTCCAATAAATTAAAAAATGATCAGAAAAACATGAAACCTTGCTTGAAGTAATGTCATGAGATGAAGATGATGTGGTAAAAAAATTGGCCTGCTTGACGAAAGTTTGGACACATACCCCTCACAAACCGGAGCAACTCATTAGAAGGCTCGAGGTACTGAGAGGGAACAATACATGTTTGATGACGAACGGGAGAGACCTTCCCCTTACGGCCTTCGATTTTTTTCTACGATTGTGCACTAATACAAATGTCATGTGAAATTTTGGCAAATTTCAGGGTTCATTTGACATTTTAAAGACATTTAAGTGATTTTCTAGCCATTTAATGACCGTAATTCAAATTTGAACTACATCTACATGGAACGGCTAACCATAACGGTTTGAAAAATCATATATGCGTACTTGTGTGCGAGCTAATTCCATGTGCAGTAAATTAGAAGGAATTTTCAAACATATTGGTCTCACAGCATGGACACATGGACGTACATGCATGGAGTGCCATGGCATTTTAATTCCAAAAATAAAAAATGATCATATAAACATGAAACCTTGCTTGACGTAATGTCATGCCACAGAGATGATGTGGTAAAAAAATTGGCATGTTCGACGAAGTTTTGGACACACGCTCCCCATAAACCGAAGCAAGTCATTAGAAAGCTCGTGGTTCCGAGAGGGAACAATGCATGTTTGATGAAGAATAGGAGATAGCTTCCCCTTACGGCCTTCGAATGTTTTCTACGTTTAACGTGCACTAATACAATTGTCATATGAAAATTTGGGAAATTTCAGGGGTCATTTGACCTTTTAAAGACATTTAAGTGATTTTCTCGCCATTTAATGACCGTAATTCAAATTTGAACTACATCTACATGCAACCGCTAACCATAACGTTTTGAAAAATCATATTTGCGTACTAATGTGCGAGTTAATTCCATGTGTAGTAAATTAGAAGGAATTTTTCAAACATATTGGTCTCAAGGTATGGACACAGGTACGTATATGCATGGAGTGCCATTGCATTTTCAATCCAATAAAATAAAAAATGATCAGAAAAACATGAAACCTTGCTTGATGTAATGTCATGCCACGAAGATGATGTGGTAAAAAAACTGGCCTGCTTGACGAAAGTTTGGACACACACCCCTCACAAACCAGAGCAACTCATTAGAAGGCTCGTGGTTCCGAGAGGGAACAATACATGTTTGATGACGAACGGGAGATACCTTCCCCTTATGGCCTTCGAATTTTTTCTACATTTCTGCACTAATACAACTTTCATGTGAAAATTTGGAAAATTTCAGGGTTCATTTGCCATTTTAAAGACATTTAAGTGATTTTCTGGCCATTTAATGACCGTAATTCAAATTTGAACTACATCTACGTGGAACGACTAACCATAACGGTTTGAAAAATCATATTTGCGTACTTGTGTGCGAGCTAATTCCATGTGCAGTAAACTAGAAGGAATTTTGAACATATTGGTCTCACGACATGGACACATTGACATACATGCATGGAGTGCCATGGCATTTCAATTCCAAAAATTAAAAAAATGATCAGAAAAACATGAAACATTGCTCTACATAATGTCATGCCACCAAGATGATGTGGTAAAAATATTGGCATGTTTGATGAAAGTTTTTACACACTCCTCACACAAACCGGAGAAACTCATTAGAAGGCTCATGGTTCCGTGAGGGAACAATGCATGTTTGATGACGAACGGGAGATAGCTTCCCCTTACAGCCTTCTAATTTTTTCTACGTTTGACGTGCACTAATACAACTGTCATGTGAAAATTTGAAAAACAAATCACGGGTCATTTGTCATTTTAAGGACATTTAAGTGATTATCTAGCCATTTAATGACCATAATTCAAATTTGAACTACATCTACATGCAACGGCTAACCATAACGGTTTGAAAAATCATATTTGCGTACTTGTGTGCGAGTTAATTCCATGTGCAGTAAATTAGATGGAATTTTCAAACATATTGGTCTCATGACATGGACACATGGACGTACATGCATGGAGTGTCATGGCATTTTAATTCCAAAAAATGATCATAAAAACATGGAAACCTTGCTTGATTTAAAGTCATGCCACCAAGATGATGTGGTAAAAAAATTGGCCTGTTTGACAAAAGTTTGGACACGCGCCCCTCAAAAACCGGAGCAACTCATCAGAAGGCTCGTGGTTCCTAGAGGGAACTATGCATGTTTGATGACGAACGGGAGATAACTTACCCTTACAGCCTTCAATTTGTTTCTAAAGTTAACGTGCACTAATACAACTGTCATGTGAAAATTTAGAAAATTTGGAGAATTTCAGGGTTTATTTGACCTTTTAAATACATTTAAGTGATTTTCTAGCAAGTTAATGACTGTAATTCAAATATACATGTAATGGCTAACCATAACGGTCTGAAATATCATATTTTTGTGTACTTATGTGCGAGTTAAAAAAATCTTCATACGATGTAAATATCTGGTGTTCAAAAAAGGAAATGTAAAGTGATGGCAAGACAACCAGCCCCGACTGGATTGGCACTCTATTTTGCGCCTCGAGGGTTGGAAGGTCAATGGTGGGGGTTATTAATCAGACAAGGTTCTCTATTAGAAACCGTCTCCGCTGCTGAAGCTGCCCTGTCGGCTGTGGCGGACGCCCTTTTGACGGATGCGGCCACACTCAATGCGGATGCGGTGGCACTCTCGGCGTAGGCGGACACGCTCTCGGCACAGAAAGGGGCGCTTAGGGAGGATGCGGCCATCGTAAGGGCCTTACCGAAGCGTTTCCATGGTGTCATCTTTGCAAAAGGGGGTGCAAGAATGGGGATCGGGATTAGTGAATTCGGGGGCTGCCGGCACTGGAGCAGACGAGACGACGAAGCTTCATGAGAAAGACTTAAATAGACCCAGTAATTTTCATCGCTAATGGTTCCTACATAAAACTTTGTGTGATGTTGTGGATATTTTTTATTAGATGTGAAAGGCGAATTTGAAGTAAACTGCCAACAGATAGTGTTTCAAATATACGAGATTTTTTTAGTACTAATACAACTGTCATGTCAAATTTTGGAAAATTTCAGGGGTCATTTGACCATTTAAGACATTTAAGTGATTTTTTAGCGATTTCATGACCGTAATTCAAATTTGAACTACATGTACATGCAAAAGCTAACCATAACAGTTTGAAAAGTCATATTTTGTGCACTTGTGTGCGATTTAATTCCATGTGAAGTAAATTGGAAGGAATTTTCAAACATATTGGTCTAACAGCTATGACACAATTAATCATGGAGTGCCAGGGCATTTTAATTCCAAAACATAAAAAATGATCATAAAAACATGACACCTTGCTTGATGTAATGTCATGCCACCAAGATGATGTGGTAAAAAAATTGGCCTGTTTGACGAAGTTTTGGACACACGCCCCTCATAAACCGAAGCAAGTAATTAGAAGGCTCGTGGTTCCGAGAGGGAACAATGCATGTTTGATGACAAACTGGAGATAGCTTCCCCTTACGGCCTTCGAATTTTTTCTACGTTTAACGTGCACTAATACAATTGTCGTATGAAAATTTGGGAAATTCGAGGAGTCATTTCACCTTTTAAAGAAATTTAAGTGATTTTCTAGCCATTTAATGACCGTAATTCAAACTTGAACTACATCTACATGCAATGGCTAACAATAACGTTTTGAAAAATCATATTTGCGTACTTATGTGCGAGTTAATTCCATGTGCAGTAAATTAGAAGGAATTTTTAAAGATATTGGTCTCATGGTATGGACACATACACGTATATGCATGGAGTGCCATGGCATTCTAATTCCAAAAAATAAAAATAAAAATAAAAAACATGAAACCTTGCTTGATGTAATGTCCTGCCACGAATACGATGTGGTAAAATAAATTGGCCTGCTTGACGAAAGTTTGGACACACACCCCTCACAAACCGGAGCAACTCATTAGAAGGCTCGTTGTTCCGAGAAGGAACAATGCATGTTTGATGACGAACGGGAGATAGCTTCCCCTTACGTCCTTCGAAATTTTTCTATGTTTAATATGAACTAATACAACTGTCATGTGAAAGTTTGGAAAATTTCAGGGGTCATTTGACATTTTAAAGACATTTAAGTGATTTTCTAGCCATTTAATGACCGTAATTAAAATTTGAACTACATCTACAGGCAACGGCTAACCATAACTTGAAAAATCATATTTAAAGTTATTGGTCTCACGGCATGGACACATGTACGTACATGCATGGAGTGTCGTGGCATTTCAATTCCTAAGTATTAAAAAAATGATCAGAAAAACATGAAACCATGTTTGATGTAATGTTATGCCACCAATATGATGTGGTAAAAAAATTGGTCTGTTTGACGAAAGTTTGGACACACACCCCTCACAAACCGAAGAAAATCATTAGAAGGCTCGTGGTTCCGAGAGGGAACAATGCATGTTTGATGACGAACGGGAGATAGCTTTCCCTTACGGCCTTGAAATTTTTTCTATGTTTAACGTGCCCTAATAGAACAGTCATGTGAAAATTGGGAAAATTTCACGGGTCATTTGACATTTTACAGACATTTTAGTGATTTTCTATCCATTTAATGACCGTAATTATATTTGAACTACATCTACATGCAACGGCTAACCATAACGGTTTGAAAAAAACATATTTCCATACTTGTTTATGAGTTCATTCCATGTGCAGTAAATTAGAAGGAATTTTCAAACATATTGGTCCCACGGCATGGACACATGGACGTACATGCATGGAGTGCCATGGCATTTCCAAAAAATTAAAAAATGATCAGAAAAAACATGAAACCTTGCTCGATGTAATGTCATGCCACCAAGATGATGTGGTAAAAAATTGACCTGTTTGACAGAAGTTTGGAGACACACCCCTCACAAACCGGAGAAACACACTAGAAGGCTCGTGGTTCCGTGAGGGAACAATGCATGTTTGATGACGAATGAGAAATACCTTCCCCTTGCGGCCTGCAATTTTTTTCTACGTTTGACGTGCACTAATACAACTGTCATGTGAAAATTTGGAAAACATTTAGGGGTCATTTGACATTTTAAAGACATTTAAGTAATTATGTAGCCATTTAATGACCATAATTCAAATTTGAACTACATCTAAATGCAACGGCTAACCATAACGGTTTGAAAAATCATATTTGCGTACTTGTGTGCGAGTTAATTCCATGTGCAGTAAATTAGATGGAAATTTCAAACATATTGGTCTCACGACATGGATATATGGACGTACATGCATGGAGTGCCATGGCATTTTAATTCCAAAAATAAAAAATGATCATATAAACATGAAACCTTGCTTGATGTAATGTCATGCCACAGAGATGATGTGGTAAAAACATTGGCCTGTTCGACGAAGTTTTGGACACACGCCCCTCATAACCCGAAGCAAGTCATTAGAAAGCTTGTGGTTCCGAGAGGGAACAATGCATGTTTGATGACGAATGGGAGATAGCTTCCCCTTACGGCCTTCGAATGTTTTCTACGTTTAACGTGCACTAATACAATTGTCATATGAAAATTTGGGAAATTTCAGGGGTCATTCCACCTTTTAAAGACATTTAAGTGATTTTCTCGCCATTTATTGACCGTAATTCAAATTTGAACTACATCTACATGCAACCGCTAACCATAACATTTCGAAAAATAATATTTGCGTACTAATGTGAGAGTTAATTCCATGTGTAGTAAATTAGAAGGAATTTTTCAAACATATTGGTCTCAAGGTATAGTCACAGGTACGTATATGCATGGAGTGCCATTGCATTTTAATTCCAATAAATTAAAAAATGATCAGAAAAACATGAAACCTTGCTTGAAGTAATGTCATGCCACGAAGATGATGTGGTAAAAAAATTGGCCTGCTTGACGAAAGTTTGGACACACACCCATCACAAACCGGAGCAACTCATTAGAAGGCTCGTGGTTCTGAGAGGGAACAATACATGTTTGATGACGAACGGGAGATACCTTCCCCTTACGGCCTTCGATTTTTTTCTACGTTTGTGCACTAATACAAATGTCATGTGAAAATTTGGAAAATTTCAAGGTTCATTTGAACTTTTAAAGATATTTAAGTGATTTTCTAGCCATTTAATGAGCGTTACTCAAATTTGAACTACATCTACATGGAACGGCTAACCATAACGGTTTGAAAAATCATATTTGCGTACTTGTGTGCGAGCTAATTCCATGTGCAGTAAATTAGAAGGAATTTCCAAACATATTGGTCTCACAGCATGGACAGATGGACGTACATGCATGGAGTGCCATGACATTTTAATTCAAAAAATAAAAAATGATCATATAAACATGAAACCTTGCTTGACGTAATGTCATGCCACAGAGATGATGTGGTAAAAAAATTGGCCTGTTCGACGAAGTTTTGGACACACGCCCCCCATAAACCGAAGCAAGTCATTAAAAAGCTCGTGGTTCTAAGAGGGAACAGTGCATGTTTGATGACGAATAGGAGATAGCTTCCCCTTACGGCCTTCGAATTATTTCTACGTTTAACGTGCACTAATACAATTGTCATGAAAATTTGGGAAATTGCAGGGGTCATTTGACCTTTTAAAGTCATTTAAGTGATTTTCTCGCCATTTAATGACCGTAATTCAAATTTGAACTACATCTACATGCAACCGCTAACCATAACATTTCGAAAAATCATATTTGCGTACTAATGTGAGAGTTAATTCCATGTGTAGTAAACTAGAAGGAATTTTTCAAACATATTGGTCTCAAGGTATGGTCACAGGTACGTATATGCATGGAGTGCCATTGCATTTTAATTCCAATAAATTAAAAAATTATCAGAAAAACATGAAACCTTGCTAGAAGTAATGTCATGCCACAAAGATGATGTGGTAAAAAAATTGGCCTGCTTGACGAAAGTTTGGACACACACCCCTCACAAACCGGAGCAACTCATTAGAAGGCTCGTGGTTCCGAGAGGGAACAATACATGTTTGATGACGAACGGGAGATACCTTCCCCTTATGGCCTTCGAATTTTTTCTACATTTGTGCACTAATACAACTGTCATGTGAAAATTTGGAAAATTTCAGGGTTCATTTGGCATTTTAAAGACATTTAAGTGATTTTCTAGCCATTTAATGACCGTAATTGAAATTTGAACTACATCTTCATGGAACGACAAACCATAACGGTCTGAAAAATCATATTTGCGTACTTGTGTGCGAGCTAATTCCATGTGCAGTAAACTAGAAGGAATTTTGGAACATATTGGTCTCACGGCATGGACACATGGACATTCATGCATGGAGTGCCATGGCATTTTAATTCCAAAAATTAAAAAAATGATCAGAAAAACATGAACATTGCTCTATATAATATCATGCCACCAAGATGATGTGGTAAAAAAATTGGCCTGTTTGATGAAAGTTTGTACACACTCCCCACACAAACCGGAGAAACTCACTAGAAGGCTCGTGGTTCCGTGAGGGAACAATCCATGTTTGATGACGAACAGGAGATAGCTTCCCCTTACGGCCTTCTAATTTTTTCTACGTTTGACGTGCACTAATACAACTGTCATGTGAAAATTTGAAAAACAAATCAGGGGTCATTTGACATTTTAAGGACATTTAAGTGATTATCTAGCCATTTAATGACCATACTTCAAATTTGAACTACATCTACATGCAACGGCTAACCACAACGGTTTGAAAAATCATATTTGCGTACTTGTGTGCGAGTTAATTCCATGTGCAGTAAATTAGATGGAATTTTAAAACATATTGGTCTCATGACATGGACACATATTGGTCTCATGACATGGACACATATTGGTCTCATGACATGGACATCCCCTTACAAGAAAAGCAATACTAGAGGAGGTTATGTAGCCCCGGTAGTGAACAGTGGACACTGCCTCCTCGGCTTCGCGAAGGAGATGCCCCGAGAGTGATCATAGAACCCTACCAAGCCAGATAGAAAGATGATACCTGAGAAAATCCTAGCTAACCAACTAGTGTAGGAAGCTATTGGAGCAGTCGGTGCCTTGAAAGTTCCAGATGCAGGTTGCTAGACCAAGATACAAGTTCCCCAAGTGGCATCTACCGCAAGAATTTCCAAGGGGAATGCTATGGTCGCTTCCTCAGGTGACCAGATGGCTCTGAGCCTAGCACTATGTGATCCTCAACTTGTCACACCCAAGATGTTATTCTATCCCGATCACATGATAACTCGTGATTGGGGCACAACCGCATATCAAGCGCTTAGCAAGATGGATGTCATTACATCATACCATTACATAAATAGATGGGGATATATACAAAGGCACACAAATGCCACATGAATACATCAAACATCATACACAAGAGAGACGTCTGATTATGGATGAAAACACATGAAAAGCACAAATGACATCCACCTTGCTAGCCAATACCGCCAACCAGGAACATATCCCAAGATCGATGAAGAAGAAGAAGGAAGAACTTCACAACAAGCAAACGACGCTCTCACCTCAAGTCATCGCAATACATGTACCTGCAACTGTTGGTGTAGTATCTAAGAGCGAAGAGGACTTCGCAATACCATTACCATGGGTATCAAGACTAGCAAAACTTAATGGGTATGGAAAGGATAAGTGGTGAGGTTGCAGCAAGCGACTAAGCATTGTATGATTACAAGAGAAAGATGAGAAGCTACGCATTCAGCCACAAACTAGTAATGGTCAATAAGTGATCCTGAACTACCTACGAGTCAAACAAAACCCCATAGTGTTCTCTTCCCGAACTTGCTCCAAAAGAGACGATCACGGTTACACACGGGGTTAGTGTAATTTATTTCGGATCTTGTGTCAAGTTCTCTACAGCCGGATATTATAAATTTCCAATCTGCCACATAACCGCAGGCATGGCTTTTGAAAGATCAAACCCTGCTGGGGTGTCCCAATGTCAGGACCCCGATTCTAAGTCACACAGGTCTAGCCTGTAACACACCATATCACTTTGCGGCCTCACGCACGGTATCCCCACGGGTGCCACCTTACCTGGCCCGGCACCGTTTGCGCATTTTGGCACACGTATATGATAGTGTCACTAGCATCCATATGACAGAGAACCCGGGCCGACATGACTAGTTATAAACCAAAAGTGGCACTAAATTACAAAGACAAGCATACATGACCCAGCCACGAACATGTCGGTCATCAACGTATGAACCCAAGTCGTAGCAAGCTACAAGGACTTAAAGGAACAACGCGTGACATTTCCCCTAATGGACAGACACAGGAACGAAGAAGGACACATGCCGGCCAGCCTAAGTGTTCCGGAGCAGTAGCAAGCTACCAAGGCTCAGTGGAAGCACTAGGAGACATTTCCCTGTAAGATAGGCTACCAAGGGTAAACAACTAGGTGTCGGATCCCACACATAGCAATACACATTACACGTACGCATAACATGCAAGTATGTGATGTACAACATGGCATCACAACATAACTCAACAACTCATATAGATAAAGGCCCAGAAGAGCCATCATAGCATTTATTACAAACAGTGGTCACATGACCCATCATACAGAGCATACAGGCAACAGAAGCATAACATCAAATGAAAAAGGCTGGGAAGCCTGACTATCTACAAGATCCTACAAGGGTACAAGATCGTAGCTGAGGTAACAAGCTAAACGTCGAAGTCCATGCGGAACCACTAGCGAGACTGAAGTCTCTCTTCAAAAACATAAATTAAACAAATGTGAGTACAAAGGTACTCAGCAAGACTTACATCAGAACTAGCTACATATGCATCAGTATCAACAAAGGGGTGGTGGAGCAACTAGCTACAGAACCAGCTTTGACTCGGTGGCTATTCTAAACTACGAGTGCAAGTAACTTTTTTGAGGTGGCGCACACGAGTCCACATATTCACCAATCAATACACCACTATGGATCCGCTCCCGTCTCCCTACGAGAAGGCCATCCATAGCACTCACGCTTATCTTGCGTGTTTTAGAGTATCCACTTTCACTTGTCTATGAACTGTAATAGGCAACCCAGAAGTCCATTTCCGCGGACACGGCTATTCGAATAGATTATATATAAAACCCTGCAGGGGTGTACTTCTTCACACATGTTTGCACCACTTAGCGTATGCACACGACATGTGCTCGGCAGACTTCAAGCAAAAGCTGACGTGGGTGTAGACCACGACCTAACCAACCACTCAAGTCTCTCCTCCAGGTTTATCGCCTATTTGGGTTCCATCCGTGGGGAGATCCGGCCGGGGTGTCGCTCACGGCCCCAAACGATGTGTACAGGGTTCCCGCGTCACCAAACAGGCGACCGGTACACCGTGCCACGTACCTGCCGTGTCATAGCCCACCCCGAGGGTCAGCACTGCGCACGACCTCCAGTAAACTATAAACACCAGAAACTAGTTGCAACTCCTGGACAGAGAACAAGGGCAGCCAATAAGTCGAGCGGGGTCATATTTCAGGGCCCAATGTGTGGTAGTAGCTGTTTCATGGATCAACCAACACAGAACTCAGTTCCTGAGGACGGTTTCAAAGAGACAACCCACCATGTACTCCTACATGGCCTCTCATCGCTACCTTTACCAAATCGTGTTCACACACTTAGCTCACACACAGTAGGACATATTCATCACATTCCAATTCATCCCCGATGAATCAGACCTGACACAAATCTAAGCAATAGCAGGCATAACCAGAAAGCATCAATGAGTAGGCACAACATGGCTCAAACAACTCCTACTCATACTAGTGGGTTTCAACTATTTACTGTGGCAATGACGGGTCATGCAGTGGAAAGGTGTTCAACTACCGTAGCAGGTAACAATTGAAGCATTGTTTTCCTAATGCAGTAAAAGAGAGCAAGAGCGAGAGAGTGGGATTGTATCAGAATGCTCAATGGGGTTTTGCTTGCCTGGCACTTCTGAAGATAACATTGGGTCTTCATCGGTGTCATCGATCACATCGTCGGTACACGTCTACTAAAAGGGAACAACACCGGCAAACAGAGAAAGAACACAATCAATGCAATGCGACAATATGATGCATGCTCATGACATGGCAATATGCTGTTAATTGAGCTAATGCAACTAGCAACCATATTAAATGAAGTTTATTTGAACCAAAGGTTCAAATTCAAACTCCATATGTGATTATTCAAATGCCATTTATTCAAATTGCCCTAAACAGCAGCCATAAGTTGTTCTAACATGCATGAAAATGCCATAAATAGATTCCTTGAATTTTTCTGATCAATTTTCATATATAAATTATTTTCATCTGAGTTATAGATTATTTTCTGTGATTTTTAGAAGTTTTGGCTATTTTCTGAAATAAATAAATCATTTCTGATTTATATAAAATCCCAGAAAATAGTTACTGCGTCAGCACTAGGTCATGCTAACATCAGCAAGTTAACAGGGGCTGGTCCAGTCAAACCTGACCAGTGGGGCCCACTGGTCAGTGACTAAGGGCTGGTTTGTGTGCATGAGAGGTGGGACCAGTCGGTGTTGACTTGACCAAAGTCAAAACTAGCATGTGGGGTCCACCGGATTAGTACTAAGCTAAACTGGAAAATTAGACTAACCTAATTAGGCGCGAGGGCCGACATGTTAGTGTCAGTAGGGTTAATTAAGCTTAACAAAACTTAATTTAAATTAGCAGGGGCCTGGGCCCACTTGTCAACGACTCGGGGGAGGTCAAACCCCCGGTCAGACAGGCCAAACGAACGGCGACTAGCCGCCGGCAAGGCCGATCGCGGCGGAGGGCGTCGGAAATTCGCCTCCGGCGACCAAAAGAGCGGCGGAGGGGCTTGGCGTGATGCTGGTCCTCGTCCGCATCCAACGGAGCCCTCAGCTCGCGCCGAGGAGGACCAGAACGACGGCGGCGAGGGGAAGTGCGGTGGTCGGAGTTCGGGCGTGCTCGAGAACGGCGTTGAGGTGCACCGTAGGACGAGGAGGTGGGGGATTCGACTCCTGGGGGGTGCGGAGCACGGTGCCGGGCTCATTTTCAAGCCTCGGTGGCTGCAGCGACGGCGGTGACATCGTCGGCATCGTGGAGTTCACGGGCATGGTGGGAGTCGGAGCTACAACATGCGCGTGGGCAAGGGGATAGGGGGAGAAGCAAGAGGGGCTCACGGCGGTTCGTATGAAGAAGACAGCGAGCTCGGGGGCGGCCTGACGGCGACCTATGGGCGAAGGGCATCTCCGATGGCCGGCGGTGGAGAAGTCGATGGTGAGGGCAAATCAGGGCACCCGAAGACGCGTGCGTCGGGGTGGAGGTCCGTGAGCATCAGGCGGGTCCGATGGGCACGTAGGGAGGGGGTGATTTGGACGGTGGCTATGCCGGCGACGAACGGCGGCGACGAGCTCCGCTCGGCCGCGAGAGGGAGAGAGAGTAGAGGAGAGGGGAAGCACCGAAGAGAGTGGGAGAGGTCCAGGGGGGTGCGTGACGTCTCGAGGGTGGGTCGAGGAGCACGCAGGTAGCCTGGAGCTGGCCGGCGTGTGGCCACGCGCGGCGAGCACACGCCCGTGCTGCCTACTGGCAGGAGGTTGAAGACGGTGGAGCAGCTGGGCTGCTTTCTGGGCCGGGCTAGCAACAGTGTTGGGCCGCAGCAGGTGGGCTGCACAGGTAAGTTGACCTAGGTTAGTCTCTCTCTTTGTCTTTTAATTATTGCTTATGTTTCCTATTTTCTGTTTTTGTTTTGCTTTATTAAAAATGCTAGAGCATTTTCATAAATCATGAAAATATTTGTGGGCACATATTGAATTAATTTCAATAGCCCTCAGCTAGTTTCACAATTATTAGAGCATTTAAACTATTTATAGAATTTAAATTCTCCAATTCAAATACCATATGGATTAATTCAAAAATCTAGAATGGTCCTAGAAATATGTGCAACATTTTTGGCAGAGGTTTTTAATCAATCCAAAAATGATGAACTTTTCTAGAGGGCATTTTGGGTTCATTGAAAAAGATATTAATTCGACCCTAGTTGAATTCATTTGATGCTAGGGTTTGAACATCCCCATTTCATGTTTCCTTTGAAAATAAACATGATGCAACAGACAGGTGCTATCCTAATGCAAGGTGAAGCTGGTGATGTGACAACTCACCCCCACTAAACAAGAATCTCGTCCCGAGATTCAGGACGTGAGATAAGAAATCAGAGGGGACACTATCTAACACAATCTTCTCGATCCAGGTTCCCTCCTCGAAATTGTTGAATCATTGCATCCTGTAGATCTTGGCATCTTTTATTTCAAAGCTTCATCCAACACGACAACAAATGAACATGAGTTCTACAGGATTTGATCTTCTCGAAGATCGAGCAATTCAAGATCAACTCATGGATTGAGACGTTGAAACATCTCTTGAGCTGAGACACGGAGTACACCTCCAGAGGGATGTAGTGAAATAAATGATGAAGGTTCACCTAATGGCAATGATTCCACACCTAAGAAAAGGGTGATCGATGTCACCAAGCGGGGTACCTTAGAGAAGGTGACTCGTATAGTTATTCTCTTAAGTGGCAAAAAGAATTACTTTTGATATAGAGGTCATTGAAACTCTCTATACCAGCCGGAGGCAAATCACAATCGATCGTTTGACGGTGTCCGAAAGAATGACATACTCGGCCAGAATGGATGATGTGGACTACCTTGTTAAAGACAACACAAGGGATGATTTTGGTTATCATCGTAAATGGATGGGATCCATGGTAAAATAGCACATTGGCGGTGCAAGTTGGGAACAAAATGCAAATGCTGGGAATGATTCTAGTAACTGGGAAGAAACCCAACAGTAGAGAGTAAATTGCTCTTTGAGAGGTTACAACATAACCAAGAACACTGGGAGCAATCCCGGTTAGTGTCGAGGATAACACCTAGTGCTTGTGCGTGCTCTCAAGAACTTGAGCATTCCCATACTCATCAAGGTTTTACCAATATCCGTGTCAAGGATCCTGGCAACACAACATACTACCATGATGAATAATGATGGATGGTGCAGACGCAAAGGAAGATAACACTTTCTCAGATTTCACCTTAGTGGAGTCAAGGGGCAAGATCTGGATGATCGACCGAGAGACGTTTATTACTCCGCTTCTAATGTTCTCCTTGATGTGCTAGCGTAAACCATTTATTAAAAGGGTTTGGTACCCAGAACGTCAAGTAAGAGGTCGGACTTCAGGAGCACAAAAATCCAGAAGGAACAACTAGGGAGTAAATCCTACGAAATCCTTATGGGGAGGTGGCCAACTTCTTCAATCAAGATACTACATCAATAGGTCTTCCGGCTGGGTGGGTTGGCCACGACATCCACTTTACCGGTTATCGAGAGACCAACATTATAGTTCTTGGAAAATGCTCCAACCATCATAGCTGCCTGAGATTCAGTTCTGGTTGGTGTCAGGATATTCCATACGTCACGTCATGTCTGGAAACGAAAGTTTGCAACACAAATCGACGAGATGGCGTTGCGAAATTCTCGGGGAGTGAACTACGATAGCAACTCCAAAACATGAGTTGGTTCCGCAACAAAACCTGTGAACACGTTGTCCCAGACAAGCTTGACCACATAGTAGTCTTATGATAAAATACTACCGAGTTTCAGGTTAGGAATCATCATTGAGGATAACGAAGTCTTGTGCATGTCCGTCCGGGCCCTTCGGGAATAGCATTTGAACTTCTTTTCTTTGAACAGATCAATCAGTAGCTTGGTGTGCTAGGGATACATACAGAATGAAGATGATCAGTCTATCAGACCATAGAATACTTCGCACGTATGCATGACTGACTTGGGATGACTCCAAAGGAGGTAAAAACATGCTTTCTCGAATTCACGGCGGCAACTTGCATCAAATGCACATGAATTAGAGGAAGTCACTTCTTTCTTCCGTACATATGCTTCACGAACGGGTCATGAAAATAATGCTTATAAAAGTTTCCAATACTAGCTGGATGTTCAACATAGATCATGGAGAAGATAACAATGTTGCTGATGGGCTCAACAACAATTCATCCAGGTTTCCATGGAGATGGAATTCCATAATTATGTAAACAAGTGATAGTATTGGTCAGACCCAGGAGATATAACGGTGTACGCTCGAGGGATCAACCACGAGTAAGACAATATTATGAACATCGTTGGTTCTAATTTGATTTGATGATAGCCCATACTCAAATCAAAGTTTTGATATGACAATAGGTCCAACAAATGATCACAGGGACCAATTGATGAAGATATCATCTATCTTCAACACACGCAAACATACCCCTTGAGATGAACTGAGCTGGCAAGCTTTTATCTTCCAACTCTCCAAGTTATTGTTCTAGCTTAACCAACCAGTTCAGGGTATCCAACATAGATTCTTGGAGAAGTGGTGGTTTATAAGGAACCAACTTGATCACGAACTCAACATAGCGGTCAGGGAACAACCTGGTAATACTTCGGAGAAGATGTTCGGAAATCACAAACCACCGATATGTTACTAAGCTCGAGATCAATCTTGCTTTACAGGGCAAGACGATATGATCAAATGAGCAAGGACTTAACAAAATCCTAACTCATGAATCAAAGAGTGCACCAAGAAAGTGGACTAGGTAGCACGATCAATCTTAGGATGATGATTCGGTAACCATCATGCTAAGAATGAGATTATCGTCCATTAACTACCAAGCAACGAAGTTGCTAGGAGTATTGATTTCACACATCACAATTCACTTGTCGGTATTCCGGTTATAACAACGCGGAGACCGAGGAATGAGCGATAATGGCGAGAAGTATCACTGTATCAAGAGTTCATAGAAGGTTGTGCAATTCTCATGACATTCTTGACATATAGATGATAATACTCCAGGATAGAATAGTTTTGAAGCTGCATTAGCATTCTTCATCTGCGAAGTACAACTTCTTTGACCAAACCCGGGATATGGATAGGGTACTGGAGTTTGTTTCTCCTAGTCATTCCGAGATAGAATGAATTGACGCATCACAAGAGTAAAAGGCATCGATAAACACGAATGCACAACTACTCCTGACTATCAATTGATAGACGGAGGTCATAAAACAACTGAGAGGGACAACTCAAAGGAACATATATCTTTCTGAGTTGTGGATGCATAGGTTAGTATGTCGAACGAGTTCCACATATTTCTTCCGGATAACCCATGCAGAAAGGTAGGATTGACAGAATCACAATATGATTGGAGTACTACTCAAGAGCACTCTGGTTGTGATCTTTTGGTTCAGAAGAACTCCTGCCATGGATGGTTCATGGTATTTGAAGGAAGGATATACCACGGACCTCGAGGACTATCACAAGGTTACTAATAACCTAAAGGGACGAGCAAATACTACTAACATGAAGTAGGTAAAATGAATCTTGGGTTCAAGAACCCAGAATTAGAATGCCTACTAACTAAATGGCATCACGGGATGCTTTCGAGAATAATGGCTAGAATCATCACACTGGGAATATGAAGCATTGCTAGATTACTGGTGATCTTCTAAGACACCTAGGGTCATAATAATAAGTCCAACATATATGTCGAGGTAACAGAGTACCACAACTCACCGTCTAGTGTGGTTAATCTGGCCTAAAAGGACATTAAGAATAGGTAGGAATGATTTGCAAATGCATCAGATTGTTTAGAGACCTGGGATGACTCGGACAGCATAACGGCTGCAAATGCTCGAAAATACTTTTGAGATCCAAGCAAAAAGGGTAGCATATCCACTTAACATCATAATGTCAAGGTTCTGAGACCAACAGTTGGACAAACAGAAGTAGTAGAAACTGAACTGAGGGTTGAATCCACAATAACGTGATCCTGATAAAGAGAATGAGAATCCTAGTTCTTAATCCCCGTAGAAAGAAGAAGGTGACTCAGATCAGAAGGTCATAGGGCAAAGGAGTAAAAAGACCCTTACGTTCCACAATTCCCTTACATAACTAAAGAGTTTCTAGACACGACTTCGACCAGTTTGGCCTGCTAATCCTACAGGCAGTCAGGCTCTGATACCAAAGCTGTCAGGACCCCGATCCTAAGTCACACAGGTCTAGCCTACAACACACCATATCACTTTGCGGCCTCACGAACGGTATCCCCACGGGTGCCACCTTACCTGGCCCGGGACCGTTTGCGCATTTTGGCACACGTATATGATAGTGTCGCTAGCATCCATATGACAGAGAACCCGGGCCGACATGACTAGTTATAAACCAAAAGTGGCACTAAATTACAAAGACAAGCATACATGACCCAGCCACGAACATGTCGGTCATCAACGTATGAACCCAATTCGTAGCAAGCTACAAGGACTTAAAGGAACAATGCGTGACATTTCCCCTAATGGACAGACACAGGAACGAAGAAGGACACATGCCGGCCAGCCTAAGTGTTCCGGAGCAGTAGCAAGCTACCAAGGCTCAATGGAAGCACTAGGAGACATTTCCCTGTAAGATAGGCTACCAAGGGTACACAACTAGGTGTCGGATCCCACACATAGCAATACACATTACACGTACGCATAACATGCAAGTATGTGCTGTACAACATGGCATCACAACATAACTCAACAACTCATATAGATAAAGGCCCAGAAGAGCCATCATAGCATTTATTACAAACAGTGGTCACATGACCCATCATACAGAGCATACAGGCAATGGAAGCATAACATGTCTGGGTACAGACAACTACAAATGAAAAAGGCTGGGAAGCCTGACTATCTACAAGATCCTACAAGGGTACAAGATCGTAGCTGAGGTTACAAGCTAAATGTCGAAGTCCACGCGGAACCACTAGCGAGACTAAAGTCTCTCTGCAAAAACATAAATTAAACAAACGTGAGTACAAAGGTACTCAACAAGACTTACATCAGAACTAGCTACATATGCATCAGTATCAACAAAGGGGTGGTGGAGTTTGACTGCAGCAAGCCAGCTTTGACTCGGTGGCTATTCTAAACTACGACTGCAAGTAACTTTTTTGAGGTGGCGCACACGAGTCCACATATTCACCAATCAATACACCACTATGGATCCGCTCCCGTCTCCCTACGAGAAGGCCATCCATAGCACTCACGCTTATCTTGCGTGTTTTAGGGTATCCACTTTCACTTGTCTATGAACTGTAATAGGCAACCCAGAAGTCCATTTCCGCGGACACGGCTATTCGAATAGATTATATATAAAACCCTGCATGGGTGTACTTCTTCACACATGTTTCCACCACTTAGCTTTTGCACACGACATGTGCTCGGCAGACTTCAAGCGAAAGCCGACGTGGGTGTAGACCACGACCTAACCAACCACTCAAGCCTCTCGTCCAGGTTTATCGCCTATTTGGGTTCCATCCATGGGGAGGTCCGGCCGGGGTGTCGCTCACGGCCCCAAACGATGTGTACAGGGTTCCCGCGTCACCAAACGGGCGACCGGTACACCGTGCCACGTACCTGCCGTGTCACAGCCCACCCCGAGGGTCAGCACTGCGCACGACCTCCAGTAAACTATAAACACCAGAAACTAGTTGCAACTCCTGGACAGAGAACAAGGGCAGCCAATAAGTCGAGCAGGGTCATATTTCAGGGCCCAATGTGTGGTAGTAGCTGTTTCATGGATCAACCAACACAGAACTCAGTTCCTGAGGATGGTTTCAATGAGACAACCCACCATGTACTCCTACATGGCCTCTCATCGCTACCTTTACCAAATCGTGTTCACACACTTAGCTCACACACAGTAGGACATGTTCATCACATTCCAATTCATCCCCGATGAATCAGACCTGACACAACTCTAAGCAATAGCAGGCATAACCAGAAAGCATCAATGAGTAGGCACAACATGGCTCAAACAACTCCTACGCATACTAGTGGGTTTCAACTATTTACTGTGGCAATGACGGGTCATGCAGTGGAAAGGGGTTCAACTACCGCAGGAGGTAACAATTGAAGCGTTGTTGTCCTAATGCAGTAAAAGAGAGCAAGAGCGAGAGAGTGGGATTTTATCAGAATGCTCAATGGGGTTTTGCTTGCCTGGCACTTCTGAAGATAACATTGGGTCTTCATCGGTGCCATCGATCAAATCGTCGGTACACGTCTACTGAAAGGGAACAACACCGGCAAACAGAGAAAGAACACAATCAATGCAATGCGACAATATGATGCATGATCATGACATGGCAATATGCTGTTAATTGAGCTAATGCAACTAGCAACCATATTAAATGAAGTTGGTTTGATCCAAAGGTTCAAATTCAAACTCCATATGTGATTATTCAAATGCCATTTATTCAAATTGCCCTAAACAGAAGCCATAAGTTGTTCTAACATGCATGAAAATGCCATAAATAGATTCCTTGAATTTTTCTGATCAATTTTCATATATAAATTATTTTCATCTGAGTTATAGATTATTTTCTGTGATTTTTAGAAGTTTTGGCTATTTTCTGAAATAAATAAATCATTTCTGATTTATATAAAATCCCAGAAAATAGTTACTGCGTCAGCACTAGGTCATGCTGACATCAACAAGTCAATAGGGGCTGGTCCAGTCAAATCTGAACAGTGGGGCCCACTGGTCAGTGACTAAGGGCTGGTTTGTGTGCATGACAGGTGGGACCAGTCGGTGTTGACTTGACCAAAGTCAAAACTGGCATGTGGGGTCCACCGGATTAGTACTAAGCTAAACAGGGAAATTAGACTAACCTAATTAGGCGCGAGGGCCCACATGTCAGTGTCAGTAGGGTTAATTAAGCTTAACAAAACTTAATTTAAATTAGCAGGGGCCAGGGCCCACTTGTCAGCGACTCGGGGGAGGTCAAATCCCCGGTCAGACAGGCCAAACGAACGGTGGCTAGCTGCCGGCAAGGCCGATCGCGGTGGAGGTCGTCGGAAATTCGCCTCTGGCGACCAAAAGAGCGACGGACGGGCTTGGCGTGATGCTGGTCCTCGTCCGCATCCAACGGAGCCCTCAGCTCGCGCCGGGGAGGACCAGAACGACGGTGGTGAGGGGAAGTGCGGTGGCTGGAGTTCGGGCGTGCTCGAGAACGGCGTTGAGGTGCACCGTAGGACGAGCAGGTGGCGGTTTCGACTCCTGGGGGGGTGCGGAGCATGGTGCCGGGCTCATTTTCAAGCCCCGGTGGCTGTAGTGACGGCGGTGACATCGTCGGCGGCGTGGAGTTCACGGGCATGGTGGGGGTCGGAGCGACAGCATGCGCGTGGGCAAGGGGATAGGGGGGAGAAGCAAGAGGGGCTCACGGCGGTTCGTATGAAGAAGACGGCGAGCTTGGGGGCGGCCTGACGGCGACATATGGGCGAAGGGCATCTCCGATGGCCGGCGGTGGAGAAGTCGATGGTGAGGGCAAATCAGGGCACCCGAAGATGCGTGCGTCGGGGTGGAGGTCCGTGAGCATCAGGCGGGTCCGATGGGCATGTAGGGAGGGGGTGATTTGGACGGTGGCTATGCCGGCGACGAACTGCGGCGACGAGCTCCGCTCGGACGCGAGAGGGAGAGAGAGCAGAGGAGAGGGGAAGCACCGAAGAGAGTGGGAGAGGTCCAGGGGGGTGCGTGGCGTCTCCAAGGGGTCGAGGAGCAGGCAGGCAGCCTGGAGCTGGCCGGCGTGTGGCCACGCGCGGCGAGCACACACCCTCCTGCCTACTGGCAGGAGGTTGAAGACGATGGAGCAGCTGGGCTGCTTTCTGGGCCGGGCTAGCAACAGTGTTGGGCCGCAGCAGGTGGGCGGCACAGGTAAGTTGACCCAGGTTAGTCTCTCTCTCTCTCTCTTTTAATTATTGCTTCTGTTTCCTATTTTCTGTTTTTGTTTTGCTTTATTAAAAATGCTAGAGCATTTTCATAAATCATGAAAATATTTGTGGGCACATATTGAATTAATTTCAATAGCCCTCAGCTAGTTTCACAATTATTAGAGCATTTAAACTATTTATAGAATTTAAATGCTCCAATTCAAATACCATATGGATTAATTCAAAAATCCATAATGGTCCTAGAAATATGTGCAACATTTTTGGCAGAGGTTTTTAATCAATCCAAAAATGATGAACTTTTCCAGAGGGCATTTTGGGTTCATTGAAAAAGATTTTAATTTGACCCTAGTTGAATTCATTTGATGCTAGGGTTTGAACATCCCCATTTCAGGTTTCCTTTGAAAATAAACATGATGCAACAGACAGGTGCTATCCTAATGCAAGGTGAAGCTGGGGATGTGACACCCAACTTAGTCCATCACAAACTCTCATGACTAGAAGAGGTAAAACCTCCATCTTGGGGACTGAGGGAGTCCTGGATTCAGGGGTCCTCAGGCGTCCGGGTCAATAAAGCTGGGCCATATTCATGGATCGCGAAGATGGAAGCGGAAGACTCTCCCCCATATTCGATCAGGTCTCCTACGTACATAGAAAGGCAGGCATGATGTCCGGATATAGCTATTACTTCCTCCCCAAGTCACCTTGGTAACCCTAGGCCTCCTCTGGCGTGTATATAAGCCGGTGGGGTTTAGTCTATAGAGGCTAACGACAGAATCATATCTCATAGGCTAGACTTCTAGGGTTTAGGCATTACAATCTTGAGGTAGATCAACTCTTGCAACACATATTCATTAAGATCAATCAAGCAGGAAGTAGCGTATTACCTCGATCGAGAAGGCCCAAACCTAGGTAAACATCGTGTCCCCAGTCTCCTGTTACCATCGATCCTTAGACGCATAGCTTGGGCCCCTCTACCCGAGATCTGCCAGTTTTTGACACCGACAATGGTGCTTTCATTGAGAGCTCCGCTGTGCGCTCGCAATAAGCGATTGATGGATCATCTCGTCATCAACAATGAGATCATCATCGGAAACAACTTGGCCATTGGACAGGTTCTCCAGCTCGGCGGGTTCACTGTATGCCCCCGTGTGGCCTCCGGGTCGGCCGCACTTCATGCGGTCATCGAGCATCACCCTTATGTTGACTCGGGCCACTCTGATGACGCGACCTTAAAAAATCTCTCTCCCTTAAACGAGTTGGTAGATAGCATCGCCGCCCTGGGGCTTTCATCGCCAGGAGATCAAATCGGACCTAAATCCCGTTAGGATGAGATTTTATCCCATCCCGATCACTCATCTAGTGGTGGCAGTCGAGGACGGAGCCGAAGATACTGCCCCTCTTGAGACGGAGACCGTCATAGTTTGGATCTCCGAACCCATCGAGCCGAACACGCCCCTATAGGGTGGCACCTTGTGATTTTCGAGCTCTCGGATTAACACCGGGCGCATGGAACGTTCAGATCCCGTGGAGCTCAGATCGTCCACCCCGGAGGTTGTCAGAACCCCGAATACCACGTTGCGTCGGGATTCAAAATTACCAACACCCACCCACCCTGGGAAAAACTCTCCAAGTAAATCCGGATTCCCGGACATAAACGATCTCGTGAACATACAATAGTAGCCCGAGGAGACGGTCAACCACTTTTGGGCCAGATTCCTGCTTGTCAAGAACAAGATTAAGGACTTCTGCGATGATGATGCGGTACCCTTATTTCACCGCAACTGTATGGATGAGGGAGTTTTGAACGCCCTCAACAGACGTCATGTTCTTTGTTTCATAGACCTGTTGCACTTAGTACGAAAGTACTATGCAATGGAAAACACTTGGAAAGCCTAGAATACACCTCTAGAACAGTCCATATTCGGACAACACATTGTTAAGGCTAAACGGACATATCCCAACAGGTCATCCGATAATATGCCTATCGGCAAGAAGAACAAACCTTCTACTGGACGTAGGTCCGTACTAGACAAACTGCTCGATAAACCTTGCCAAATACATGCAGCCCCGGACAATATCCCAAACCACTGCCTCAGGGCATGTTGGGTACTCCGACAGGTAGCAAAGAGCGGTGCAGCAATCCTTGCCACCGCAGTATCAAGGGAGAAAGACATTGGTGTCTTCACTGTCTTCGAGACGTTCTCCTCAAACAACCGCCGCAAGTGAGCAAATCAAGAACTTGTCAAGATCTACCAAAACATCTCTGCAAGCCCATGGAGCGACACGACAATCATTTTTTCTTCCGAAGACGCACCTCAAGTCCAGCCGGTCCGAGCCACAGCAGCTCTTGTACTAGATCCAATAGTAGATGGCTTTCGCCTCACTAAAGTACTTATGGACGGAGGAAGCGGACTCAACCTCATATACGAGGAAATGCTTGCAAAAATGATGATTGACAAATCCCGCTTTAAGCAGACTAACACAACCTTCAGAGGAATTATTCCCAGCCGGGAAGACCGATGTTCGGGAAGCATTAAGTTCGATGTAGTATTCGGCTCATTCGAGAACTACAGGTCGGAGGAACTGCTCTTCCACATTGTTCCCTTCAATAGCGGATACCACGCCCTTTTAGGATGGGACGCTTTTTCAGGCTTTCAAGCCATACCCCATTTATGGGTACATGAAGCTTAAAATGCCAGGGCCCAATGGAGTAATCACATTAACAAGTGATCTGGACAGGGCACTTCGTGCCGAGAACAAAATGGCGTCCTTAGCCCTAGAGGCATTATCCGAAGCCCTTGCGGCCGAGGAATTAACCACCTTACGATCCACGGTGGACAAGGATGATGTAATCCTTGCCAAAAGATCGAATCTACCTCCTTCAAGCTAGCAGACAAAATTATAAAATTTGAACTGCACCCAACGGACCCTAATAAGACAACGTCTATCGGGGCACAGCTGGATCCGGCGGTAGATAGCGCGTTACGCGTCTTTCTTCGCGAAAATTGGGATATATTCACGTGGTACCCTTCAGGTATGCCAGGAATCCCACGCAGGCTGGCCGAACACAGCCTCAACATTATCAAAGGTTCAAACCAGTCAAGCAGTCACTGCGATGATTTTCTGAACCCAGAAGACAAGCAATGGGAGAAGAGCTAGCCAAGATATTGGAGGCCAGATTCATCAGAGAAATTAAACATCCGGATTGGCTAGCCTACTTAGTCATGGTACCGAAGAGGATAAATCCTGGCGCCTCTGTGTCGACTTTACAGACCTAAATAAGGCTTGCCATAAGGATCCATTTCCTCAGCCCCACATAGATCAGATTATCGATGCAACGGCCAGACACGACTCGTTGTGTTTCCTTGATGCTTACTTAGGATACCATCAGATAAAGATGAAGGAATCCGATTGGGCCGCAACGACATTTATCACCCCGTACGGTCCCTTCTGTTTCAACACTATGCCCTTTGGACTTAAAAACGCTGGTGCCACGTATCAACGCATGATTCAAACATGCTTAGAAAAACAAATTGGCAAGAAAGTGGTGGCATATGTTGACGATGTAGTCGTTAAGACCAAACACGTCGAGATACTGGTGGATGATCTATGTCTTATGTTTGATAACCTTCAAGCATATGACATAAGGCTCAATCCGGAAAAATGCATTTTCGGCGTTCCGGCCGAAAAGCTATTAGGCTTCATTGTATCCCACAGAGGAATCAAAGCTAACCCAGCTAAAATCCGGGCCTTCTCATGGCTCGAAACGACAATCGATCTCAAACAAGTGCAAAAACTAACAGGCTGCGTAGCGGCCTTGAGCCTCTTCATTTCCAGTTTAGGAGACAAATCATTGCCACTTTATAGATTTCTACGACGCACTGACAACCTCGAATGGATAGATGCGGCCACAGCCGGATTGGAAGAAATAAAAACTCTATTAGAAAGCAACGCAATCCTAGCCACCCCAGGTATTGGGAAACCAATGCTGCTGTATATATCAACCACTCACCAGGTAGTGAGTGCCATGCTCATCGTCGAACGAGCCGAACAGGGACATAAGTTCCCCGTTCAAAAACCCGTATACTACGTATTCGAGGTTCTCACACCGTCTAAATCACGGTACCCCCACTATCAGAAAATTGCCTATGCGGTCTTTATGTCATCTCGGAAACTCCAACACTACTTTCAAGAGTGTTCGATCACAATGGCATCTGAAGTACCACTTAACGATATCATCAACAATAAATACGCCACTGGACGCATAGCCAAATGGGCCATCGAGCTCCTACCGTTCGAAATATCATATAAGCCGCGCCGGACTATTAAATCCCTGGTGTTGGCTGACTTTGTCGCAGAATGGACGGAGGCCGAACTCCCTAAAGAGTACGGCTCATAGTCCCACTGGACAATGTACTTCGACGGTTCCAAAATGCTACCCGGATTGGGGCCGGCATCATCCTAATATCTCCAACAGGGGATACAGTCCGGTACGTATTACAAATCATGTACATGGACTCAAACAATGCAGCCGAATATGAAGCACTATTGCATGGTCTGCACCTAGCTGTATCCATGGGCATACGATGCCTCGAGGTATGCAGAAACTCAAACCTCGCTATCTCGCAAATAAACGGAGACTTTGATGCAAAAGATTCAAAAATGGCAGCTCATCGCAATGCCATATTGAAAATATTGGCTCGATTTGAGGGGTTGGAATTCCACCATGTAGCCCGGGATGATAACCAGGCGGCAGATGTACTTGCTCGTATGGGCGCTAAACACGACCCAGTCCCGCCTAACACTTTCATGGAAAGGCTGTTTAAGCCATTAGTAACATGGTCGGAAGACAGCGGTAATACTAATTCAGATCCGAACACACCCCCAGTCAAACTCAACCCAGACATCATTAGGGACTCAGACATGGAGATAACATCTTCGGGTCACGAGATCATGGCTGTCATAGCCCCCTAGACAGAGCCCTTCTTAGCTAACCTTAATAGGCAAGAGCTCCCCGATGACCAAAATGAGGCCCGCTGCATAATTCGGCGTTCTAAGGCCTACAAAGTTCACGAAGGTGAACTATACAAGAAAAGCACTACTGGTGTTCTCCAAAGGTGCATCGCCAAAGAGGAGGGATGGCAACTTCTCACTGAAATACATGCTAGAATGGGCGGCCATGATGCCACAGCTCGGGCGCTCGTGAGCAAAGCTTTTTGAGTTGTCTTTTTCTGGCCCACTTCCCGAGTAGATGCCCAGACCTTAGTCCAACGTTGCATTGGCTGCCAGCTCTTTGCAAATCAAAGTCACATGCCTCCCACTGCTCGGAGAACCACCCCCATTACTTGGCCGTTTGCGGTCTGGGGGCTTGATATGGTCGGACCTCTTAAAGGGGGAAGCCATAAAAAGAAATACTTGATGGTGATGGTGGATAAATTCACTAAATGGATAGAAGCCAAGCTAGTAAAAACAGTTCAGGTAGGGCCGGTGATAGATTTTATATCCGATGTCGTACACCGTTATGGTATCCCGCACAATATTATCACAGATAATGGCACCAACTTTACAGCTGATGAGGTAAAAAACTGGAGCGGAAAGTTAGGCATTAAACTTGATTACGCCTCCATGTACCATCCTCAAACAAACAGTCAAGTCGAAAGAGCCAATGGTCTAATAGTGAGCGGCATTAAACCCCGACTAGTGTGCTCCCTACGCGAGTCTGATAAACACTGGGTTGAGGAGCTTGACTCCGTACTTTGGGGGATGCGGACCGCACCTAATCGGACGACCGGATACACACCTTTTTTCATGGTGTACGGTGCAAAGGTTGTTCTGCCCTGCGACATTATTCATGACCCACCTCGAGTGCGCATGTACGAAGAGTGAGAAGCCGAGCTAGATCAGGAGGACGACCTAGATGGACATGAAGTGGAGCGCCATATAGCGCAGGCCCATTCCGCATTTTATTAACAACAGGCCAGGCGGTACCAGAGCAGAGAAGTGAGGGCTAAGACATACAATGTCAGTGAACTTGTTTTACGCCTCCCGGAGAAGAAAAAGGACAAGCTCAAGCCAAAATGGGACGGCCCCTTCAGTATTGACGAAGTACTCACTGGTGGAGCCTATCGCCTTCGGAATGCGTGAGACAACCGCCTTGAGACGAACCCGTGGAACGCTGCCAGGCTCCAACGATTCTATGGATAGTTCGGTAGAATTTTTTCCTCCTTTTAAGTTAGGTTTTGTCTTTTTATTTGTATTTTTCCCCTCTTCTTTTTTCGTACGTTTACTCTCAGTGGTAAGTATTTGGCTCATCCGAATTATCATAGGACGTAACATCTTTGAATGTATCTACCTCGAATATACTTGGGGGCGTCTTTGGCGAAGCCCATTATAAAAAAGCTTATTGCCAAGAAAGTCGTCTGTTTTTCACAGTCTATCCTTGCCATTATATGCACCAATATGTCTTTAGTTTTGGCCAAGCTGGGTTGCCTGGCTCCTGTGCTTACCTGTACGTTCCCGATTGTTCGGCTAGGGTGTAAAGGGAGCACCTCTGCGATTGTTACAACCGGGTCATCCGGACCTGTACCTCAGACTAGGTGAAGCCAAAAGCTAACGTTCTTAAGGGAATAATTGGTCGGAGGACACATGACATATTGCTTTTAATGCATAAATTTTAAACTATCATAGGATATGACATCCTACAATCCTTTTACAGGATCAAAAGCCTAAGCATGCATATGTACGCTGGCTGACCCAGGGAAAGGAACCCTTAACGAAACTATTCTCTCTGAAGATGTTTCTTACGTTAAATAATAATATAACATAACTGCCCGAACACAATTTGTCTGTTCAAGCAATTATGACCGGATTGCCTGGTTTCCGAACATACCACGTGTTTACCACATGTATAGTATTCGGAAACACTCCAGCCTTTGGGTTTATGGAGGTTAAAGCGGAAGGTTGGCCATGACAATCTTTTTACAATTTCGGCAGTGGATAAGTTTGATGTTAATGTACAGTGACACATAGAGTCAAACGACTACTCTTTTTCTATTGCCTCTATAAGGCTGTCTAGTTTCCAGTCCTGTTGGGAAAACTTGACAGCTATCTCTACTTGGTCATATACCAAGCTCACAGGAATTTCTTGTCCATCCGATCCTCAAGGTCCCACGCGGCCCATATGATTCGGTTCAAGGCTGGTGTAGTGTGTCTTCACCATAGCCCAGGCTTCTCGAGCACCCGTGCGATATGCTGACGCTTTCCACAGTTGAAAGCGGCGTCGAGCCCCTTTGAACAAATCCGCCAAGTCCTCCATAGTTTCTGGAGGGGAAGCGCCTTGCCATAAAGCCTTGGCCATATTCTTCATGGCCTTCCGATCTCGCTCGTGTACTCTGGAAAGCTCGTGCAACACGTCGCCTTGAAAACTAGACACTTCCCCTTCGGGCCGCCCAGTTAACAAACCTGCAGGCACAGTTTTTTGAAAAACTTTGAAAACGAGGGACTATAAGGAGAGCTAGGTTTTAGGACATACTGAATATGCCATCTTTAAGCCTCCGGTTCTTGTCGGGGAAACTGATCGCCCACGAACACCTATGGGACCGGAGCCCCTTTACGGTACGGCAGGGGGCGGAGGATGCACGAAGAGCAGATCGAGGCGTGCACACGAGTAGTTTACCCAGGTTCGGGCCGCACGGATGCGTAAAACCCTACTCCTGCTTTGGTTTGTATTGAGTTCTTGCTCGGGAGCGAAGAGAGCTACAGTACACTCTAACCGCTAGCAAGACCGAGCGTGAGAATGATCCATCCCCCCTCTACGTGCGCATGGGCCTCCTTTTATATGCTCAAGGGGTCACCGACAGGTGACAGCATAGTTGGGGGTAAAAATGTAAAAAGCTTGGTAGTTGGAACAGTGTTCCATACCTAACCCTGACGGCAGGGGACAAGGGCATTAAATTCCCATCCCGTCGCCCAAACAGTGCAAAAAAGTGACCGTGAGGGGCGCCACCGTCCGCCACGACGGTAGTCTTGTCATCACTGCTTGCCACCGTGTATCCCTGGCCGCACAGCCTTCCGCCACGTGCGCCTGGAAAGGTCCCAGAGCGACACGTGGGTGGATGCGCTGGAGCGCGGGTGCTGAGTGGAAGCTTGCCACGACAAGCGCCTTGCCGTGGCTACTATCTTGTCGCTTCCGGGAGCTTGTCGCTCATCGGGCCTTGCCAGGACGCGTGGCACGTTGCGGCAAGTTTCTTGAGATGCCTTGGAGGGCCTTCCCGGCAAGCTCCTCTTGCCAGGGTCTTGTGCCTAGAGTGGTTTTGTGCCTTGAGTGGCCTTCCCGGCAAGCTCCTCTTGCCGGGGCCTTGTCTCCTTGCCTTGGATACTTTGTTCTTGAATGGCTCCAAAGGAACCATAAAGGAGTCCGGTGGTCGCCCGGCAGGCCTTGCCGCGGGACGCTGCAACTGCCCGTGCACATGTTCGGGATACTAAGGTACCCCTACTTTAGTACACCGACAGTTCTCTTCCAAGGCGTCTGAGAGTAGGGCTCGCACGTCCTTTAATTCCTGTTCTAGCCTAACATTTTTATCTTGCCCTTAGTTTCTTTCATCTATAATTCGTGTCCATACACGCTTACCAGCAACTGTTTCCCCTTTGGCATAATTTTTATCCGCCAGAGCAGCCCTTAGCTTCTTCTCCCATTGGCCAGCCGACCCTATTGCTCCATTTAAAATCAATATGTACTTAGAGACCATTGATTGGCACAAATATCCAACTGTCCGGACACTATTGTACTTACCATCAGTATCCTTTTCGGATTTCTTCGAATTTTCCAATTCGGTGGTTAAAGTCGTCAGCTGGGTCCGGCATTCTTTCAGCTCCTTGGATAAGATGTTATTCTTTTCTTGGAGTGCCCGCAAAACACAACGATCCTCAAATCAGTTGGACCAACTACTTTAATTCTCAGGGTCTACTGGCATGGGAACACTAAATTATCACTTACCCGCATATCCTTTGAAAGCTGGTGAGTGGCTCCAGCGAGTCCGTCTTGAGCGGCTCGGATATAAGCATCCATAGAACTGAGGGCGTTAAACGCCTCCTCGGAAAAGGTTGGGTCACGCATGGCTGCTTTTTGCCGCCGATGAACCATCGCGACCTCCACCTCGGAATTAGTGACACACATTTCATCTGAATCCTCTTGAAGCGGACAATCCGGCGCTGCGTCTGCATTGACCCTTGTCCTAGTCGACGGGCCTGATGCCGGTTTGGTTGGAGCTTGATCTGCTGGATTTCCGGACACAGTCCGATGTATGTTCCTCCTAAAAAGGAAAAACGAGGCGGGAAGTTATAAATACCGGCTTCACCACCTAGTATATGTTAAAAAAACATACCTCTTCGAAGGTTCGGTGGTGTTCACGGTCCTCTTTCGCTTCAAGGCCTCCCCGGTGCAGACATCGCCCTCTGCGACGACATTTTCCGCACAGTTCGACGTGTGGAGTGTCGGCCCTTTTAAGCATCAAAAGAGCAATGGGTGAGGCGCACTGGGAATCTTCTTTTTGAGGAGGTATGTCCTAGGTACTTACGTGAGAGGTAGGAATAAGGCCGGAATAATCGGCTACAATAGCCACTTCGACGCCGTCATGGCTGGCTTGATAGAAAACTCCATCTTCTAGCTCTATGCCTATGTCCGGATCTTCATTGTATCCGGGGCCCACATTTCGAAAGTGGTCCTCTGGCTGTGGGGCGGGACTATTAATCCCCTCGGCCACCTTCCTCCACTCCTGTTGGGAATAACCGAATTCAGTTCGGCCAATGCATCTTACTATGAAAAAGGGCAATAATAGCGGTCAGGAGAAAGACTTACCCAGTCGGAAGGATTGTACATAGAGAAACCTTCCCGACACTTCAAGCGAAGAAAGTCTTGCTTCTTTCCCTTGTAAAGATCTGCTAGGATGGTGACTAGAGCGGCAGGGTCGTCCGGACCTAGGCGTAAGAAACGTGAGGCATCATCCTCTCCATTGTAATGCCACATAGGATATCCTCTAGCTTGGATCGGTTGCACGCATCGCTTTATGGAGATCGCCATCACTTCAATTATTTATTGCCCGGAACTGGCAAGCAATCTGATCTTGCTGGCTAGTCTTTTGCCCTCCGCATTGTCTTCCTCTGTGAGACTGTGGGGACGCCAGTTGAGAAGCTTCTTCGGAGGACAATTAAAATATTTGGGGATTCCTTGCCGAACTGGATCCGGCAAGGCAACATCCTCGATATAAAAACACTCCGAACGCCACTCTTCGGATGCCTTCTTTGGAGTGCCGGATAGATAACCTGTCCCTGCTATGCGCCATACTTCAGCGCCGCCAACCTCAAATATGGATCCCTCCTCGGAGCGAGGGAAAAGGCAGAAGAACTCCCGCCATATCTCAAAATGAGGCTTGCAGCCCAGAAATAATTCGCATAAGGCGACGAATCCCGCAATGTGCAGGATAGACCCCAGCGTGAGATCATGCAGTTGAAGACCATAAAACTCCAGGAGCCCCCTAAGGAAGGGGTGGACGGGAAATCCTACGCCTCTTAGAAGGAAGGAGACAAAGCATACCCGCTCTCCACTAGAGGGGTTGGGAAAACTCTCTGCCAGGGCTTGATTGTCAGTGGAAGTTAATCCGGCCCGGACATGGACTAGATCCTCAGGAGGAAGATATCCCTGCGTCTGAAGCTTTCTTAGATGTGCATGGGACACGGAGCAACTTTTCCAATCGCCCGCTCGAGGTCCGTGAGGGCGCGAGGAAGAGCTGGGAACGCCAGCCATGTTTGAAGTTTTTTGTGGCAGGCACTAGGGATTTTGTCCGTGGAATGGAATGGACTGGCATCTGAGATCTAGTCTCCTTATATAGGTGCCTTCCCTACACAGTCAAGGGGGTAAACAAAAATATACCCAAACGGTTCGCATATGTTGGACACGTGGAGGCAAATGACATGGTGGCGAGGAACCAATGGAATATAATATTAAATACAGACGAACTATAATCCAGAAGGACTCACCTTGCAAGACAGAAGACATGAAGCCGGACACAATCTCGTCCTTGAAGGCAAGTCCGGGAGCTACTGAGGGAGTCCTGGATTCAGGGGTCCTTAGGCGTCAGGGTCAATGAAGCTCGGCCGTATTCATGGGCCGCGGAGATGGAAGCAGAAGACTATCCGCCGTATTCAGTCAGGACTCCTACGTACGTAGAAAGGCAGGCATGATGCTTGGATGTAGCTATTACTTCCTCCCTAAGTCACCTTTGTAACCCTAGGCCCCCTCTGGCGTGTATATATGTAATGCCCAGGATGGAGCTATATCTCCTACGTGTCGAGGCACGACTTACAGACATAACCCCATGCTGGAATGATCGCAAGTCTGGTATCTTTGCACAACTCATGTAAAAAGGGGGATGGAAAACAAAAATATAGTTGGCTTACACTCGCCACATCACACAAATACAATACATGTCTCAAATCATCATACAATAAAACATCACAGCCCTCTAAAGGGTAAAATCCAAATGGCAAGATACCAAACATAAATAAATCCACAGGTCGGATCGAATCCTAGTAGAAGTCTCCACTACTGATCATCAGGATAATGAACATAGTAACGGCTACGCTCCTCGTCGTACTCCCAGTCTAGCTCGGTGCCATCACCTGGATAGCTCACCACTGGACCTGCATCTGGTGTGGTGAAGTAACTGTGAGCCACAGAGGACTCAGCAATCCCGTTCCCGGGTAACAAGACTATTTAAGCCTTGGGAGAGGATAAGGCTGAAGAAAAGAATAAGTGTCTACAGCAGCAACTAGAACTAGCTTACGTGAAAGAGTGCGAGAAGAGAAGGCCTCGGTCGAGAGGTGATCACGAAGTGATCCTAGCTAAAGCTCAACAAACATAACCCCACCGTGTTCAACTCCCGAATCCCTATTCGGAAATTGACAGTCACGGTACACACGCTGGTAGTGTATTGTAACATTGTGCCAAGTTATCTACAACCGGATATTAACAAGCTCCCATCTGCCACATAACCGCGGGCACGGCTTTCGAAAGTTCATAACCCTGCAGGGGTGTTCCAACTTGGCCCATTACAGGCCCACGATCCGCGGAGTCGCAACTCCAAGGTGGGAAGACCCGAGTATTCTCGGAATCCCGTGCTCAAGATACTCCGAACTAAGGTAAGGCTAATCCAGCAAATCCTCCCGGCGTGTCGACACCCTGATAGTAGCCGCGCGTATCTAAGTCTCAGGACACGACCGGATGGGTGATGCTACGTGTTTTTACCAGACCTCGAGTTTCCTTGAGGTGGCCCCGCAGGACCCCCAGTTCGGACCAACACTCATGTGGAGCACTGGCCCGGGGTTGTTGATTAAAGAAAAAGGGTTTATAACTCCCTATGAAAGTTTAATTTGTTATTAGGCAAATAGTACCAATGTTGGGATTTACTGGAAAAGACATAGCACTTAGCGGTTTATCGAGGGGGTCCCATACACCCCAACCGTGTTAGGAACACATATTCAAGGAACATAACACCGGTTTAAACGGTTCCTAACGGCATGAGTGGAACAAATCACCAAGCAAAAGAATTAGCCTTCCACCCTTGCCAATATATAGATGATTTCATTTTAAGCATTTATATAGTGTGATATAACCCAACAAACTTCAACATGAAGCAAGCATCTTCGATCTTCACCTGCAACTAGCAATGCTATAAGAAGGGCTGAGCGAAGCGTACTTAGCCAAGCAACGGTTTGCATAGGTAGGGTGGTTAAACATGGTGATGGTTACAAATAGGAGGCTTACATGAAAGACATGGGCATCGAGGCAAAACTACAGATCGAGACTACTAGCAATAGGCAAAGATAGTAATGTTATCGGGGTTCGGTCATCTTGCCTGAAGAGTAGTCGTTCGGATCGTAAGAAGGGTCCCCGTGCTCAACCTCGTAGGTAACCTCGTGCTTGTACTCGTACTCGGTCTCAGCTTCCGGCTCTAAACAATACAATCACACAAGGCACGAATCAACAAGATGCAATGCACACAATAAAAGATGGATGCATGATGGATGCACTAAGGATGCACACGGAGCACGGAAATTAGCACTCAAGCAAAACACCTAAAAACATGATAACAATAGGAGATTAAGAATCTACACGGAAAATCAATCAAGTTTCATATAAGAATCGCTTAAATCGGAGCTACGGGCTAAAAGTTATGCCCGAAACAAGAAATAGGCGAAAGCTGAAAATTACAGCAACATAGCAACTTCGGAGCACTAGAAAAATAAGCTACATCACTCAAACACCATGGCAAAGAGCATGAATATAAACTAGACATATCCTACAGCAAATAAGTCCAAAGGTTCACCCCCAAAGGAGCCACGGTTCAATAGCAACAAGCTTGGACATATTGAACTTGACAATAAAATTCTGACAGCAAAATTTTATTGAAACTTTGGAGCAAAAGTTATACATGCTACAGCCACTCAAATAAGCATGTGAGAACATGAATGGAAAGCCAACAATATCTAATACAAGGAACCATCAAGATCCACCCCAAAACTATCATGGTTTGTCCTAGAGCAGCAAGCAAACATGGCATCGGAACGTTACAGATTTCACACTTAGTGAAAATCCACTAAGTGTTAAAACATCAGTTTCATCATGGCATCTAAAAGAGCAAGTTTAAGTCACCTCGAAACTAAACATGGCAAGTGGTAAGCACCACATCAAAATACACATGATGGTGATTCCGAAACACACAAGCATGCATCATGGAGATAAACACAATGATAGCAATGAGCTCAACAAGATGGCATCTCATAACAAGTTTAACAACATCACAGCCACATGGCACTTTGCAACGAAGATATACATGGCAAGAATAAATCTATCATGCAACCTAACACAAGCAACATGTAGAGCATGGCAAGACGAACACGTGGACATGTCATTTGCATCATTCGGACAAACGAGCTAAAAGATATCACTATGCAAAGATGGCATAAAAAGAACACATAGCAGCAGTTTATACCGGGATGCACTTTTGCAACAGAAAAATAAGCATCTAGATGACCTCTAACATGCATGACACAATGGAATGAAACGTAGTGCTAGTCACCACGAATGTCTGGACACCTCATTTGCGCAAAACGGAGCAACACACACAAAGTTATCACAGTTTGAATATAGCATCAGCACACAAATAATCTGGGACTTAGAGGAATTCCAACAACCTCAGATCTGCAGATTTACGGGCCGGAGGAGCGGATCAGGCCCAGCGGACTGGGCCCTGGCGCGGTCAACGGCGGCTGCGGGCCGGCGACCTGAGGACGGAGCGGCTCAGCTGGCCTGGGGCGATGCGGGCCCGTAGGAGAGAGGCGCGGGGCCCTTCGGGTCGGCCTGGCCCGGAGTGGCTCAGCCCACCCGGCGGTCTGACGAAGGAGGCGGCCTGGCCCGGCGGCTCGGGCGCTGCGGAGAGGCGCTGGTGGCGCGAAGGCCCGGCTCGGGCGGCTGCGGCCCGATGGAGGGGAGGCGAGGCCGGCCTGGTCGCTTGCTCGGTGGAGGGAGGCCGGGACAGGCCGCGATGAGCGGAGGGCCCAGGCGGAGGTCGGGCGAAGTGGTCCACGTGGCGAGATCTGGCGCCTCGATGCGTTGACCCTGGCGCTGGAACGGAGGGAATTGGATCTGGGTCGGGGCGCTCGTTCCCAGGAGCGACGGCGGCTGCCTGAACGTGGCCGGCGGCGGGATTCGAGGAGGACTTGCCACGTGGCGAACTGGAACTGGTCAGATCCGAAAAAAAATGAGGGGAGGAGGAGTTAGAGGTAGGTGGAGGGAGTGTAGGCTGCCAAAAATGGCATGGGGGATGATTATATAGGGTAGGTGCTAGGGTTTGAGGGATTTGGGGTGTTTTGGAGCCCTCCGATCGCGATCCGACGGATCCGATCGCGAGGGGAGTTAGGATGGGCCAAAATGAGGGAACTGGGCTGTTGGAGGGGTGTCTTGGGCCACAAAGTGGAGGCACTTTGAGCCCACACGAATAACTATTGTGGAAGCAAACGGACTCGAAACGCGACGAGATTTGACAGGCGGGTTACACAAACCAAAACAACAACACACGACAAATCTCGCGCCACACCGGTAACGCTACACGGCCAAAGACCAAAGTAGGCCTACGGGACGCCACGGACACGTGAGGGAGCTCCGGAACGCGAAACGGACAACGGGAAGGAACACGTGGAACCGGATGCAACCGACAACACAAATGCAATGCGATGCATATGACTACAGGATATGAATGAATGCCACACACGCACACAACAAAACGACGAAAACCCGAAAGACAAAGAATCCTAAATGGAATAGATGAAGCCGGAGATATATTATATGCCCAAAAGGGAAAGTATTACATCCGGGGCATTACAAACTCTCCTCTACTACAAAAAGATCTCGTCCCGAGATCTAGGACTGGAAAAAGGAAGGGTACTCGGAACGAAGATGATCTTCTCGTTCCCACGTAGCTTCTTGGTCGGTGTGATGTGACCACTTGACTTTCAAGAATTTGATGGACTTGTTGCGGGTCTTGCGCTCGGTTTCTTCGAGAATAGCAACAGGATGCTCTCGGTAGGACAAGTCTTGTTGAAGATCAATCTCCTCAAACGGAATCATGCGCTCAGGTGTCTTGAAGCATTTGCGGAGTTGAGACACATGGAACACATCATGAAAATTGGCGAAGTAGGGAGGGAGCTCAAGTTGATAGGCTAGATCTCCTCTTTTGCCATGAATCTTGAAAGGCCCGACGTATCTAGGAGCAAGCTTTCCTTTGATACCGAATCTTTGGGTGCCTTTCATCGGAGACACACGGAGATAGACAGGATCACCAATGTTGAAAGCCAAATCACGATGCTTGCCGTCATAGTAGCTCTTTTGACGCGACTGAGCGGCCTTGAGATTCTCACGTATGACTTTGCACATCTCTTCGGCTTCTGAGATCAAGTCATTGCCAAGAAGTTGACGTTCGCCTGTTTCAGACCAGTTGAGAGGGGTACGGCACTTTCTGCCATAGAGGATTTCAAACGGAGCTTTGCCTGCACTTGCTTGAAAGCTGTGTTGTAAGAGAACTCGGCAAATGGAAGGCAGTCTTCCCATTTCATGCCAAAAGATATGACGCAGGCTCTGAGCATGTCTTCTAGAATCTGATTCACTCGCTCGACTTGACCACTAGTCTGAGGGTGAAAAGCAGTGCTGAACCTGATCTTAGTGCCCATGGCGGACTGAAAGGAGTCCCAGAACCTTGAAGTGAACAAACTTCCACGGTCTGAGGAGATAACTTGAGGAATGCCATGTAAAGACACAATTCTGGAAGTGTACAACTCTGCCAATTGAGCTGCATTGATGGATTCTTTGACTGGCAGGAAGTGAGCGACTTTGGTAAGCTTGTCAATCACCACGAAGATAGAATCATTCCCTCGTTTGGACTTAGCAAAACCAGTGACGAAGTCCATTTCAATGTGGTCGAACTTCCACTCGGGAATAGGAAGAGGTTGGAGAAGACCGGCTGGACGTTGATGTTCTACTTTCACTCTTCTGCAAATATCACATTCATTCACGAATTGGGCAATCTCCCTTTTCAAGCGTGTCCATCAGTAAGACTTCTTGAGGTCTTGGTACATCTTGGAACTGCCAGGATGAATGGAAAGGAGAGAATCATGTGCTTCTTCCATTATGAGCTTCCTGAGATCACCTTTAGGAACAACGAGTCTGTCCTCGAAGAACAAGGTATCTCTCTCATCGACACGAAAGCACTTGTATTTTGGAGTGCCCTTTGCAATACCATGTTTCACCTTCTTCACCATGGTATCACTGATTTGGGCCTCACGGACCTGATCTTCCAAGGTAGGAGCAATTTGAAGATTTGCAAGAAAACCCTGCGGAACAACTTGAAGGTTGAGCTTCCTGAATGCTTCACAAAGCTCAGGTTGGAACGGCTTGATAAGAAGGCTGTTGCAATATGCCTTTCTGCTCAAAGCATCTGCGATCACATTTGCCTTGCCAGGAGTGTATTCAATGCTGGGATCATACTCTTGGATCATTTCAACCCAACGAGTCTGGCGGAGGTTCAGATGCGGCTGTGTGAAGATGTACTTCAAGTTCTTGTGATCGGTGAAGATGTCGACTTTTCTACCCAACAACAGATGTCTCCATGTAATCAAAGCATGTACCACAGCTGCTAGCTCGAGATCATGTGTGGGATAGTTCTTCTCACTTGGCATGAGCTGACGAGAAGTGTATGCCACAATTCTCTTATCTTGCATAAGCACACCACCAAGACCTTGAGGAGAAGCATCACAGAATACTTCATAGGGCTTGGATTCATCTGGAGGAGTCAGAACTTGCCACTTCACACTCTGGAGACCAAAGTATTTGACATTCTTCTGAAGCAAGTTGGAGAGAGGCTTGGCAATCTTGGAGAAGTTCTCAACGAACCTTCTGCAATAGCTGGTAAGACCCAGAAAACTGCGGAGTTGCTTGACGTTCTGAGGAGCTTCCCAGTTGACAATTGCTTCAACTTTCTCGGGATTTACCGCAATACCGTCAGCTGAGATGATATGGCCCAGGTACAAAACCTTATCGAGCCAAAATTCGCACTTGGAGAACTTGGCATAGAACTTATGCTCACGGAGTCGATCAAGAACCAGACGTAAGTGCTTTTCGTGATCTTCTTCATTCTTGGAAAACACCAGAATACCATCCAGATACACAAGCACAAACTCGCCAGTATAGGGGTTGAAGATGTAGTGCATCATCCTCGAAAAGGTAGGAGGAGCATTAGCGAGACCAAAAGACATGACAGTATACTCGTATGAACCGTAGCTCGTTCCGAAGGCTGTCTTGGGGATGTCTTCCTCACGAATGCGAATTTGGTGATAGCCCATTCGGAGGTCGAGCTTAGAGAACACTTTAGCTCCTTTGAGCTGCTCGAAGAGTTCATTGATGTTGGGGAGTGGATATTTGTTCTTTATTGTCTTCTTGTTCAATGGCCGGTAATCAACACAGAGACGCTCCGTGCCATCTTTCCTCTTGACAAATAAGACACCACAGCCCCAAGGAGACGTACTAGGCCTGATGAGACCCATACTCTCCTGTTTATCAAGCTGCTTCTTCAATTCCTTCAATTCATCCGGAGAGAGCTTGTACGGACGCCGGCATGCTGGGTCAGTACCCGGCTCGAGTTCAATAACGAATTCCACCTGACGGTGTGGAGGCATGCCTGGAAGTTCTTCAGGAAAGACGTCTTGATATTCATTCACCACCGGAATTTGAGATATGGCATTAATTTCGCCCTTATCATTGACAGAGAAAAGCCTGATAGTGTTATCCCTGGAGGCAAAGATAATCACATCTTCATCAGGATGAGTCATCTTGACTTCCTTCTGTGCACAATCAATGTGAGCATCATGCTGAGAAAGCCAATCCATCCCGAGGATGAGGTCGATGTTGGAATTACCAAGAACCACCGGATTAGCCAGAAAGCGATAATCACCCATGCAAATGGACACATTCGGAGCATATATACTGGAATGCATTCGTCTCCCCAGAGAAACAACTGATAACTCCCTTGGCAAACTTTTGATGTCAACATTATACTTGGATGCAAATGGTTGAGACATGAAAGAGCATGAAGCACCCGAATCAAATAACACTTTAGCAGGGATAGAGTTAACTGGAAGGTTACCCAAAATGACATCAGAAGAATTCTCCGCTTGCGCTGCACTCATCAGATTGACCCTTGCTGCCTTTGGATCATGCCTGACAATAGCTGAACTCACAGGTGGAGGAGGTGGAAGACGCTTCGGGTTCGGACATCTGTTGGCATAGTGACCTTTCTGAGTGCATTTGTTGCAAGTCACTTCTGAGAGAGGACGGAAATGAGAACCACTTGACTTGGAGCCTTGAGACTGAAACTGCTTCCTCGACTGGTTGCTCGGGTTGGGTGGGTGGGAGAAACCACGTCCACTAGAGTTCTTGTTGCTGTTGGAGTTGTTGGAGTTGTTGTAAGGAGCTCGAATCACTGGAGGAGGAGGAAGCCAAAATTTCTGTTGTTTCGCAGCCAACTGAGACGATGAGGAAGAGTGAACGGCCTCTCGAATTCTCTTTTTAGAAGCCTCCATCTTAAGCTGAGCTGCCTCTTGTTTCAAAGCCATGCTATAGAATTTGTCGAATTCATCGAGCTCGAACAAGGTGAGAGCAAGTTGAAGTTCATCTTTGAGACCTCCACGGAACTGGTAGATTTTGCTCTTGGCGTCAGGAATGTCTTGCTTAGCATAGCGGGCGAGGTTTTGGAACTTGACATAATACTGATAGACTGTCATAGAGCCCTGCTTCAGGTTGCGGAATTGCTCACGCATACCCTCGATGACACTTGTAGGAATGTGGTGAGAGCGAAAGTCCTTGCAGAAATCCTCCCAAGAGATCACACGACCTGGCCTGGAGTCTTTGTGCTGCTGCCACCAGTCAGCTGCGTGATCTTTGAGTGGGAAGGCTGCAAACTTCACATAATCCTCTTCTCTTACGTTACTGCACTCAAAATGCTTCTTGATATCGGTTAACCAATCTTCAGCATCAAGAGGGTCGACACAGTAACTGAAAGCTTTTGGATTATTGGCCAAGAACTGGTTGAGAGTAGCATGGTGCCGCTGGTTGAAGAAGTTGCCTTGATTCCCTGGAACACCCTGATTAGCTTGATTAGCTTGCATCTGCTGCATCATCTGCATCAATATCTGGGTGTTCTGAGCTGTAGACTGCATAATCGCTCTCCAAGCCTTAGGTGGAGGAGGGGAAGGAGGACGTTCTGGGACCTCTTCTGCCTCTGGGTTAGCGTTGGGAACCCTTTTCGGAGCCATCCTGAAATAGATGACCACGAATCAGCAATTGATTGACAGAAGGTAAAAGCTGAATCAATGGAATGAATTGCAACAAGTCTTCACAATAATCATTCGAACAATAGGAACGAATGAAATCATTCGAACAAGAGGAACGAATGAAATTCTCAGCTAAATGATAACACCAATCTTCACGAGAAGCCACATAGGGGACAAAAGGTAAATAAGAAAAACAACAAGGTACGGATGGAAACTAACACAAGATAGGAGCTTCGTTCTAACATCTTTGTGCTGAAAGCATATGAACGCGTTACGAAAGGGTTTTGCAATCCCCGGATCAGCATAGCCAAGGACCCTTTAAGATGCAACTCCCGATCGGAACATCGGTCATAATACCACTTCACTCAATGTAGAACCCCGAACTCACTAACCTGCATTCGTTGGAAGAATGCCTACGATCTACTGGATAAACCCACCTATTAATTTCCGAAAGATTCCAGTTATGCAATCAGGTGTTGGGGATACACGGGAAGCACCACGCAATCAACTCTAAACCTACATCCAGGTGTATCCATCCTTCAACACATAACCAGTCTTTCTCGGAAACTGTGTACCTCGGACCTTCGAAAAGCATCCACTATAACAAGCTATGGAAATACTCCCGAACTACCTCCCCAGTACTGGGTGATGTCGGAATTATCTTGCCACTAACCGTATAGGGGAGATTTTCGATGTCGACCGTCTTAAGTATTTAGTACTGCCGCGATTATCTTTTGACGACAATACCCCGAAGCTCAACTCCCCGAGACACTGCCACAACCCCTAATGTCAGGAGGCATCGAGAACAATATCCTCGTCACAAGAACATCGAAACAATCCCAGAATACTCGCGAGATTCCTAAAAAAAATTTGGTGCAAATTTTGAAGATAGAAGAGACAAGAGTAGTCGTCAGGAGTCCTCACCAGAGAGAAAGGAGATGAGAAGCAAAGAAATCCTACTCTCCGATATAATATAGGACTCAAAATGTTTTCAGTGTGTGCCTAGACTCGACCGTCAACGAGTCGATCAATCAGTGGGGGCTCCTAGGTCGGAGAAGGCTCTGAATACCAACCTGTAATGCCCAGGATGGAGCTATATCTCCTACGTGTCGAGGCACAACTTAGAGACATAACCCCATGCTGGAATGATCGCAAGTCTGGTATCTTTGCACAACTCATGTAAAAAGGGGGATGGAAAACAAAAATATAGTTGGCTTACACTCGCCACGTCACACAAATACAATACATGTCTCAAATCATCATACAATAAAACATCACAGCCCTCTAAAGGGTAAAATCCAAATGGCAAGATACCAAACATAAATAAATCCACAGGTCGGATCGAATCCTAGTAGAAGTCTCCACTACTGATCATCAGGATAACGAACATAGTAACGGCTACGCTCCTCGTCGTACTCCCAGTCTAGCTCGGTGCCATCACCTGGATAGCTCACCACTGGACCTGCATCTGGTGTGGTGAAGTAATTGTGAGCCACAGAGGACTCAGCAATCCCGTTCCCGGGTAACAAAACTATTTAAGCCTTGGGAGAGGATATGGCTGAAGAGAAGAATAAGTGTCTGCAGCAGCAACTAGCACTAGCTTACGTGAAAGAGTGCGAGAAGAGAAGGCCTCGGTCGAGAGGTGATCACGAAGTGATCCTAGCTAAAGCTCAACAAACATAACCCCACCGTGTTCAACTCCCGAATCCCTATTCGGAAATTGACAGTCACGGTACACACGCTTGTAGTGTATTGTAACATTGTGCCAAGTTATCTACAACCGGATATTAACAAGCTCCCATCTGCCACATAACCGCGGGCACGGCTTTCGAAAGTTCATAACCCTGCAGGGGTGTTCCAACTTGGCCCATTACAAGCCCACGATCCGCGGAGTCGCAACTCCAAGGTGGGAAGACCCGAGTATTCTCGGAATCCCGTGCTCAAGATACTCCGAACTAAGGTAAGGCTAATCCAGCAAATCCTCCCGGCGTGTCGACACCCTGATAGTAGCCGCGCGTATCTAAGTCTCAGGACACGACCGGATGGGTGATGCTACGGGTTTTTACCAGACCTCGAGTTTCCTTGAGCTGGCCCCGCAGGACCTCCAGTTCGGACCAACACTCATGTGGAGCACTGGCCTGGGGTTGTTGATTAAAGAAAAAGGGTTTATAACTCCCTATGCAAGTTTAATTTGTTATTAGGCAAATAGTACCAATGTTGGGATTTACTGGAAAAGACTTAGCACTTAGCGGTTTATCGAGGGGCTCCCATACACCCCAACCGTGTTAGGAACGCATATTCAAGAACATAACACCGGTTTAAACGGTTCCTAACGGCATGAGTGGAACAAATCACCAAGCAAAAGGCTTAGCCTTCCACCCTTGCCAATATATAGATGATTTCATTTTAAGCATTTATATAGTGTGATATAACCCAACAAACTTCAACATGAAGCAAGCATCTTCGATCTTCACCTGCAACTAGCAATGCTATAAGAAGGGCTGAGCGAAGCGTACTTAGCCAAGCAACGGTTTGCATAGGTAGGGTGGTTAAACATGGTGATGGTTACAACTAGGAGGCTGACATGAAATACATGGGCATCGAGGCAAAACTATAGATCGAGACTACTAGCAATAGGCAAAGATAGTAATGTTATCGGGGTTCGGTCATCTTGCCTGAAGAGTAGTCGTTCGTATCGTAAGAAGGGTCCTCGTGCTCAACCTCATTGGTAACCTCGTGCTCGTACTCGTACTCGGTCTCAGCTTCCGGCTCTAAACAATACAATCACACAAGGCACGAATCAACAAGATGCAATGCGCACACCAAAAAGATGGATGCATGATGGATGCACTAAGGATGCACACGGAGCACGGAAATTAGCACTCAAGCAAAACACCTCAAAACATGATAACAATAGGAGAATAAGAATCTACACGGAAAATCAATCAAGTTTCATATAAGACTCGCTCAAATCGTAGCTACGGGCTAAAAGTTATGCCCGAAACAAGAAATAGGCGAAAGCTGAAAATTACAGCAACATAGCAACTTCAGAGCACTAGAAAATAAGCTACAGCACTCAAACACCATGGCAAAGAGCATGAACATAAACTAGACATATTCTACAGCAAATAAGTCCAAAGGTGCACCCCCAAAGGAGCCACGGTTCAATAGCAACAAGCTTGGACATATTGAACTTGACAATAAAATTCTGACAGCAGAATTTTATTGAAACTTTGGAGCAAAAGTTAAACATTCTACAGCCACTCAAATAAGCATGTGAGAACATGAATGGAATGCCAACAATATCTACTACAAGGAACCATCAAGATCCACCCCAAAACTATCATGGTTTGTCCTAGAGCAGCAAGCAAACATGGCATCGGAACGTTACAGATTTCAGACTTAGTGAAAATCCACTAAGTGTTAAAACAGCAGTGTCATCATGGCATCTAAAAGAGCAAGTTTAAGTCACCTCGAAACTAAACATGGCAAGTGGTAAGCACCACATCAAAATACACATGATGGTGATTCCGAAACACACAAGCATGCATCATGGAGATAAACACAACGATAGCAATGAGCTCAACAAGATGACATCTCATAACAAGTTTAACAACATCACAGCCACATGGCACTTTGCAACGAAGATATACATGGCAAGAATAAATCTATCATGCAACCTAACACAAGCAACATGTAGAGCATGGCAAGACGAACACGTGGACATGTCATTTGCATCATTCGGACAAACGAGCTAAAAGATATCACTATGCAAAGATGGCATAAAAATAACACATAGCAGCAGTTTATACCGGGATGCACTCTTGCAACAGAAAAATAAGCATCTAGATGACCTCTAACATGCATGACACAATGGAATGAAACGTAGTGCTAGTCACCACGAACGTCTGGACACCTCATTTGCGCAAAACGGAGCAACACACACAAAGTTATCACAGTTTGAATATAGCATAAGCACACAAATAATCTGGGACTTGGAGGAATTCCAACAACCTCAGATCTGCAGATTTACGGGTCGGAGGAGCGGATCTGGCCCGGCGGACTGGGCCCTGGCGCGGTCAACGGCGGCTGCGGGCCGGCGACCTGAGGACGGAGCGGCCCAGCTGGCCTGGGGCGATGCGGGCCCGCAGGAGAGAGGCGCGGGGCCCTTCGTGTCGGCCTGGCCCGGAGTGGCTCAACCCACCCGGCGGTCTGACGAAGGAGGTGGCCTGGCCCGGCGGCTCGGGCGTTGCGGAGAGGCTCTGGCGGCGCGAAGGCCCGGCTCGGGCGGCTGCGGCCTGATGGAGGGGAGGCGAGGCCGGCCTGGTCGCTGGCTCGGTGGAGGGAGGCCGGGACGGGCCGCGGCGAGCGGAGGGCCCAGGCGGAGGTCGGGCGAAGTGGTCCAGGCGGCGAGATCTGGCCGACGCGAAGGGGCTCGGCCTCATTGCGGTGGGATCTGGCGCCTCGATGCGTTGACCCTGGCGCTGGAACGAAGGGAATTGGATCTGGGTCGGGGCGCTCGTTCCCAGGAGCGACGGCGGCTGCCTGAACGAGGCCGGCGGCGGGATTCGAGGAGGACTAGCCAAGTGGCGAACTGGAACTGGTCAGATCCGGAAAAAAATGAGGGGAGGAGGAGCTAGAGGTAGGTGGAGGGAGTGTAGGCTGCCAAAAATGGGATGGGGGTGATTATATTGGGTAGGTGCTAGGGTTTGAGGGATTTGGGGTGTTTTGGAGCCCTCCGATCGCGATCCGACGGATCCAATCGCGAGGGGAGTTAGGATGGGCCAAAATGAGGGAAGTGGGCTGTTGGAGGGGTGTCTTGGGCCACAAAGTGGAGGCACTTTGAGCCCACACGAATAACTGTTGGGGAAGCAAACGGACTCGAAACGCGACGAGATTTGACAGGCGGGTTACACAAACCAAAACAACAACACACGACAAGTCTCGCGCCACACCGGTAACGCTACATGGCCAAACACCAAAGTAGGCCTACGGGACGCCACGGACACGTGAGGGAGCTCCGGAACGCGAAACGGACAACGGGAAGGAACACGTGGAACCGGATGCAACCGACAACACAAATGCAATGCGATGCATATGACTACATGATATGAATGAATGCCACACACGCACACAATAAAACGATGAAAACCCGAAAGACAAAGAACCCGAAATGGAATAGATGAAGCCGGAGATATATTATATGCCCAAAAGGGAAAGTATTACATCCGGGGCATTACAATATAAGTCGGAGGGGTTTAGTCTGTAGAGGCTAATGACAGAATCGTATCTCATAGGCTAGACTTCTAGGGTTTAGCCATTACGATCTCGAGGTAGATCAACTCTTGTAACACATATTCATCAAGATCAATCAAGCAGGAAGTAGTGTATTACCTCGATTGAGAGGGCCCGAACCTGGGTAAACATCGTGTCCCCAGTCTCCTGTTACCATTGATCCTTAGACACATAGCTTGGGCCCTCTACCCGAGATCTGCCGGTTTTGACACCGACAGGGACATCCCGATCAGACTCGGAATCCTGATGCACAAGACATTTCGACAATGCTAAAACAAGTCTAGCAAGACCTCCCGATGTGCCGACACCTCGATAGGAGCCGCGCGTATCTCATCTCAGGCCACGATCTGATGAGACATCCTACAGGTAAAACCATATCCATGAGTCTCCTCGTGGCGGCCCTGCAATCTACCCAGTTTGGACGAACACACATGAGGGGCACTGGCCTGGGTTTTTTTATTAAGGTTCCTCGGGTGCTAGCCGGTCCCTATGCATGTTTTGTTATTATTAGGAAAATGGTAAAACCAAAGTTAGGCCTTGCCGGAGGAGTTTTATTCAAAGCGAACTGTCGAGGGGGGTCATAAACCTCGATCATGTTAGGAACACAAAATCAAGGAACATAACACCGGTTTTTAGCGGAAACTAGGGCGACAAGAGTGGAACAAAACACCAGGCAAAAGGCTGAGCCTTCCACCCTTTACCAAATATATATGAGCATTAATTAAATATGAGATATTGTGATATTCCAACATTTCCATGTTCCAACATGGAACGACCTGCAACTAGCAACGCTATAAGAGGGGTTGAGATAAGCGGTAACATAGCCAAACAACGGTTTGCTGGGATGGTGAAAAGGTTGGAGGTTGTTTCATGGCATACTGGGAGGCTTGATAAACAAGTGGTGGGTAGCGCGACATAGCGGTAGCATCGAGACAACTACCATAGCAAAGATGGTAGTGAGATCCAAGGTGACGATCATCTTGCCTGGAATCCAGCTAGGAAGAAGACCAAGTCCATGAAGAATACGAATGGGCGTCGATGAACCAAGCGTAGTCGAACGAATCCTCACGATCACAACAAAACATGAACTAATGAGAAGAAGCACAATCAGAATGAAGCAAACAACATGGTAAACACACAACACATAAACATGACATGATTCTCAACCAAGTATGATGCATACAAGAACATCACAACAAACCAAGTTTAAATGAGGCCGAAAACAACATATAACAATTTCGTTAAGTCCTCATATGCAAATTTCAAAATTGGTCCAGATCTGAATATATGATCAAAACAATTTAAGCATGATATTAAATTTGTTAAACTACAAGTTAAGATGCACCATGATGATCTACAAGATTTTCTAGGTAAGTTACATATAAAGTTCATTTAATTCGGAGCTACGGCCTAGAAGATATGAGCAAAAGAAGTTAAGCATGACATTGATGCAAAATGCATTCAAACGTCAAGCACACATACTCAAATCATGGATGAAACATGAAAATATTAATCTACACACAAAACCAAGCAAGTTTCATGTGGAGCATCCTCCAAACGGAGCCACGTTTCAACACATACACATGAAACAAGATTAAATCACAATCTATCCTCAACAGCAACTAGGCACATAGCAAGCATCAAATCGATATGCTACAAGAACAACATAGGCACAAACATGATATGCACTCAAATTACCGATTACATGCTTCAATTATCATCAAGTTTCACGTTCGCAGGCATCAAGATTAATCCAACAAGTACAAAGCAACAAGCAACTTTATAACACAGATTAGGACTTGGTGAAAAACTAGGCATACATGTGAGCAGAGTTAACATGATGACATGTTAGAGGCATGAAACAAAGATGCTACAATGCAAGATCATGGCAAACAAACGCATGGATTTCTAGTACACAACATGGTTCTCAAATAATACAACATGGCATATACATAGGAACTACATGCTCATGGGAATCATCATGGCAATATGCAACCATGAATGCAAAACAGTAACATTCTGATGCTGACTTTGGAGGCACATAACAGCAAGCATAGCAATTCTAATAATTATGCAAAGTGCATGAGCATATAGTAGACATGGCATACTCCAACTATCTCCATGAGCACAACACCATATGATGGATAGATTAATTACAATGAGCTTTGCAAAATGGAACATGTTGTTAACAGATTGACAGATTTATCATGATGAAAACTTGATAGCAAAAAATAGACATGCTACAGCAACTTTACATAGCAACCAAGGGCATGCATCAAAGTACAAGTTATACATGGCAGAACATGCTTACTAAACATCTTCATATAACCTCTAGATCAATGGAATTCATCAAGACAAGATTGCAAGTCATAACAGATTTTCAGACTTAGTGAAAAACTGAGTATGGCAGAAAACAGATTCATGATCCAAACTTAGAGACAACAAAAATTTATGCTATAGGAACTTTTCATGGCATCAAAGACCATGGCAAGCAATTACTAAACACCCTTAACAAAACATCATTACTAAGCATGATCATTTGAACAGCAGATTTGATGATAGCTTCAATGCAAATTGGGCAAGTGATATGACCAGTTCAGACTTAGCAGATTTTCAACAAGTAAAACAGCAACATTATCATAGCACGTTCGCAAGCTTGCTTCACTCACCACAAGGCATATCATTGCATGCAAGTAGTTCTACCAGTGAGAAGACATGTTAATTCACCAAACACATGTTCACAAGATGCTCATATACCACATGCATTAAATCACACAAAAAATAACAAAAGGGCAAGTTATAACAATTTTCAACAGTTAACAGCAACATGCACTTTTGCAACAGGGATAAAATTTCAAGATGCATCCTAACATGAATGCAAATTCAACCATCATGTAGAGCTCAGAGAGTAGAACAATTTGTTAATTGGCACATCTCCAAGTGAGCAACATGAACAAAGTTACAACACTCACAAGATGCCTAAATGGTGTTTCAGACCACAATAACTAAAGAGTTTCAGCAGTAACATCATTTAGCAATTTGGCAATGAAGATTAGAGCATTTATATGGATCGTAAGATGAATGCAAAGCACACCATCATGTAGATCATGAAGAGCAGAACATGTGCATATCAAGATCATCACCAAGGGGCAAGCATGAACAAAGTTATCACATGGCAAACATGAACACATTATGTTGATTTCCGGGGATATAGAATAAAACAACCTCTCTGGTCAAACTGGATCTCGGGGCCCCGAGGCGATGCGGGCTGCGTTTGGATCGGTGGTCGGGGGCGAGGTGGATCTGGGACGATGGGGTCCCGGTGGCGGTTCCGGCGACGACAGTGGCTGGAGAAGCGGGCGGAGGAGGTCACCGACTCAGGGACGGGGCGGATCCGGACGCTCCTGCCCGGATCTGGCCAGAGCGGTGACCGGAGACGGTGGTGAGGGGCGCGGGGACGCGGGTATGGCAGGCGGCACGACACGACACTGATGCATAGGCGAGGCAATGGCGCGGGCGAGGTGCAACGTCGCGGAGCTCAGGTGGCGCGAGGACACGGTGACCGGAGACGACGGCGACGAGGTCCGGCGGGGTCGGGACGATGGCGGGGCGACGAGGCGGAGTTTCGGCCTGGCACTATGGTTCTGGCGAGGCAGCGGCGGAGATCGGCGGCGTGCGGGATCCCTCTGGCCCGATCTGTGCCGGGAGGGCCGCAGTGGCCGGAGCGGACCGGGGGCCACGTGGCGGCTTGGGAGAGACTGGAGGGGCGGCTAGTGGCGGCGCTCGCGAGTGGGGTGGCTCCAAGTGGCAGCAGACGGGAGGCTCGGCACATAAAATGAGGTGGGAGGTTGGAGGAGGCCAAAAATAGCATATGGGGGTGTTTATATAAGGAATGGGTTAGGGTTTAGAGGGTTTTGGGTGGTTTTTGAGCCGTTTGATCTCGATCGGACGGCTCCGGCGAGCGGGGGTAGGTAGTTGGGCTAGGTGGGCTGTGAAAGAGGGGTTGGGCTGAAAGGACAGAAAAGAAGTGCAGCCGAGTAACAGTTTTCAGAGAACGAAAACGTCCAAGGTTAGATCGGCAACGGTGCCGCTATATGTTTAACGGTTGGCCTATCAAGCAAGCTCCGAATGCGATGAAATTTGGCAGACGGACTACCTATGCTATAACAAGACCGCACGCCAACTTCCACCCCATTCCGAGAACATTTTTATGCCACTAATAATAATAATATTTCGGAGGTGTCGCGTGCGCGTGCGAGTGTGTGTGGGCTCAGGATGGACAACAGAGAGAACTGGGAGGTCGAGCAACTATGAACGGATGCATGTTTTGAAAAGCATGTGGATGAAATGCACATTATGACATGGCAAAGTGCAACACGCCAGCGAATGACATGGCAACAACGATGAATTAATGGAATACATCTCGTGCATCGGTCTCGGGGTGTCACACTAACAAGACGGATAGAGAGAAGAATCCTGAAGAAATCCTAGCTAACCCACTAGTGTAGGAAGCTATTGCAGCAGTTGGTGCCCTAAAATTTCTAGATGGAGGTGGCTAGACCAAGATACAAGTTCCCCAAGTGGTATCTACCCCAACAATTTCCAAGGGGAATGCTATGGTCGCTGACTCAGGCGACTGATGTCTACTACGCACCCTTCTTCTTGTAGATGTTGTTGGGCCTCCAACTGCAGAGGTTTGTAGGACAGTAGCAAATTTCCCTCAAGTGGATGACCTAAGGTTTATCAATCCGTGGGAGGCATAGGATGAAGATGGTCTCTCTCAAACAACCCTGCAACCAAATAACAAAGAGTCTCTTGTGTCCCCAAGACACCCAATACAATGGTAAATTGCATAGGTGCACAAGTTCGGCGAAGAGATGGTGATACAAGTGCAATATGGATGGTAGATATAGGTTTTTGTAAACTGAAAATATAAAAACAGCAAGGTAACTAGTGGTAAACGTGAGCATAAACGGTGTTGCAATGATACTAGAGAAGGCCTAGGGTTCATACTTTCACTAGTGCAAGTTATCTTAACAAGGATAACATAATTGGATCATATTACTAGCCCTCAACATGCAACAAAGAGTCACTCCAAAGTCACTAATAGCGGAGAACAAACGATGAGATTATGGTAGGGTACGAAACCACCTCAAAGCTATTCTTTCTGATCGATCTATTCAAGAGTATGTAGTAACATTCAATCTATCATAGGGTTCGTACTAGAATAACACCTTAAGACACAAATCAATCAAAACCCTACTGTCACCTAGATACTCCATTGTCACCTCAAGTATCCATGGGCATGATTATACGGTATGCATCACACAATCTCAGAAACATCTATTCATCCAACACATAGAACTTCAAAGAGTGCCCCAAAGTTTCTATCGGAGAGTCAAGACGAAAACGTGTGCCAACCCCTATGCATAGATTCCCAAGGTCACGGAACCCCCAAGTTGATCACCAAAACATACATCAAGTGGATCACATGATATCCCATTGTCACCACAGATAAACATGCGTAGGACATACATCAAGTGTTCTCAAATCCTGAAAGACTCAATCCGATAAGATAACTTCAAAGGGAAAAATTAATCCATTACAAGAGAGTAGAGGGGGAGAAGAAGACCCAACTAGAATAGCAAAGCTCGCGATACATCAAGATCGTGCCATCTCAAGAACACGAGAGAGAGAGAGAGAGATCAAACACATAGCTACTGATACATACCCTCAGCACCGAGGGTGAACTACTCCCTACTCATCATGGAGAGCGCCGGGATGATGAAGATAGCCACTGGAGAGGGATTCCCCCCTCCAGCAGGGTGCCAGAACTGGTGTAGAGTGATTTTCGGTGGCTATAGAGGCTTTCGGCTGCGGAACTCCCGATCTAGGTTAATTTCTGGAGGTTCCAGTATTTATAGGAATTTTTGGAGTCGGGGCCAAGTAAAGGGGAGCTACGGGCCATCCTCGAGATAGGGGGGCGCGCCCTCCACCCTCGAGGGCAGCCCGTGGCTCTCCTGGCCCACCTCTTTTGCTTCGAGGGCTTCTTTTGGTCCAGAAAAAATCATAAAAAATTGGCTCGTCAATTGGACTCGGTTTGATATTCCTTTTCTGTAAAACCCTAAAACAGGAGAAAAACAGAAACTGCCACTAGGCTCTGGGTTAATAGGTTAGTCCCAAAAATCATAAAAAAGTGTATATAAAAGCCCATAAGACATCCTAGAAGGATAATATAATAGCATGGAACAATCAAAAAATTATAGATACGTTGGAGACGTATTAGCATCCCCAAGCTTAATTCCTGCTCGTCCTTGAGTAGGTAAATGATAAAGAAAGAATTTTTGATGTAGAATGCTAACCAATATAGTTTTTCAATGTAATTCTCTTAATTGTGACATGAATGTTCAGATCTGAAAGATTCATGATAAAAGTCTATATTGACATAAAAATAATAATACTTCAAGCATACTAACAGAGCAATCATGTCTTCTCAAAATCATAGAGTGTAGGCTATGCTCCCTCGTTATCACACTAAATATTCATATCATGCACAACCCCGATTTCAGCTAAGCACTTGTTTTCATACTCTATCTTTTCAAACCTTTCAACTTTAACGCAATACATGAGCGTGAGCCATGGACCTAGCACAATGGGTGGAATAGAGGTGGTTGTGGAGAAGACAAAAAGGTGGGAGATAGTCTCACATCGACTAGGCGTATCAACGGGCTATGTAGATGCCCATCAATAGATATCAATGTGAGTGAGATTGCCATGCAACGGATGCACTAGAGCTAAATACAAATGAAAGCTCAACAAAAGAAACTAGTGGGTGTGCATTCAACTTGCTTGCTCACGAAGACCTAGGGCATTTGATGAAGCCCATCGTTGGAATATACAAGCCAAGTTCTATAATGAAAATTCCCACTAGTATATGAAAGTGACTAAACATGAGACTCTCTACAATGAAGAACATGGTGCTACTTTGAAGCACAAGTGTGGAAAAAGATAGTAGCAATTGTCCCTTTTTTCCTTTTCTTTTTTTTCTTCTTTTTTTGGGCCTTTCTTTTTTTTCTTTGGCCTTTCCCTTTTTTTCTTTTTTTTGTGAAGGGGCTTTATAGATTTAGCCTTTCCTCCCATGGGACAATGCTCTAATAATGATGATCATCACACTTTCATTACAACACGAAATTATAACTCGATACTACAACAACAAGGTACGACTCTATATGAATGCCTCCGGCGGTGTGCCGGTATGTGCAATGAAACAAGAGTGACATGTATGAAAAGTTATGCATGGTGGCTTTGCCACAAATACGATGTCAACTACAAGATCATGCAATGGCAATATGACGATATGATGCGTGTCATATGAATGGAACGGTGGAAAGTTGCATGGCAATATATCTCGGAATGGCTATGGAAATGCCATGATAGGTAGGTATGGTGGCTGTTTTGAGGAAGGATATATAGTGGGTTTATGGCACCGGCAAAAGTTGTGCGGTACAAGAGAGGCTAGCAATGGTGGAAGGGTGAGAGTGCGTATAATCGATGGACTCAACATTAGTCATAAGAACTCATATACTTATTGAAAAAATCTACGAGTCATCAAAACAAAGCAATCAACGCATGCTCCTAGGGGGGAGGTTGGTAGGAGTTAACCATCGCGCACCCCCGACCTCCACACAAAGGTTGGCACTCTACAAATACCTCATGCTCTAACTTCGTCACATAGCGGTTCACCATACGTTCATGCTACGGCAATCTCTAACCTTAACACAAGAATTTCTAAATTTCATAATAACTCCACTAGCATGACTCTAATATCACTATCCTCATATCTCAGAACAATTATCAAGCATCCAACATCTCATTCAATTCAATGCACTTGGTGTGATTTTTTTTACTACATTGACTTTGGATGTCTATCATGTGAAGACTAGTTTCTTTAGCCTAAACACATTGCCATGCTGTTTTAATAGACTCTCAAATGGATATAAGTGAAGCATGAGATTTCATCTATTTCTTCAAAATAAAACCACCGCCGTGCTCTAAAAGATATACGTGAAGCACTAGAGCAAAAAACTATTCAACTCAGAAGATATAAGTGAAGCACATAGAGTAGTTGAATAATTATTTAACTATGTGAAGACCCTCTAACATTTAAGAACTTTATATCTTGGGGTAATATTCAAACATCAAGCAAAACAAAATAAACTAAATTGACACTCCAAGCAAAACACATATCATGTTGCGAATAAAAATATAGCTCCAAGTATAGTTACCGATGGATGAAGACGAAAGAGGGATGCCTTCCCGGTGCACCCCCAAGATTAGGCTTTTGATTATCTTGAATTTACTTGGGGTGCCATGGGCATCCCCAATCTTAGGCCTTTTCTACTCCTTGTTTCGTAGTCCATCAAAGCAATACTCAAAACTTGAAAACTTCACAACACAAAACTTAGACAAAAATTCTCGTGAGCTCCGTTAATATAAGAAAGCAAACAACTACTCAAAGTTACAGCACTGAATTCATTCTTTGTTTATATTGGTGTTAAACCTACTGTACTCCAACTCCTCTATGGTTCATATCCTCCAATACTACTCATAGATGCATCGGAATAAGCAAACAACACACGAAAAACAGAATCTGTCAAAGACAGAACAGTCTGTAGTAATCTGCAGGGTTCGCCTACTTATGGTACTCCAAAAAAATCAAACTAAATTGTTAAATTTGCGGAATTTTTCTACCAATCATCTGCAAAATAAATCAATTAAAAATCATGCTCCAGTAAAATCCCACGACTAATTTAGCGAGCGCTAACGATTCTGTTTTTCACAGCAAGATCATATAAACTTCACACAAGTCTTCCCAAAGGTTCTACTTGGCACAAACACTAAACGAAACATGAAACCACATCTAATAAGAGGCTAGATGAAATATTTATTCCCTAACAGCAACAAAAACAAAGAAAATAAAATAAAGTTGGGTTGCCTCCCAACAAGCGCTATCGTTTAATGCCACTAGCTAGGCATGATGATTTCAATGATGCTCGCATAAAAGATAAGAATTGAAACATAACGGGAGCATCATGAAGCATATGAATAGCACATTTAAGTCTAACCCACTTCCTATGCATAGGGTTTTTGTAAGCAAACAACTTATGGTAACGAGAATCAACTAGCATAGGAAAGCAAAACAAGCATAGCTTCAAAAAAATTAAGCACATAGAGAGGAAACTTGATATTATTGCAATTCCTACAAGCATATGTTCCTCTCTCATAATAAATTTCAGTAGCATCATGAATGAATTCAACAATATAACCAGCACATAAAGCATTCTTTTCATGATCTACTTGCATAGAAATTTTACTACTCTCCACATAAGCAAAATTCTTCTCATTCATAGTAGTGGGAGCAATCTCAACAAAATAACTAGCATGTGAAGCATAATCCAATTGAAAACTAAAATCATGATGAAAAGTTTCATGGTTATCATTATTCTTAATAGCATACAAGTCATCACAATAATCATCATAGATAGCCACTTTGTTCTGATAATCAATTGGAACCTCTTCCGAGATAGTGGATTCATCACTAAATAAAGTCATGACCTCTCCAAATCCACTTTCATCCATATAATCATCATAAATAAGAGGCATGCTTTCATCATAATAAGTTTTATCATCAAAACTTGGGGGACTAAAAATATCATCTTCATGAAACATAGCTTCACCAAGATTGTGGGTTTGCCTATCATTAGCATCATAGATATTCAAAGGATTCACACTAACAACATTGCAATCATGCTCATCATGCACATACTCTATGCCAAGCATTTTATGTAATTCTTCTTCTAGTACTTTAGCACAATTTTCCTTCCCATCATTTTCATGAAAGATATTAAAAAGATGAAGCATATGAGGTAACCTTAATTCCATTTTTTATAGGTTTCTTTTATAAACGAAACTAGTGATAAAACAAGAAACTAAAAGATTCGATTGCGAGATCTAAAGATATACCTTCAAGCACTAACCTCCCCGGCAACGGCGCCAGAAAAGAGCTTGATGTCTACTACGCACCCTTCTTCTTGTAGATGTTGTTGGGCCTCCAAGTGCAGAAGTTTGTAGGATAGTAGCAAATTTCCCTCAAGTGGATGACCTAAGGTTTATCAATCCGTGGGAGGCGTAGGATGAAGATGGTATCTCTCAAACAACCCTGCAACCAAATAACAAAGAGTCTCTTGTGTTCCCAACACACCCAATACAATGGTAAATTGTATAGGTGCACTAGTTCGGCGAAGAGATGGTGATACAAGTGCAATATGGATGGTAGATATAGGTTCTTGTAAACTGAAAATATAAAAACAGCAAGGTAACTAGTGGTAAACGTGAGCATAAACGGTGTTGCAATGATAGTAGAGAAGGCCTAGGGTTCATACTTTTGTTAGTGCAAGTTCTCTCAACAAGGATAACATAATTGGATCATATTACTAGACCTCAACATGCAACAAAGAGTCACTCCAAAGTCACTAATAGCGGAGAACAAACGAAGAGATTATGGTAGGGTACGAAACCACCTCAAAGCTATTCTTTCTGATCGATCTATTCAAAAGTCTGTAGTAACGTTCAATCTATCATAGAGTTCGTACTAGAATAACACCTTAAGACACAAATCAATCAAAACCCTAATGTCACCTAGATACTCCATTGTCACCTCAAGTATCCATGGGCATGATTATACGATATGCATCACACAATCTTAGAATCATCTATTCAACCAACCATAGAACTTCAAAGAGTGCCCCAAAGTTTATATCAGAGAGTCAAGACGAAAACGTGTGCCAACCCCTATGCATAGATTCCCAAGGTCACGGAACCCGCAAGTTGATCACCTAAACATACATCAAGTGGATCACATGATATCCCATTGTCACCACAGATAAACACGCGCAAGACATACAGCAAGTGTTCTCAAATCCTTAAAGACTCAATCCGATAAGATAACTTCAAAGGGAAAACTCAATCCTTTACAGGAGAGTAGAGGTGGAGAAGAAGACCCAACTAGAATAGCAAAGCTCGTGATCCATCAAGATCGTGCTATCTCAAGAACACGAGAGAGAGAGATCAAACACATAGCTACTGATACATACCCTCAGCACCGAGGGTGGACTACTCCCTCCTCGTCATGGAGAGCGCCGGGATGATGAAGATAGCCACCGAAGAGGGATTCCCCCCTCCGACAGAGTGCCAGAACGGGTGTAGATTGGTTTTCGATGGCTACAGAGGCTTTCTGCGGTGGAACTCCCGATCTAGGTTAATTTCTGGAGGTTCTAGTATTTATATGAATTTTTGGAGTCGGGGCCAAGTAAAGGGGAGCTACGGGCCGTCCTCGAGATAGGGGGCACGCCCCCCTTCCCAGGGCGCGCCCACTACCCTCGAGGGCAGCCCGTGGCTCTCCTAGCCCACCTCTTTTGCTTCGGGGGCTTCTTTTGGTCCAGAAAAAGTCATAAAAAATTGGCTCGTCAATTGGACTCCGTTTGATATTCCTTTTCTGTAAAACCCTAAAACAGGAGAAAAACAGAAACTGGTACTGGGCTCTGGGTTAATAGGTTAGTCCCAAAAATCATATAAAAGTGTATATAAAAGTCCATAAGACATCCTAGAGGGATAATATAATATCATGGAACTATAAAAAATTATAGATACATTGGAGACGTATCAGCGACCAGATGGCTCTGAGCCTGGCACTAAGTGCTCCTAAGGCGGACTTGGGGTCGTCCGAAATGAGCCTATTATGGGTACTGTTGGCCCTGACCTGGTGAAGGTTGTCACTCTGGTTACTCCACCGGCCAACCCTCTCGAGATGGAGTCAGCTCCTGATGCACCTGCTCGAGTCGCAGTTACTATTGTAGCTGGTGAACCTATTGCAACCGTTGTAGCAACAACTGAGGGCCGAACTCAAACTGGTGGTGATGGTAGAGCTAAGTACAACATGGTGGCGCCTGAAGGTGCTGATAACCTATTGCAACCCCCCGGCTTTGGGCCGACCCTGTAGTTCACCAAGTAAGAGAAAGTTTGGACTATTGATGGACTATTTAAAAAAAAGGTAACGAGGAACAATATGATTGGCAAGAAGAAAACAGGACATGTGACTTCAGTGATGGGTAAGAGAGGTGGTCGTGAGAATGACGGGGCTGCGGATGCATAGGCTACATGACTAGGGGAGGGAGTGGACAAGGGCAAGAAAGTGTGCCCTACATGGATGCCCGAAGATGGTAAGGAGGATAACAAGGAACACTACAAAAAAACACATATCTATGACATTTTGGCACATACGATTTTTTTTCTGTCATGCGTATGACACTTCTATGATGATAATTGTGACAAAACTTGGTATCATCATAGATGTGGTGGGGTCCTATTTCTATGACAAAAATTCATGACAGAAAATGGGCTTTTCGTACTTGGCGGGCCGGAGACGCACCTGCATGACATTCTTTGGGACGTCCATGACGGAAAAAATCATAGGAGAAGTGAGGGTGAGGAAACATTCAGGGATTTCCCGGTTATTCTGGGTGGTCGGGGCGGAGCGACACACGGAGGTTTGCACGTTTCTCTCGTATACGTACGCGTGTGTGTGCGAGGCATTGGAACTCGAGCAAGGCATTCGCTTACTGAACCCGAGCGATTGCACTAGCTATGTTACTGAAACCGAGCGATTGATCCCTTGGTTTTTAACTCAACCCGTGCGATTCCTTCGCTACTGCTGCTAACTGAACCAGATCGATCGATCAATCTCTGTTGCTGCTTATCGAAGCCGATCAAACCTGCTGCATCTTGATGAACATTGACTGTGGGGGGTTGGTTGAATGATTAGAGACTCGTGGTTGGGGTTAAATTAATACTTCCCGATGGGGCTTGGATGAACATGACGCAATGGTAGTAGGTCATTGCCGCTGGATGAACAGGACCCCAAGAGGAGGCCGCCATAGCCGAGCTAGTTGGGGGTGGATGAACAGGACCCCATGGAGTGCTGGTTGAACAATAGTCGTTGGATGCTGGATGAACGGTAGCCTGTGGATGAATAGTTGCCCATGGATGAACAGTGTTTGGTGGAGGCAGGAGGAACACGCAGTGGATGAACAGTAGCATGTGGAGTTCGGAGGAAGTCGACTGTGGATCAACAGTAGCCCTTGGAGGCTGGAGCGAGGCAGTAGAAGGTGGATGAACAACAGCCCAATGAGTCCCGTTTTGCGGCACGCCACACCCCTCCCGATGAACAGGACCCCATTTTGACCGTAGGCGCTCCAACACAAGTCCATTTCCTCCGTTTTGCGGTACGCCACACCCGTCCCGATCAACAGGACCTTGTTTCGACCTAGGCACTCGAACAGAAGTTCGTTTCCTCCATTTTGTGGTACACCAGACCCTTCCCGATGAAAAGGACCCCGTTTCGACCATACACGGTTGAACAAAAGACCATTTCCTCCGTTCTACGGTATGCCACACCTCGTTTCGGTTGTTCCATCCAAGCCGGTTGGCTCCCGATGAACATGACGTATTCCGACCCAGTCGGTTGCCTCCCGATGAACACAACATTGTTTCCTCAGTTCTGGCCCAGCCGGTTGGTTGCCGATGAAGACGATGTCGTCGTTGTACACGTTAGAGATCCCGCCCATATGTACTTACATAGCCGTATTTAATTTCTTGTAGCATGGTTATACGCACGTGTACACAATATAGACGGGACTGCGTGACATGCTACGTCTGCGCCTCTACTACAACACGTGCAGCTCCTTACTCCGCCATAGTTTATCGCTGCAGAGAGACCGATTAACCAGTATGTACGTTCACTTTCGCGACCAGACAGACAACCCTGCGTACGGTTCGACCGGATGGGTCTTGGCTGTCAAGGAGGATAAGGAGGCACTTCCTTGCATGCGAAGATATAGTTGGTGGGTCCTAGCTGCCAGGGGGAAGAATCATTTTTTCCAGTAATATGGACGCACTTCCTTGCATGCAAAGATGTAGCTGGTGGGTCCCAGCTGTCAGGGGGGAACGTTTTTGTCCGCAAAATACGGTAGCCCTTCTGGTGGGTCCCCTCTGTCAGGTGGACGAATCATTATTTTGTGCATAATAAGGAGATACTTCCTTACCGCGGCCGTGGACCCAGCAGTCGGCCTCTCCATGTATAGTCCTCTTCTGATGGAAGTCGTTCCTTGACCACGTTAACCACGCCGCGTCGAGAGCACCAAGGCGGTGGACGACGGCGAGGCCTAGGAAGGGAATGACCCAGAGTCGGGGAAAACTTGGCGGTTGTTTCCCACGCGGAGGGGAGTACGAGGGTTTACTGGTTCGGCTGCAGTGTGAGGCTGACGTCACCAGAGAATAACAAGAGGTCTGGGTGATTACGTGGATGGCCAGGCCGGCGATAGAAGTAGGATGGTGTGGTCAGGCCTGCACGGCAGAATAGCTGGCCACGGGATGCAGGAGCACGCGGCACGGCCGGCGATGGTTTAGGAGGCTAGAGCAAGAAGACCAGAGATTCTAGAAGCATGATGGTCGTTGGATGGACATCGTACGATCATTGAACCTAGAATCATTTATATTGACTAAGTTGAAAAATCCTGGGTCCCCGTCAACTTATTAGGCCCACAAGTCAGCTTCCAAATATGGTGGGTCCCAGCTAGAAGGGGGCGTATTCATTTCTTTTCTGCGTAATAAAGAAGCAGATAGCTAGTGGGTCCGAGCTGTAAGCGGGAGGAACATTTTTTTGCGAATACAGAAGCCCTTCCGGTGGGTCCCGCTGTGAGGTGGAGGAATCATTATTTTGCACGTAATAAGGAGGCACTTCCATGCGTGCAGCTCTGGACTCAACTATCAGCCTCTCCATGTACAATCCTCCTCTAATGGATGTCATTCGTTGATCATGCCGCACTGATAGCACTAGGGCGGTGGACGACGGCGAAGCCTAGGAAGGGAACGACCCGGAGCCGGGCAAGACTCAGCTGTTGTTGCCCATGCGGTGGGGAGTACGAGGGTTTACTGGTTCAGCTTCCGTCGCGAGAAAATAACATGAGGTATGGGTGAGTAGAGGAATGGCTGGTCAGCGATGGAGTAGGGTGGGGCAGTGCGACCTGCATGGCAGCACAGCCGGCCATGGGAGGAGGGAGTAGGCTGTCCAACCGGCGCTGGTTTGGGCAGTTCGAGGAAGAAGATCAGATATTGAAGAGGCAACACGAATGTTGGATGTCGATCTCTTCTGCTAGAATCATTTGTGGACTAAGTTGACAAAGCCTTTCATACACGTCAACGTAGTAGGCCCACAAGTGAGCATCCAAATCAGTCCCGAACAACATACAGACAAAAATTTCTAGCCAGATTCAAATTAATTAAAAAATTAAACATACCTTAATTTAAAATCCAATGAAGTTTTACCCGCACAAAAATAATAAATTTTTTAATATAAAAATCCGAAAGAAAAGCGCAATTTGGAACTAATTGCTTGTTTGTTGTATTTTTTTCATTTTACGACCAATTTCTCATTACTTATACCCCATTTTCTGGGGAAGCCGAAGGCATCCCTCCTCGCCTGAAAAGATTTTCGGCCTAGCAGGGCGTAAAAAAGCAAGTATGCCTCCATTGGTTATTCTGCAAAAAACAAAATAGTTGGGCTTGCCATTTTCAGAAAGGAAAAAAACTGGGCCGGTCATGTGGTAAACATTAGGAAATAAAAGCCTGGGCTAGATGGGCCACATCTCCCGCACAACCTAGTTGATAGCCTGCCCCGTCCCGAAAACAAAAAAAATATTGCGCAAGCTGCTAGGTCCCGGGCGTCAGCAGCGCCTTGTGCAGTTATCTCGCTTATTGACTACATTGACGGTGGCGTGTGACCCTGATGTATACTACACAACCTTCTTCTTGTAGACTCGTGTTGGGCCTCCAAGCGCAGAGTTTTGTAGGACAGCAGCAATTTTCCCTCAAATGGATGACCTAAGGTTTATCAATTTGTGGGAGGCGTAGGATGAAGATGGTCTCTCTCAAACAACCCTACAACCAAATAAAAAAGAGTCTCTTGTGTCCCCAACACACCCAATGCAATGGTAAATTGTATAGGTGCACTAGTTCGGTGAAGAGTGTAATATGGATGGTAGATATAGGTTTTTCTAATCTAAAAGTATAAAAATAGAAAGGTAACTAATGATAAAAGTGAGCACAAACGGTATTGTAATGCTTCGAAACAAGGCCTAGGGTTCATACTTTCACTTGTGCAAGTTCTCTCAACAATGTTAACATAAATAGATCATACAACAATCCCTCAACGTGCAACAGAGAGACACTCCAAAGTCACTAATAGCAGAGAAAAAATGAAGGGATTGTTGTAGGGTATGAAACCACCTCAAAGTTATTCTTTTTGATCAATTTATTGGGCTATTCCTATAAGTGTCACAAACAGCCCTACAGTTCGTACTAAAATAACACCTTAAGGCACACATCAACCAAAACCCTAATGTCACCTAGATACTCTAATGTCACCACAAGTATCCGCGGGTTTGATTGTACGATATGCTTCACACAATCTCAAATTTATCTGTTCAAACCAACACAAAGAAATTCAAAGAGTGCCCCGAAGTTTCTATCGGAGAGTCAAGACGAAAACGTGTGCCAACCCCTATGCATAAGTTCACACGGTCACTGAACCCGCAAGTTGATCACCAAAACATACATCAAGTGGATCACATGAATATCCCATTGTCACCATAGATAAGCACATGCACGACATACATCATGTGTTCTCAAATCCTTAAAGACTCAATCCGGTAAGATAACTACAAAGGGATAACTCAATACATTACAAGAAGGTAGAGGGGGAGAAACATCATAAGATCAAACTATGATAGCAAAGCTCGCTATACATCAAGATGGTGCCAAATCAAGAACACGAGAGAGAGAGAGAGAGAGATCAAACACATAGCTACTGGTACATACCCTCAGCCCGGAGGGTAAACTACTCTGTCCTCGTCATGGAGACCGCCGCGATGATGAAGATGGCCACCGGTGATAGTTTCCCCCTCCGGCAGGGTGCCCGAACGGGCTCCCAATTTGTTTTTCGTGGCTACAGAGGCTTGCGGCGGCGGAACTTCTGATTTAGGTTTATTTTCGAAGGTTTCCCTATTTATAAGAATTTTTGGCGTCGAGGACAAGTCAGGAGGACCCACGAGGCAACGACAAGGTAGGAGGGCGCGTCGTAGGGGAGTGGGCGCGCCCCTCACCCTTGTGGTGGCCTAGTGTCTCTTCTGGTCCATCTCCGGTACTCCGTGGGCTCCTTTTGGTCCATAAAAAAGCACCATAATTTTTCAAGGGAATTGGACTCCATTTGATATTCCTTTTCTGTGAAACCCAAAAACAAGGAAAAAACAGAAACTGGCACTGGGCTCTAGGTTAATAAGTTAGTCCCAAAAATGATATAAAATAGCATATTAATGCATATAAAACATCCAAAACTGATAATATAATAGCATGGAACAATAAAAAATATAGATACGTTGGAGATGTATCAAGCATCCCCAAGCTCAATTCATGCTCGTCCTCGAGTAGGTAAATGATAAAAACAGAATTTTTGATGTGGAATGCTACCTAACATATTTATCAATGTTATTCTCTTTATTATGGCATGAATATTCAGGTCTGTATGATTCTAGCAAAAGTTTATGTTGACATGAGAACAATAATATTTCAAGCATTCTAGATAGTAAATCATTAAGCTTCAAAAATAACATGCATTACTAGGAAAAGGCATGTTAGTGGCGCACTTGTTTTGGCCATTAATGGCGCACTACAGGTGCGCCACTACTACCACGCCATTTCAAAAAACAAAATCCATTTTTTTTCCAAAAAACTATATGTTACTAGTGGCGTACCTAGCAAATGGTGCGCCACTAGTAAGTTTGATTCTTTTTCATATTTCCCCCTCTAGATCTTAAAAGCCCCATAACATTCGTTCTGTTAGGTTTTTTGAGATTTTGAAAATGTTCAGCGGAGTTCCCCCGGTTGAATTTGGATGTAACTTTTCGAGTAGATGATTTTTCATATAAAAAACTTTTTAATCCGAGTTCGTATGCAAAAGTTATGCTTGTTTTACTAAATCCAGAGAGATTTTGCAAATAAAGTCGAAATTCATATTTGTAAATTTTCCCAATAACTAGACCACATATCACATGGAAAACTTATTTTATTTTTATTTTTTTGACATTTCCATCATTTTCTTTTATTTTTTAAAAACTGAAAAGGCAGTCCACAGGGTGGGTGCATTTGGTGAAATTTGGACATAGTAATGGCGCACCTTTACAAAGTGCGCAATTACTATGTGTATGACTTGGTCAAACCTTAGTCAAAGTTAGTAATGGCGCACTTTTTATAGGTGCACCATTACTAAGTTTGACATAGTAATGGCGCAGCTCGTGTGCGGAGCGACATTACTAGTGTTGAAAAAAAAACGAAAAAAAAATTTAGTAGTGGCGCACCGTGGGTGCGGTGCGCCATTACTAGTTAAACTAACTAGTAATGGCGCACTATACCTTGGTGCGCCACTACTAACATTTTTTTTCAATTTTTTTATAACTAGTAATGGCGCACCGCACACCAGGTGCGCCATTAGTAATTTGATAGTAATGGCGCACCTATATCTGGTTAGCAGTGGCGCACCACATGCATGGTGCGCCATTAGTGTCAATATAATCTATAGCCCTTTTCCTAGTAGTGATGGCTAAAGAAAGTTATCCCTACAAAATCATATAGTCTTATTATGCTCCCTCTTCTCAACACAAGGTAACAATACCCACCCTGATGTCAGCCAAGCAATTGGTTCATACTTTTTAATGTGCTTTAGCCTTTTCAACTTTTCAAGCAATATATGAGCGTGAGCCATGGATATAGCACTATGGGTGGAAGAGAATGTGGTAATAGACAAAAAGGAGGGAGAAACTCTCACATCCATTAGGCAAATCAATGGACTATGGAGATGTCCATCAATCGATATCAATGTGAGTGAGTAGGGATTGCCATGTAATGGATGCACTAGAGCTATAAGTGGTTTAAAGCTCAAAAGACAACTAGTGGGTGTGCATCAACTTGCTTGCTAATGAAGACCTAGGGAATTTTAGGAAGCCCATCATTGGAATATACAAGCCAAGTTCTATAACGAAAATTCCCACTAGTATATGAAAGGGACAACATAGGAGACTCTCTATCATGAAGAACATGGTGCTACTGTGAAGCACAAGTGTGGAAAAAGATAGTAACATTGCCCCTTCTCTCTTTTTCTCTCGTTTTTTTATTTTTATTTTGGGCTCTTTGGCCTCTTTTTTTTGGTGGTCTTCTTTAGCCTCTTTTATTTATTTGGGATTCATTGGCCTCTTTTATTTTTGATAACCTCACATGGCACAATGTTCTAATAATGATGATCATCACACTTTTATTTACTTACAACCCGATATTACAACTCGATACTAGAACAAATATATGACCCTATATGGATGCCTCTGGCAGTGTACCAGGATGTGCAATGATCAAGAGTGACATGTATATAAAAAATATGAACGGTGGCCTTGCCACAAATACTATGTCAACTACATGATCATGCAAAGCAATATGACAATGATGATGCGTGTCATAATAAAAGGAACGGTGGAGTTACATGGCAATATATCTCGGAATAGCTATGGAAATGCCGTAACATTTAGGTATGGTGGCTGTTTTCAGGAAGGGTATAAGGTGGTTGTATGCACCGGCAAAAGTTGCGCGACACAAGAGTGGCTAGCAAGGTGGAAGGGTGAGAGTGTTTATAATCCATGGACTCAACATTAGTCAGAAAGAACTCACATACTTATTGCAAAAAAGTTTATTAGCCCTCGAATCAAAGTACTACTACGCATGCTCCTAGGGGGGTGTTTGTAGGAGTTAACCATCGCGCGCCCCTAACCTTCACACAAAGGTAAACAATCAAGACACAAGCGCTTCAATTCAGTTACACGGTTAGGAGACCATCCGTGCATGCTACGGGAATCACGAACATTAACAGGATCGTTTCCTCAATCCCACAATTTACTACTAGCATGATTCTAATATAACCATCCTCATATCTCAAAACAATCACAAGGAATCAATACTTCTCATACTATTAAATGCTCTATATGAAAGTTTTTATTATATCTGCCTTGGAGGCCCACCATGCTGTTTAGAGACTCTCAAAATAATATAAGTGAAGCATGAGAGTTCATCAATTTCTATAAAATAAAACTGTCGTCATGCTCTAAAAAGATATAAGTGAAGCACTAGAGCAACTGACAAACTACTCCAAAAGGATATAAGTGAAGATCAATGATGTAACGCCCAAGATGCGACTATATCTCCCACGTGTCGAGGCACAACTTAGAGGCATAATCGCATTTTGGTATGATCGCAAGATGGTCATCTTCACATATTCCCATGTACAAGAATAAAGGGGAAAATACATAGTCGGCTTACAATCGCCACTTCACAAAATGCATAAATAAGTCATACATTCATCCAAGTACAATCATGGTCGGCCCTAGTAGGAACCACTACTGATTGTCGGGGAACGTCACATACATTCGCCCACGTTCCTCATCGAACTCCCACTTGAGTTCCTGGCCATCAACTGAATCGTACTCGGTTGTACTTGCACCTGTGTTTGTAGTAAACTATGAGTCATGAGGACTCAACAATCCCATTCCCGGGTATCAAAACTATCAAAGCCTTTGGGTAAGGAGAAAGTGTATAAGTGGGCTGCTGCAAGCGCTAAGCGTAGATGAGGTGCCTAGCTTACGTATCTTCAGAGCGAGAAGAGAAGTGAAAGCCATCGGTCGTGAACTACTCATGATCACTAGATAATCCTATCTACCTGCGAGTCATCCATAACCCAGCCGTGTTCTCTTCCCGAACTCCCTCGAAAAGAGGCCACCACGACTACTCACATGGTACAGTATTATGTTTGAGTTATTGCGTCAAGTTATATACAATCGGATATTAACAAATTCCAATCCGCCACATAACCGCGGGCACGGCTTTCGAAAGATCATAAACCTACACGGGTGTCCCAACTTAGCCCATCACAAGCTCTCGCGATCAACAGAGGTAAAAACCCCTTATCTTAGGGACTACTCGGTCAGACTCGGAATCCCGGTGTACAAGATATTTCGACAATGGTAAACAAGTCCAGCAAGACCTCCCGACGTGTCGACACCCTGATAGGAGCCGCGCGTATCTCGTCTCAGGCCACAATCGTATAGGTCAGCCTACGGGTAATACAAGATACTTCTAGTTTCCCAAGGCTGCCCCGTAGTCCGCCCAGTTTAGATCAATACTCATGAGGAGCATTGGCCATGGTTGTCAATTAATTCCTCGGGTGCTAGCCGGTCCCTATGCAAGTTTTAGTTATTAGGCAAATGGTAAAACCAATGTTGGGCCTTGCTGAAGGAGTTTTATTCAAAGCAAACTATCAAGGGGTCCCCATATACCCAACCACGTTAGGAACACAAAATCAAGAAACATAACACCGGTTTATCCGTTCTTCAGGCAGCATGAGTGGAACAAAATACCGAGGAAAAGGCCAAGCCTTCCACCCATTGCCATGTATATAGGTTCTATAATGTAAATAATAGATATTGTGTTATTTCCGAAAACCCAATCCACATGGAGAAAACTTCATCTTCATCTGCAGCTAGCAACGCTATAAGAGGGGGCTTGAGCAAAAGCGTAACTTAGCCAAACAATGGTTTGCTAGGTAGGTAGTTAGAGGTTTCATGGCAAGGTTGGGGCTGACATGCAAAAGGATAGGTATCGCAACATAGCAATAGAGCGAGGCATCTAACATAGAAACAATAGAGGTGATATCAAGGAATGGTCATCTTGCCTGGTAAGTCTTCGGTGTAATCGGGACCTTACTCTTCGTAATTGTACTCAGCGGCTGTATCGACCTCGGAATCAAACTCGTCTACCGGTGCTACCCAACATAAACAAGCATCCACATAAACACACATGGCAAGAAGAGAACACATGCTATGCAAGAGGAATGCAAGTATGATGCTACAGAGCTACCGGTATGAAAGGAGATGAAGCCGGGAAGGACATGTGAAGACATGATGGATGTGGGAAAGATCTTGGCAAACCAAGCATGCCACTGTATAGATTGAAAGATTTCAGTCAAAATCGATATAATGATCATCGGATGCACGGTTTGCAAATGGCAAGCAAAATAAGATGCAACGCAAAACTGAAGTTAACAGCAACATGGCCACTTTGGTGCAAAGTTTAAATATGGTACAACACCCAAACATGATGAAAAAAGGCATCGATGTGAAGTATACATGATTCTCAACATAAATACACTCGGAGCACACCCAGAAACTTACTGGAACATAATTAAACTAGCATGGCAAGATTCAATAAGTTAACAGGTTTTCAGACTTGGTAAAAATTACTGGACATGCAACCAGGAACAATATGTTGCTGCCATTGGAGGCACATAACAGCAAGCAAAACAATTATAACAAGCATGAAAATTACATGAGAATGAAGAAGACATAAAATAATTCGAATTAATCCAAAGAAAGAATTCATTCCATGTAAGGGTTGATTAACATGAGCTTTACCAAATTGAATATTCTGTTAACAGGCTGACAGTTCAGATTTCAAGCCTTCTGAGAGCAAGATAACAGCAAGCTACAGCAGGGCATAAATGCAAACAAAGGCATGGATTGATAGAAAAATACATGGACATCAAGACATGCTCACTAGTTATTCCAAAACATGCATGGAAAAGATTGTGGCTTCAAGTTTACATGGCAACATGTTATAACAGATTCCAGACTTAGCAGTTTTTCACTAAGTATAAAAACAAGAACAATGACATGGCATGTTTACACACTTGTTCAAGTCACCACAGAGCATATCCTGAAAAAAATTACACCACTTCAAAGATAACATGATTAAGCTCGTAAAACATGTTGACATGTGGCTCAAAAGAAAATCACACAAAATGCTATGAAAAAGACAAATCAGCAAGTTGTAACAATTTCAGCATCTTAACGGCAACAAGCACTTTGGCAAATGTATCCATCACAAAGACAATCACAAGACGAACATGTTGACATATCATACACTCCATTTGGACCAACATGCACAAAGATACGACCTCACAAACATGCTAATATATTGTTGACAGACAACTAGAGCCGACCAGTAACATCACATAGCAGTTTGGCAACAAAGATTAAGACATCAAGATGGATCACAACATGCTCAAAACTCATGCCAACACTCAGAGCACTTAGAGACGAACGTTTCCATATATCATATGCGCGATTTGGAGCTACATGCATGGAGATATGACATGATGAAGAGGGGCATAATATAAGGATTTTGGGACTTAGTGGAATTTTTACCCCCGCGAAAGTCAACGGGATGAGGAAGAGCTGGACGGGGATATCCGGGCGCGGTGGAGGAGTTTGGCTCGTCTCCTGGTGGATTTGGTCCAGTTCCAGCCGGATCTCACCGGAGATGGGCCGGCGGCGGCGATGACGAGCGGTGGCGGCCGGAGCTTCGACGACGGCGGTGGCGAGGCAGCACCGGTGACGGAAGGCGAGCCCGCGGCGGTGGGACGATGCGGCCAAGGCGCGCGCCGGCGAGGAGGCAGTGGTGCGGGGTCACGGTACGGTGGCGCTTCCAGGAGGCGGGCCGACGGCGGGGTAGGCGCGGCGGCGTGGCGGTGATGGCGACACGGTGGCGAAGCCGGCCGGTGGCGGGCGAAGGCGCGTGGCCCAGTTCGGCCCGGGGCGGGCCGGACTCGGGCCCCAGCGGGATTCGGCGGCGGGAGGAGAGAGAGCGCGGCGGGATGATGTGTTGCCCTCTGGTTGGCCGTGCGGCTGCGACGGACACATCCAGCCAGGATGGACGTGTCCGGCGGCGCGGAGGAGCTCGGGCTAGGGTTTTTACCCGAAAAATGGACGTGGGGGGCTATTTTTATAGGTAGAGTGAGCTACGAGAGGGCTATTGAGGTTCAGTTTTCGCCCACACGATCGTGATCCAACGACGAAGAGCATGGAGGAGGTTTAGATGGGCTAGTGGGCTGGTGAGAAGGGATGCTAGGGTAAAAGAGAAAAGGCTTCCGATAGTTAACACAGTTAACCGTTGGGGCGTCAAACGACCTCCAAAAGGAACGAAATTTGACAGGCGGTCTACCGGTGATATACCAAGACCACTCGACAACTCTCGACCCATACAGAGGATGTTTTTACCCCGCTCATGAAACAAGACATGAGAGGTGCGACGGGTGCCGTGTGAGAGAGTCGGATTCCTAAATGGACAATGGAGAGGACGGAGATGATACAACTACACACGGATGCAAGTGTGACGATGCCAATGCAATGCACATGATGGAGATGACATGGTGATATTCAACACATGCTCAAACCAAAAACACAAAACCTGAAATGAAGGAGGAGGCCAGAGTGGAATTTATTAAGTCAACGATGAATATATTGCCATATTGGGAATTGTTACATCTGGGGCATTATAAACTCTCCTCCACTACAAAAAGATCTATTCCCGAGATCTAGGACTGAAAGAACTCCGGATATTCAGAATGGAGGTGATCCTCGCGTTCCCACGTAGCTTCTCGATCGGTATTGTGTGACCACTTCACTTTCAGGAACTTGATTGATTTGTTGCGAGTCTTGCGCTCGGTCTCTTCAAGGATAGCAATGGGGTGCTCATTATAAGACAAGTTGGCTTGAAGATCAATTTCTTCGAAGGCGACGGTGCACTCCGGCATCTTGAAGCACTTGCGGAGTTTTGAACGTGGAACATGTCTCGCACGTTGGAGAAGTTTGGAGGAAGCTCGAGTTGGTAGGCGAGGTCGCCCCTTTTCCCAACAATCTTGAAAGGGCCCACATATCTTGGAGCTAGGTTGCCCTTGATACCGAACCTCTGAGTACCCTTCATAGGAGAAACACGGAGATAAACATGATCTCCAATGTCGAAAGCCTAGTCATGATGCTTGCCGTCATAGTAGCTCTTTTGGCGCGATTGCGCTGCCTTAAGATTCTCACATATGACTTTGCACATTTCTTCAGGCTCTGAGATCAAATCATTGCGAAGGAGTTGACGTTCACTAGTCTTGGACTAGTTGAGAGGGGTACGCCACTTTCTGCCATAGAGGATTTCAAATGGTGCTTTGCGTGAACTTGCTTGGAAGCTGTTGTTGTAGGAGAACTCGGCAAATGGAAGACAATCTTCCCATTTCATACCGAAAGAGATGACACATGCCCTGAGCATATCTTCGAGTATTTGGTTCACCCTCTCGGCTTGACCACTTATCTAACGGTGAAAAGTTGTGCTGAAGCGAATCTTGGTACCCATAGCTGACTGGAAAGAATCCCAGAATTTGGAAGTGAACAAGCTTCCACGATCTGAGGAGATTACATGAGGGATACCATGCAAAAAGACAATTCTGGAGGTGTACAGCTCTGCTAGTTGGGCTGTGTTGATGGATTCCTTGACTGGAAGAAAATGAGCCACTTTTGTGAGCTTATCAGTGACCAGGAAGATAGCGTCATTCCCGCGCTTGGACTTGGGGAAGCCGGTGACGATATCCATCTGAATGTGATCGAATTTCCACTCGGTAATAGGCAACGGTTGGAGAAGTCCAGCTGGTTTTTGATGCTCTGCTTTGACTCTGCGGTAGACATCACACTCGTTCACAAATTGAGAAATTTCTCTTTTCATGCGAGTCCACCAATAGGATTGCTTGAGGTGATGATATATCTTGGAGCTTCCTGGATGTATCGAGAGAAGGGAATTATGAGCCTCATTCAATATGACCTTTTGTAGGTCACGTTTTGGAACCACAATCAGGTCCTCAAAGAATAAGGTGTCCTTGTCATCAATGTGGTAGCACTTGTACTTTGGAGTACCTTTGGCAATACCATGCTTCACCTTTTTCACCATAGCATCAAGAAGTTTAGCTTCATGGATTTGATCTTCCAAGGTAGGAGCGACTTGAAGGTTGGCAAGAAATCCTTGCGGGACAACTTGAAGGTTGAGTTTCTGGAAAGGTTCACAAAGATCTGGTTGGAACGGTTTGAGAATGCGACTGTTGCAATAAGCCTTTCTGCTCAAGGCGTCTGCAATCACGTTGGCCTTGCCAGGAGTGTACTCAATGGTTGGATTGTACTCTTGAATGATTTTGACCCAACGAGTCTGACGAAGGTTGAGGTTTGGTTGTGTGAAGATATACTTCCAACTCTTGTGATCGATGAAGATGTCAACCTGCCTGCCGAACAAGAGGTGTCTCCATTTTATCAAGGCGTGGACCACTGCCGCCAACTGAAGATCGTGAGTGGGGTAATTCTTCTCGTTTCACTTGAGCTTCCGAGAAGTGTAGGCAATAATCTTCTTCTCTTGCATAAGGACACCACCCAGACCTTGCAAAGAGGAATCGCAAAACACTTGGTATGGTCTTGATTCATCAGGAGGAGTCAGAACTGGAGCTGAGACAAGCTTCTCATTGAGTGTATTGAATGCCACATCACACTCAGGAGTCCAAGAATAATTGACATTCTTTTGCCACAAGTTCTCGACGAACCTTCTGCAATAGCTTGCAAGCCCAAGGAAGCTTCGGAGTTGCTTGACGTTTTGAGGAGGTTACCACTTAACAATAGCTTCAACCTTCTTGGGGTTAACTGAAATGCCCTTGGCAGAGATAATGTGACCTAGATAGAGAACTTCATCAAGCCAGAGTTCACACTTTGGTAATTTCGCATAAAAGCGGTGCTCTTTGAGCCCGTCGAGAACCAAACAGAGGTGCTTGGCGTGGTCTTGTTTTGTCTTGGAGAATACCAAACTATCATCAAGATAGAAGAGGACGAACTCATTGGTGTGCAGGTTGAATATGAAATGCATGATCCGAGAGAAGGTGGGGGTGCATTTGCAAGCCCGAAGTACATGATTGTGTACTCGTAAGAGCCATAACTTGTCCTGAAAGCAGTCTTGGGAATATCTATCTCACGGATACGAATTTAATGGTAGCCCATTCGGAGATCAAGCTTCGAGAAAACCTTGGCTCCTTTGAGGTGCTCGAACAGTTCATTGATGTTGGGGAGAGGGTACTTATTTTTGATTGTCTTCTTGTTCAATGGCCGGTAATCAACGCAAAGCCGCTCCGTGCCATCCTTCTTCTTGATATAAAGAACACCTCAGCCCCAAGGAGAAGAACTTGGTCTGATCAAACCCAAGAGTTCTTGCTCGTCGAGTTGCTTCTTCAATTCCTTCAACTCTTTAGGAGAAAGTTTGTACGGACGCTGACAGGGTGGCCCCGTACCAGGTTCAAGTTCAATGACGAATTCAACTGGACGGTTCGGAGGCATCCATGGCAATTCTTCAGGAAATATGTCTTCATATTCGCAGACCACCGGAATCTGGGATATAGCATCAATCTCACCCTTGTCATTGAGAGAGAATAGTCTGATTGCGTTATCTCGAGCTGCGAAGATAATCACGTCTTCACAAGGATGAGTTAGATTGACCTCCTTGTTTGCACAATCTAGAAGAGCATCATGGTTAGAGAGCCAATCCATTCCAAGAATGAGATCAATGTCTGAATTGCCGAGAACAACTGGGAAGCTAGAAATTTATAATTGCCCATCTTGATGGAGACATCCGAAACCATTGAGTTCGAATTCATTTGCAATCTCGGAGAAATAATCTTTCAAGGCCTTGGTATAATCTACGTAGCCAAATCATGCTTGGCAACAAATGGTCTTAATATGAAGGAAATCGATGCACCCGAATCAAATAATTTTTTGCAGGAATTGAGTTAACCAGAAGATTACCAATGATCACATCTGTACAATCGTCTGCATGAGCTGCGTTCATCACATTCACCCTTGCAGCCTTGGGATTGTGCCTGACAATGGCTTTGCTTGACGACTTGATAGGAGGAGGTGGCGGAAGGCACCTCTTGTTGGTGCACTTGTTGGAGTAGTGGCCCTTTAGACCACATTTGTAGCAAGTGACCTCTGAAGCTGGGCGAGGAGGAGGAGTACTTGACATTGAAGCCTGAGGCTGAAACTTGTTCTGGTTGCTTGGGTTGGGTGGGTGGGAAGATCCACGACCACCTGACTACTTGTTCTGACTTGGAGGATGGAACACTGGAGTTGGCGGAAGCCAGAACTTCTGTTGTTTAGCAACCACTTGTGAGGAGGAAGAGGAGGTGACTGCATCTCCGATTCTTTTCTTTGAAGCCTCACACTTGAGCTGGACAATTTCTTGTTTGAGAGCCATGTTGTCGAATTGATCAAATTCTGCTGGTTCGAAGAGAGTGAGAGGAAGCTGGAGTTCATCTTTCAGACAGCCTCAGAATTGGTAGATCTTGCGCTTGGCATCGAGAATATCTTGCTTTGCATAATGGGCCAAATTCTCGAACTTGACATTGTACTGTTAGACAGACAGGTTGCCTTGCTTGAGGTTGCGGAACTGCTCACGCATGCCTTCAATTACACTGATAGGGATGTGGTGCGCATGAAAATCACGACAAAAGAAGGTCCAGCTGACCACTTGACCCTCACTAGAGTCTTTGTACTGTTGCCACCAATCTGCAACTTGGTCTTTGAGTTGGAATGCGGCAAACTTGACAAAATCCTCAGGTCTAACATTACTGCATTCGAAGTGCTTCTTGATGTGTGTGAGCCAATCGTCGGCATCGAGCGGATCGACATAGTAGCTGAAGGACTTGGGCTGATTCGCAAGGAATTGATTCAGAGTAGCAAAGTGAGACCCGTTGTTGAAGTTAGCTTGGCCTTGTTTCCCTTGGTTGTTCTGAATAGCTTGAAAAGCTTGCATCATCTGAGTATTGGTGGTAGTGGGTTACATCACAGCCTGCCATGCCTCAGGCGGAGGAGGAGGGGATGGTGGTGATTCATCATCAACCTCCGGGTTCTGGTTCAGAACACTTTTAGGTGCCATCCTGGAGATGACGACAACCGTTAGAATCCCAATTGCAAGATAGATAAGTTGAATCAAAGGCTAGACATGTTGCAACATAAATCTTCACAATATCATCCGAACAGAGCAATGAACGAATGAATTCCATAAGCTCAAATGACACATCAACTTGTTGAGAAGCCACGTGAATGAGATTGAAGGACAAACCAACCCGGTAACAGCTGGAACAAATACATGATACACCCCAACCTCATATCATGCATCCATTGGAAGATTTCCTAAGAGCTACTTGAATTCCCACCTATTAATTCCCGAAACTTTCTGGTTATGCAATCTAGTGTTAGGGATACAGGGGAGGCACCGCATATCACCCAACTAACAAGTCCTACATCCATATGTATCCATCCGTCAACACATAACCAGGCACCTTCGAAAACCGTTTACCTCAGACCTTTAAAAAGTATCCGCTTTACTAGCTATGCCAATACTCCCAAACTATCCCCCCAGTTGCAAGCGCTGAGCATAGATGAGGTGGCTAGCATACGTATCATCAGAGCGAGAAGAGAAGTGAAAGCCATCGGTCGTGAACTACTCATGATCACTAGATGATCCTATCTACCTACGAGTCATCCATAACCCAGCCGTGTTCTTTTCCCGAACTCCTTCGAAAAGAGACCATCACGATTACTCACACAGTAGTGTATTGTGTTTGAGTTATTGTGTCAAGTTATCTACGACCGGATATTAACAAATTCCAATCCGCCACATAACTAAGGGAACGACTTTGAAAATATCATAACCCAGCAGGGGTGTCCCAACTTAGCCCATCACAAGCTCTCGCGAAAAACAGAGGTAAAAACCCCTTATCATTGGGACTACCCCGATCAGAATCGAAATCCCGGTGTACAAGATATTTCGACAATGGTAAAACAAGTCTATCAAGACATCCCGACGTGCCGACACCCTGATAGGAGCCACGCGTATCACGTCTCAGGCCACAATCAGATAGGTCAGCCTACGGTTAATACCAGATACCTCAGGTTTCCCCGAGGCGGCCTCGCAGTCCGCCCAGTTTGGACCAACACCCATGAGGAGCACTGGCCCGGGTTGTTAATTAAGTCCTCGGGTGCTAGCCGGTCTCTATGCAAGTTTTAGTTATTAGGCAAATGGTAAAACCAAAGTTGTGCCTTGCTGGAAGAGTTGTATTCAAAGCGAATTATCAAGGGGTTCCCATATACCCAACCGCGTTAGGAACACAAAATCAAGGAACATAACACCGGTTTATCGGTTCTTAAGGCGGCATGAGTGAACAAAACACCAAGCAAAAGGCCAAGCCATCCACCCATTGCCATGTATGTAAGTGCATTAATGTAAATAATAGATATTGTGTTATTCCCAAAAACCCAATCCACATGGAGCAAACTTCATCATCATCTGGAGCTAGCGACGCTATAAGAGGGGGCTTGAGCAAAAGCGTAACTTAGCCAAACAATGGTTTGCTAGGTGGGTAGTTAGAGGTTTCATGGCAAGGTGGGGGCTGACATGCAAAAGGATAGGTATCGCAACAAAGCAATAGAGCGAGGTCTCTAGCATAGCAACAATAGAGGCGATATCAAGGAATGGTCATCTTGCCTAGTAAGTCTTCGGTGTAATCGGGGCCTTGCTCTTCGTAATCATACTCAGCAGTTGTCTCAACCTTGGAATCAAACTCGTCTCCCGGTGCTACCCAACATAAACAAGCATCCACATAAACATACATGGCAAGAAGAGAACACATGATATGCAAGAGGAATGCAAGTATGATGCTATAGAGCTACCAATATGGAAGGAGATGAAGCCGGGAAAGACATGTGAAGACATGATGGATGTGGGTAAGATCTTGGCAAACCAACCATGCCACTAGATAGATTGAAAGATTTCGGTCGAAATCGATATAAATATCATCAGAATCGGATGCACGGTTTGCAAATGGCAAGCGAAACAAGATGCAATGCAAAACTGAAGTTAACATCAACATTGCAACTTTGGAGCAATGTTTAAGTATGCTACATCTCCCAAACATTATGAAAAAAGGCATGGATGTGAAGTAGAAATTATTCTCAACCTAAATACACTCAGAGCACACCCAAAAACTTACTGGAACAAAATTAAACTAGCATGGCAAGATTCAATAAGTTAACAGGTTTTCAGACTTAGTGAAAATTACTGTACATGCAACCAGGAACAATATGTTGCTGCCTTGGGATGCACATAACAGCAAGCAAAATAATTATAACAAGCATAAAAATTACATGAGCTTTACCAACAATTCATCCAAAGAAACAATTCATTCCATGCAAGGGTTGATTAACATGAGGTTTACCAAATTGAATATTCCGTTAAGAGGCTGACAGTTCAGATTTTAAGCATTTTGAGAGCAAGATAACAACAAGCTATAGCAGGGCATCAAGACATGCTCACTAGTTATTCCAAAACATGCATGGAAAAGATTGTGGCATCAAGTTTACATGGCAACATGTTATAACAGATTCCAGACTTGGCAGTTTTTCACTAAGTATAAAAACAACAACAATGACATGGCATGTTTACACACTTGTTCAAGTCACCACAGAGCATATCATGAAAAACCAATTACACCACTTCAAAGATAACATGATTATGCTCCTAAAACATGTTGACATGTGGCTCAAAAGAAAATCACACAAACTGCTACGAAAAAGACAAATCAGCAAGTTGTAACAATTTCAGCATCTTAACGGTAACAAGCACTTTGGCAACATGGATAATCATGCTATAATGCAACCTAACAAGTATGCAAATGTATCCATCACAAAGACAATCACAAGACGAACATGTTGACATATCATACACTCCATTTGGACCAACATGCACAAAGATATGACCTCACAAACATGATAACATATTGTTGACAGACAACTAGAGCCGACCAGTAACATCACATAGCAGTTTGTAAACGAAGATTAAGACATCCAGATGGATAACAACATGCACTAAACTCATGCCAACACATAGAGCACTTCGATACGAACGTTTCCGTATATCATATGCGCGATTTGAAGCTACATGCATGGAGATAAGACATGATGAAGAGGGGCACATAATATAAGGATTTCGGGACATAGTGGAATTCTTACCCCCGCGAAAGTCAACATGACGAGGAGGAGCGAGACGGGGATATCCGGGCGCGGTGGAGGCGTTTGGCTCGTCTCCCGTTGGATCTGGTCCAGACCCGGCTAGATCTCACCGGAGACGGGCCGGCGGCGGTGATGATGTGACGCCCGAGACCGACGTCCTAGAAGATTCCAGAAGATTCCCGAAGATTCCAGATGTTCCGGGTTGCCCGTGTGTTCCTTTTGTGCTTGTGTTTTTATTTTTGCTTTGCATCATGTCATCATGTCGTCATGTCATTTTTTAATTTATGCATCTCAACCTAAATAATCCGTGTGGGCCTTCGGTCCATTTAAATCGAGGGAAGATGTCTTCTCTTTATAACATATAAAAGCCTCCTAATAATTATGGAGCTATATTAAAAATATTCCAATTGTTTGGGATCACCGTAACACACTTGCATATTTCCCCATGTCTTTTTCACTTCGAGTTTCTCCGTCAAAACCCTCCCTATAATTCTTTTCCTATTTATCGAGGTTCCTCCGAAAATTCGAACATTTTTGGAGACTTCGATAATCACGTCTTAGTTCAAACCTATTTGAATTAAATTCAAATATGTTTGAATTATTTTCTGATCTGGCCTTTTATATTTTTCTCCGGTCGTGCTCATTTTTACGAGCCCGAGAAAATTATCATCGTGCTAGTTTTGCCCAAAACCCCTCCTTCTTCTCTTTCTTTTCTTCTTGTTTGACTCTCTCTATTTTTTTTTCTGCAAAAGAAAAGAGTTAATCAGCAGAATAAGAAAGCCCAGCAGCATCTGGGCCTCTTCCGTCCTCTCCAGGCCCAGCCGGCCCAAAACCCCTTTTGGCCCAACTCCTCTATCCTAACCCTAGGGAGCTCGCACCCTTTCCCTCGATCCCTCTCTGCCTCCCAGAGCCGCCGCCAGCCCTCTCTCTCTCGTCCCGCTTCCCTTCCCTCGATCCTTTCCCGTGCCCGAACCCCTTCGGCCTCGTGCCCTTCCTCCTTCGCCACTCGTCGCCCCGAACCTCTCCATCTCGCACGCCCCATCGCTCCTCTGGCGCCCTCCAGAGCCGCCTCTCCGTGGCCTCCCTCGCCCCTCCGCGCCTGCGCGCCCCGAGGCCGGGTCGGCCAGGCCCCCGCCTCTGCTCCCTCGTCAACGACCTCCCTCCGGCCAGGACCCGCAGCACAGCGCCCGGCCATCGCCTCTCCCGCGGCCAGGCCTCCCCTCGTGCGCGCCCTCGTCCCTCCGGGCCTTCTCTGCGCCGAGCCGATGCCGAGCCCCTTCTCCTCGAAGCAGCCGGCCGACCCTCGTACAGCCAGGGCCTCGGCCCTCGTTCTCCGTCGCCAGGGCCGCCGGTCAGAGGCAGCAGCAGTCCCAGATCGCCGCCCTGCTTCTTCTCCCGCAGCGCCGTGCTGCCCCTTTTGTTTAGCTCCTGTAGTTTTTGTTTTGTTTGTGTTGTGTTTTGTTTTTGTTTTGTGTGCCTGTGCTGTAATCTTGTCAGATGAACCGTGAACGAGTACCCCTACCGATGCGACAAGTACCACTACTTCCACTACCCTCGCCGGAAGACCCAAGTACCACGACGGACACCGAGTACCTCTACATGACCCGGCAAGTACCCCTACGACCAAGTACCTCGACGAACCGAACATCTACGGAAAAACAAGCTCGTGAACGGCTACGAAACAAGTACCACTACTTCCACTACGAACGCCGACGTGACAAGTACCTCTTCGGAAACGGAAACGCCTACGTGAACGTCTACCGTCGCCCCGTGTACCACGACTCGTGTACGGCTACTTCCACTACTACGGCTACTTCCACCACGATCTCGAACCGTCCCGAAACGAGTGTTTCGAAGGTATAACCCCGAGTCGTGACACGTGAATGCATGCTTGTGTTGTATGAAATGTCTCCCGTGTGTGCTCCGTGTCCGTTTCGTCCGTTTGACATGTTCCTCGGTTGCCTCGTCACCGACTCGTGGGAACCCGGCAACGGGATCACCCCATCATCTCGTTTGACTCACGCCATCTTTGCTTTTGCCCGGACTCTCAACGAGTTACCGGAACCGAGATGTTGCGTTGCATCATTTTGGTTATCGTTGTCGTGGCACCCTTTCATTCCACCACGGTGACAAATGCTTCTTATCTCTTTTAAGTCAACCTTTTAATAAAACTTGCATAAACTTGATCATGTCATCCGCATCATGTTAACAACATTAATATGTGTGAATTGTTGTTTGCTTATAATTATTAAACATGCTCATGGGGATTTTCCGGATATGTTGTTGTTATTTCCGGCCTCATTTAAAATGCCTAACTAGTGTAGTTTCTTTATGCTTCACCTCTTGCCATGCATATTTAAACCGGACATGCATCATGCTTGCTTGTGCATCTTATGCCATGTTTATGCTTGTGTGTTTACCGTGTTGTTTTGCTTCTTTCCGGTTGCTTCTCTTGTTAGCTTCGGTTCCGTTCCGGAGTTGTGAGGTTTCGCTCGACTGTTGCTCCGTCTTCTTCTTGGATCTGTTCTTCTCCCTTGTGGAATCCCAGGCAAGATGACCGAACCCGGATACCATTACTATCTTTGCATATTGCTAGTAGTCTCGATCTATAGTTTTGCCTCGATGCCCATGTTCTTCTTGTCAGCCTCCTACTTGTAACCATTGCCTTGTTTAACCACCCTACCTACGCAAACCGTTGCTTGGCTAAGTACGCTTCGCTCAGCCCCTCTTATAGCATTGCTAGTTGCAGGTGAAGACCGAAGATGCTTGATTCATGTTGAAGTTTGGTTGGGTTATATCACACTATATAAATGCTTAAACGAAATCATCTATATACTGGCAGGGTGGAAGGCTAAGCCTTTTGCTTGGTGATTTGTTCCACTCATGCTGTTAGGAACCGTATAAACCGGTGTTATGTTCCTTGATTATGCGTTCCTAACACGGTTGGGGTGTATGGGACCCCCTTGATAAACCGCTAAGTGCTAAGTCTTTTCCAGCAAATCCCAACATTGGTACTATTTTCCTCATAATAACAACTTAATTAATTAATTAAATTTGCATAGGGGGTCGCTCCCTCGAGGATCCTTTATTTCTACATAGCAGGGGGGGCCAGTGCTGATGGTGTTGGTCCCAAACTAGAGTCACTTGCGGTACCACCCAGTTATCTGGGGTCTTTGGTACTGTACGTAGCGCTCATCCGGTCGTGGCCTGAGACGAGATACGCGCGGCTACTATCAGGGTGTCGGCACGCCGGGAGGATTTGCTGGATTAGCCTTACCTTAGTTCGGTTTAACTCGAGCACGGGATTCCGAGAATACTCGGGTCTTCCCACCTATGGAGTTGCGACTTCGTGGATCGTGGGCTTGTGATGGGCCAAGTTGGAACACCCCTGCAGGGTTTGAACTTTCGAAAGCCGTGCCCGCGGTTATGTGGCAGATGGGAGCTTGTTAATTCCGGTTGTAGATAACTTGACACAATGTTTCAATACACTACCAGCGTGTGTACCGTGACTGTCAATTTCCGAATAGGGATTCGGGAGTTGAACACGGTGGGGTTATGTTTGACCGGCTTTAGTTAGGATCACTTCATGATCATCTTTCGACCGATGCTATTCTCTTCTCGCTCTCTTTTGCGTAAGTTAGTGCTAGTTGCTTCTGCAGACTCTTGTTGTTCCTTCACCTCTCGTTCTTTCTTCAGCCTTGTTCTCACCCAAGGCTTAAATAGTCGTGTTACCCGGGAACGGGATTGCTGAGTCCTCTGTGGCTCACAGTTACTTCACCACACCAGATGCAGGTTCAGCCGAGTTTGAAGCAGGAGCTGGTTCAGTTCTTCACCCGGGAGTCCGTTGAAGCTTGTGGCCGTTTGCTTGTGACGTTTCGACGATCAGTAGTGGTTTCTACTAGGATTCGATCTTGGCCTGTGGCTTTATGTTGTTTTGGTATCTTTCTTTTGGTTCTTCACCCGTAGTCGGGTTGTGATGTTTTGAATGATGATTGTTTATGTAATGTATTGTGTGAAGTGGCGAGTGTAAGCCAACTATCTCCTTTTGCATTTTAATCCCTCTTTTACATGAGTCGTGCAAAGATACCAAACTTGAGATCATTCTAGGATGGGCTTATACCTTTAAGTCGTGCCTCGACACGTAGGAGGTATAGTCCCATCCTGGGCATTACAAGTTGGTATCAGAGCCTTCTCCGACCTAGAAGCCCCCACTGATTGATCGAATCGTTGACGGTTGAGTCTAGGCACACACTGAAAATGTTTTGAGTCCTATATATTATATCGGAGAGTAGGATTTCTTTGCTTCTCATCCCCTTTCTCTCTGGTGAGGACTCCTGACGATTACTCTTGACTCTTCTACTTTCAAAAATTGCACCAAATTTTTTTAGGATCCCGCGAGTATTCTGGGATTGTTTCGATGTTCTTGTGACAAGGATATTGTTCTCGATGCCTCCTGTTACCGAGGAGTTGAGCTTCGAGGTATCATTGTAACAAGCATATCGCGGCAGTACTAAATACTTAAGACGGCCGACATCGAAAATCTCTCCTATACGGCCAGTGGCAAGATAACCCCGACATCACCCAGTACTGGGGAGGTAGTTCGAGAGTATTGCCATAGCTTGTTATAGTGGATGCTTTTCGAAGGTCCGAGGTAAACAGTTTCCGAGAAAGACTGGTTATGTGTTGAAGGATGGATACACCTGGATGTAGGTTTAGAGTTGATTGCGCGGTGCTTCCCGTGTATCCCCAACACCTGATTGCATAACTGGAAACTTTCGGAAATCTATAGGTGGGTTCATCTAGTAGTTCTAGGCATTCTTCCAACGGATGCTCGATATGAAGTTTGGGGTTCTGCATTGAGTGAAGTGGTTTTATGGACTTGTTCTGATCGGGAGTTGCATCTTAAAGGGTCCTTGGCTATGCTGATCCGGGGATTGCAAAACCCTTTTGTAACACGTTCCATGAGCTTTCAGCACAAAGATGTCGAACGAAACTTCTATCTCGTATTTGTTCTATCTGATCCTTGTTCCTTTTTAATTACTTTTGTTCCCCGAGTGGCTTCTCGTCGAGTCGATGTACCTGTGGAATTCATTCGTTCAAGTCTCTGTTCGGATGATATTATGAAGATCATGTTGCATATCTATCCTTTGTTCTTATTTTGAGTCTGGTATTCGAGTTGCTTCGATGTCAAATGTTGTTTCCAGACCTTTCCTAATCGGTGTTCTCATATGCCTATGGGAGTGCTAATTCTTCTTGATCATCAAGATCTTCATGTTAATCCTTTTTCAACCGGTGTGCCTTCTCTTCAAGTTATTCCATATGGACGTCGTTGAGAAATCTGACGATTTGTCTGTTTCATTCATCACAAGTTGTCTTTGTTTTCACCACCCTCCCACCCTTCTTCTTCTTGGAGAAGAAATTCTCAAATGAAGTATCCATTTTATTCATGTGATGTTTCTTCATTCTTTTCCTTCAATGTTCTTATCCGGTGCTTATCAGGAAGATGCTCAAGAGCTTCTAGTTCATCATTCTTTTGTTCTCTAATTCTTTCGGTGGATGTAATTCATGATTTCGGTGTTGATCTTATCCTTTTCCTCTTTTCACAATGCTTTCTTATTCCGGTGCACTAATTAATCATTCTCCTCTTGCTATTCATATCCGGAGTGTTGAAGATATCTCGGAAGATTCATATTCCATTCTTATTCCGTTCAAGCTATTTTGAGTTTGTCATCTTATTCAAGCCATTTAATTCAACCGGTGCAATATCTCTCAAACAATCTTTTCCAACGGTGATTTCTTTGAGTGGGCCTTAACCCACAGGTCTTTTCCCAGGATCTTAACTGACTCTTCTATTTTCCGGAGTTGTTTTTTTCAAATTCTTTCAAATGTGACGTAAGAATGATTCCCATCAGTCACATGCCTTCTCCAAGATCGCTTTCAATTCTTTTTCATCATTGGTTCAACTTTTAATTCTTCATTCCGGAGTGCCTATACAATTCATGGTGGTGTATCTCATCGTCTTCTTAGATTTTGAAGTCTCGAAGACGAGTTCCTATTCAATCCTTATCCATTCTTCCAAGATTCGTGGTTCCAGCTTCTTGCCATCCTCATAATTGTTTTCGATTGTGGGAGTTGTTTTCATGCCCCTTCAGAGCAATTCTTGAATTCTTTTCTTTGTGATCCACCGAAGGCCATCATTTCAGAAGATTTCTACGTTCTCAGTTTTCAACTTCATCCTCCAAATATTCTTCATCGATGTCTCTTCGTTCGTCTCCTTATTCTTTCGGTGCTTCTTTCAAGATTAACCTTCCGTTGTTATCGTTTTAATTCACTCGTTCTTTTCATAATCCTACCGGTGCTTTGTTGAAGATTTACCCAAGCTTGTGCGAGATCTCTCTTTAATTCTTTCCAACGAGAAGAAGTAGTATGCCAAATCCTTTGATTGTCATCAATTTAATTGGTGAAGGAGATGCATGACATAATTCTTATTCTTGTTCCTTCAGGTGTTTTAATTCTTTTGTTTGGAGCTTGTTCATCATATTATATCCTTGGTTCTAAGTCTTCATCTTGTTTTCCGGAGCTCCATGTTATTTCAATTATATCATTTCAAAGCTCCATCTAATTCATCGCAGGCCTTGAATCTTATTCTTTTCATCTTTCACTTCTCATGCTTTCATTACCGGAGTTCTCATGGTGGTTCATCATGATTTAATTCATCCTTGAAGTCTTCATCAAGATTCTTGTTGGAGCTCAAGCATTCTTCTTCATGCACTTGAATTGCAATCCTTTCTACCTTATTTTCAGATGGTGGTATGCCATTTTTGACAATTCCTTCATGTTTCTTGATTCACGAGTTTTCAAGAATGAGATATTTAAACCCATCATTTTCTTTGTTCAGGAGATCTTTCCAATCATTCAATTTATTTGTTGGAGTTATCTTGGATTGTATTTCACCTAAAAGCTTTCCCTAAGGATTGTTGCTAATTATGGTGCTTATAAATGACCCAAGTTCTTCATTTATCATTCCGGTGAAATAAGCTTTTCATATCCTTGTTTATCTCAATCCAATCAATTGTTTTCCATTAGTGGCTGGTTATCACCTCATAACTTTGAGATGTTTTCCATAAGCCCACATGAAGCTTATTCTTTCGTTGTGAATTCCAACAACTCTATTCAACCCTTCTTCGTAAGGATGCTCTTTCAAATTCAATTTTGAGAGAAATTGTCATTTTCTTCTCCATTCTTTTCTTTCATTGAACTATATTCTCTATTCTTTCATTCCGGAGGCTTGGTGATGTTGCTCTCTCCAAACCATCATCTAGTTTTGTCAAGATCATGTTCTTTCCCTTGCTCATCATTTAACCGGAGTGTTGTATTCTTCATTCAAGTTCCGTCATCTTTTCATGTTTTGCCTATCTTTTAACCGGAGTGCTGTCTGATTCTTTCTTACCCCTTGTGCCATTCTTTTAATTGTTTCGGAGGCAATATGCTGTTGATTTCATCAAGTATCATTCCATCTCCTCAAGTTCTTGTTCAATTCATCCCATTTTCAGACGGAGTGCTGCCCAAATTCTGTCATTCTTATTCCTTGGCTATACCATTGCGGTTCTTATTCTTTCGTCATCCGTGAGCTCTTGTTTCATGTCCTTCAACCTACAAGGTTCCCGTATGTTCCTTGTTCCTCCTTTTACCGGAGTGCTCCTAACTTCGTTCTTCTCTGTTCTATTCTTCTTTCAATTCGTTCAACCTCTCAAGGTTCTTTGGTTTCACTCGTCTGTCAAGGAAGCAACTTTGTTTTACCTCTTCCTCTTCCGTTTTACCCGGTGATATCTCTAGGATCTCGGGTCGAGATCCTCTGTTAGTGTGGGAGAGTTGTGACGCCCGAGACCGACGTCCCAGAAGATTCCAGAAGATTCCCGAAGATTCCAGATGTTCCGGGTTGCCCGTGTGTTCCTTTTGTGCTTGTGTTTTTATTTTTGCTTTGCATCATGTCATCATGTCGTCATGTCATTTTTTAATTTATGCATCTCAACCTAAATAATCCGTGTGGGCCTTCGGTCCATTTAAATCGAGGGAAGATGTCTTCTCCTTATAACATATAAAAGCCTCCTAATAATTATGGAGCTATATTAAAAATATTCCAATTGTTTGGGATCACCGTAACACACTTGCATATTTCCCCATGTCTTTTTCACTTCGAGTTTCTCCGTCAAAACCCTCCCTATAATTCTTTTCCTATTTATCGAGGTTCCTCCGAAAATTCGAACATTTTTGGAGACTTCGATAATCACGTCTTAGTTCAAACCTATTTGAATTAAATTCAAATATGTTTGAATTATTTTCTGATCTGGCCTTTTATATTTTTCTCCGGTCGTGCTCATTTTTACGAGCCCGAGAAAATTATCATCGTGCTAGTTTTGCCCAAAACCCCTCCTTCTTCTCTTTCTTTTCTTCTTGTTTGACTCTCTCTATTTTTTTTTCTGCAAAAGAAAAGAGTTAATCAGCAGAATAAGAAAGCCCAGCAGCATCTGGGCCTCTTCCGTCCTCTCCAGGCCCAGCCGGCCCAAAACCCCTTTTGGCCCAACTCCTCTATCCTAACCCTAGGGAGCTCGCACCCTTTCCCTCGATCCCTCTCTGCCTCCCAGAGCCGCCGCCAGCCCTCTCTCTCTCGTCCCGCTTCCCTTCCCTCGATCCTTTCCCGTGCCCGAACCCCTTCGGCCTCGTGCCCTTCCTCCTTCGCCACTCGTCGCCCCGAACCTCTCCATCTCGCACGCCCCATCGCTCCTCTGGCGCCCTCCAGAGCCGCCTCTCCGTGGCCTCCCTCGCCCCTCCGCGCCTGCGCGCCCCGAGGCCGGGTCGGCCAGGCCCCCGCCTCTGCTCCCTCGTCAACGACCTCCCTCCGGCCAGGACCCGCAGCACAGCGCCCGGCCATCGCCTCTCCCGCGGCCAGGCCTCCCCTCGTGCGCGCCCTCGTCCCTCCGGGCCTTCTCTGCGCCGAGCCGACGCCGAGCCCCTTCTCCTCGAAGCAGCCGACCGACCCTCGTACAGCCAGGGCCTCGGCCCTCGTTCTCCGTCGCCAGGGCCGCCGGTCAGAGGCAGCAGCAGTCCCAGATCGCCGCCCTGCTTCTTCTCCCGCAGCGCCGTGCTGCCCCTTTTGTTTAGCTCCTGTAGTTTTTTGTTTTGTTTGTGTTGTGTTTTGTTTTTGTTTTGTGTGCCTGTGCTGTAATCTTGTCAGATGAACCGTGAACGAGTACCCCTACCGATGCGACAAGTACCACTACTTCCACTACCCTCGCCGGAAGACCCAAGTACCACGACGGACACCGAGTACCTCTACATGACCCGGCAAGTACCCCTACGACCAAGTACCTCGACGAACCGAACATCTACGGAAAAACAAGCTCGTGAACGGCTACGGAACAAGTACCACTACTTCCACTACGAACGCCGATGCGACAAGTACCTCTTCGGAAACGGAAACGCCTACGTGAACGTCTACCGTCGCCCCGTGTACCACGACTCGTGTACGGCTACTTCCACTACTACGGCTACTTCCACCACGATCTCGAACCGTCCCGAAACGAGTGTTTCGAAGGTATAACCCCGAGTCGTGACCCGTGAATGCATGCTTGTGTTGTATGAAATGTCTCCCGTGTGTGCTCTGTGTCCGTTTCGTCCGTTTGACATGTTCCTCGGTTGCCTCGTCACCGACTCGTGGGAACCCGGCAACGGGATCACCCCATCATCTCGTTTGACTCACGCCATCTTTGCTTTTGCCCGGACTCTCAACGAGTTACCGGAACCGAGATGTTGCGTTGCATCATTTTGGTTATCGTTGTCGTGGCACCCTTTCATTCCACCACGGTGACAAATGCTTCTTATCTCTTTTAAGTCAACCTTTTAATAAAACTTGCATAAACTTGATCATGTCATCCGCATCATGTTAACAACATTAATATGTGTGAATTGTTGTTTGCTTATAATTATTAAACATGCTCATGGGGATTTTCCGGATATGTTGTTGTTATTTCCGGCCTCATTTAAAATGCCTAACTAGTGTAGTTTCTTTATGCTTCACCTCTTGCCATGCATATTTAAACCGGACATGCATCATGCTTGCTTGTGCATCTTATGCCATGTTTATGCTTGTGTGTTTACCGTGTTGTTTTGCTTCTTTCCGGTTGCTTCTCTTGTTAGCTTCGGTTCCGTTCCGGAGTTGTGAGGTTTCGCTCGACTGTTGCTCCGTCTTCTTCTTGGATCTGTTCTTCTCCCTTGTGGAATCCCAGGCAAGATGACCGAACCCGGATACCATTACTATCTTTGCATATTGCTAGTAGTCTCGATCTATAGTTTTGCCTCGATGCCCATGTTCTTCTTGTCAGCCTCCTACTTGTAACCATTGCCTTGTTTAACCACCCTACCTACGCAAACCGTTGCTTGGCTAAGTACGCTTCGCTCAGCCCCTCTTATAGCATTGCTAGTTGCAGGTGAAGACCGAAGATGCTTGCTTCATGTTGAAGTTTGGTTGGGTTATATCACACTATATAAATGCTTAAACGAAATCATCTATATACTGGCAGGGTGGAAGGCTAAGCCTTTTGCTTGGTGATTTGTTCCACTCATGCCGTTAGGAACCGTATAAACCGGTGTTATGTTCCTTGATTATGCGTTCCTAACACGGTTGGGGTGTATGGGACCCCCTTGATAAACCGCTAAGTGCTAAGTCTTTTCCAGCAAATCCCAACATTGGTACTATTTTCCTCATAATAACAACTTAATTAATTAATTAAATTTGCATAGGAGGTCGCTCCCTCGAGGATCCTTTATTTCTACATAGCAGGGGGGGCCAGTGCTGATGGTGTTGGTCCCAAACTAGAGTCACTTGCGGTACCACCCAGTTATCTGGGGTCTTTGGTACTGTACGTAGCGCTCATCCGGTCGTGGCCTGAGACGAGATACGCGCGGCTACTATCAGGGTGTCGGCACGCCGGGAGGATTTGCTGGATTAGCCTTACCTTAGTTCGGTTTAACTCGAGCACGGGATTCCGAGAATACTCGGGTCTTCCCACCTATGGAGTTGCGACTTCGCGGATCGTGGGCTTGTGATGGGCCAAGTTGGAACACCCCTGCAGGGTTTGAACTTTCGAAAGCCGTGCCCGCGGTTATGTGGCAGATGGGAGCTTGTTAATTCCGGTTGTAGATAACTTGACACAATGTTTCAATACACTACCAGCGTGTGTACCGTGACTGTCAATTTCCGAATAGGGATTCGGGAGTTGAACACGGTGGGGTTATGTTTGACCGGCTTTAGTTAGGATCACTTCGTGATCATCTTTCGACCGATGCTATTCTCTTCTCGCTCTCTTTTGCGTAAGTTAGTGCTAGTTGCTGCTGCAGACTCTTGTTGTTCCTTCACCTCTCGTTCTTTCTTCAGCCTTGTTCTCACCCAAGGCTTAAATAGTCGTGTTACCCGGGAACGGGATTGCTGAGTCCTCTGTGGCTCACAGTTACTTCACCACACCAGATGCAGGTTCAGCCGAGTTTGAAGCAGGAGCTGGTTCAGTTCTTCACCCGGGAGTCCGTTGAAGCTTGTGGCCGTTTGCTTGTGACGTTTCGACGATCAGTAGTGGTTTCTACTAGGATTCGATCTTGGCCTGTGGCTTTATGTTGTTTTGGTATCTTTCTTTTGGTTCTTCACCCGTAGTCGGGTTGTGATGTTTTGAATGATGATTGTTTATGTAATGTATTGTGTGAAGTGGCGAGTGTAAGCCAACTATCTCCTTTTGCATTTTAATCCCTCTTTTACATGAGTCGTGCAAAGATACCAAACTTGAGATCATTCTAGGATGGGCTTATACCTTTAAGTCGTGCCTCGACACGTAAGAGGTATAGTCCCATCCTGGGCATTACAGATGATGACCGGCGGCGGCCAGAGCTTCGACGACGGCGGTGGCAAGGCAGCGCCGGCGACGGAGGGCGCTAGGGTAGCGAGCTCATGGCGACGGGGCGAGGCGGCTGGTGTGCGGGGTCGCAGTGCGGCGGCGCATCGAGGAGGCAGGCCGGCGGCGGGGTAGGCCCGACAGTGATGGTGACGCGGTGGTGGAGCCGGTCGGCGGCGGAGGACGGCGGCGGGCGGAGGCGCGCGGGCGTGGTGGAGTGGCGACGGTGCGTGGCCCAGTTTGGCCCGGGGCGGGCCGGCCTCGGGCCCCGGCGGGCTTCGACGGCGGGACGAGAGAGAGGGCGCGGTGGGATGACATGTCACCCTCTGTTTGGCCGAGGGGCGGCGGCGGACGCGTCCGGCCGGGATGGACGTGTCAAGTGGCGCGGAGGAGCTCGGGCTAGGGTTTTTACCCAAAAATGGACGTTGGGGTTGTTTTTATAGGTAGAGGAAGCTAGGGGAGGGCTATTGAGGTGCGGCTTTCGCCCACATGATCGTGATCCAACGACGAAGAGCATGGAGGGGGTTTAGATGGGCTAGTGGGCTGGTGAGAAGGGGTGCTTGGCTAAAAGAGAAAAGACTTCCGGTGGTTAACGCGGTTAACCGTTGGGGCATAAAATGACCTCCAAAAGGAACAAAATTTGACAGGCGGTCTACCGGTGATATACCAAGACCACTCGACAACTAGCGGTCCATTTCAAGGATGTTTTTATCCCTGCTCACGAAACAAGACTTGAGAGGTGCGACGGGTGTCGTGTGAGAGAGTCGGAATCCGAAACGGACAACGGAGAGGATAGAGACGATGCAACTACACACGGATGCAATTGAGAGTATGCCAATGCAATGCAAATGATGGAAATGACATGGTGATATGCAACACATGCTCAAAGAAAATACATAAAATCCGAAATGAAGGAGGAGCCCAGAATGGAATTGATTAAGTAAACGGTGAATATATTGCCATATTGGGAATTGTTACATCTGGGGCGTTACAAATGAGTAGTCAAATAATTACCTAGCTATGAGAAGACCCTCTCTCATTTAAGAATTTCAGATCTTAAGTACTTTATTCAAACACTAAGAAAAACAAAATAAAATGACAAGCACATATGATGTGATAAAGGAAAAACTTAGGCTAAACCGATACTAATCGATAGTTGTCGATGAAGAAAGGTGGGATGCCTACCGGGGCATCCCCAAGCTTAGATGCTTGAGACTTCTTGAAATATTATCTTGGGTTGCCTTCGGCATCCCCAAGCTTGAGCTTTTGTGTCTCCTTCATTCCTCTCATGTCGCGGTTTCCCTAAATCTCAAAAAACTTCATCATCACAAAACTCAAGAAGAACTCGTGAGATAAGTTAGTATAAATCAACTCAAAACCTGAACATTCTCTACTATAGCAGATCACTAAAAATATAATTTGACATTGCATACTAATTGCCTCTGCATATTCAATACTCTTATCCTCATATAGAATCATTAGACATGCAAACATATGCAAACAATGCAAACATAAAAGCAACCTGTCTAAACAGGACAGTTTTTAAAGAGTGGAATTGTTCCCGTACTTCCCTAGATCCAAAAATTCTTAACAATTACCACGTTACAAAGAACTTATTCATGCTAACTTTGTAAAAATTTCGAGATTTTATCACGTTCTAACTATCCCGAAGAATTCAAACAATGATAGAAAACTTTTTGTTTTCAAACAGCAACATATATACTTGCAAAATAAGCATGGTACAGTCTATAATTGTCCTTTTTTATTGAAGAAAAAGATACGAAAACTTATTCTAAATAACAGCAAGCAAATCTAAACAAAAGAAAACGACGCTCTAGGCAAAACACATATCATGTGGTGAATAAAAAATTATCCTCTGGTAAAGTTACTGATAGACGAAGACGTAAGTGGGGATGCCATCCGGGGCATCCCAAAGCTTAGATGCTTGGTTGTCCTTGAATATTACCTTGGGGTTCCTTGGGCATCCACAAGCTTGGGCTCTTGCCGCTCCTTATTCTATAGGCCATCAAATCTTTACCCAAAACTTGAAAATTTCACAGCAAAAAACACAACAGAAAATCTTATGAGCTCTGTTAGTATAAGAAAGCAAATCACCACTTAGGTACTGTTGTGAACTCATTATAAATTCATATTGGTGTTATCTCAACTGTATTCCAACTACTCCATGGTTCATACCCTCTGATACTACTCATGGATTCATCAAAATAAGCAAACAACTCATAGAAAAGAGAATCTGTCAAAAACAGAATAGTCTGTAGCAATCTGAAAACTTCGCAAACATCTGTAACTCTTCTGAAGAATTAGGACAACGTAGTCAATATGTATATGAATCATGTTTAATTTTTTATCTAATTATCACGTTCTAGTGATTTATTGAATTTTCTGCATTGTACGCAAAACTTTCTGTTTTTTGCACAGAATCAAGTCAACTATCAACCACACTATCCCAAAGGCTTTACTTGGCACTTTATTGAAACGAAAGCTATAAAAGATGATTACTATAGTAGCTTAATCATGTGAACACACAAAAACAGTAGGTAAAAGTATTGGGTTGTCTCCCAACAAGCGCTTTTCTTTAAAGCATTTTAACTAGGCATGAAGATCTCAATGATGCTCACATAAAAGTAAAGAATTGAAACACAAAAAGAGCATCATGAATCACATGGCAAGACCCTTTAAGTCTAACCCACTTCGTATGCATAGGGATTTTGTGAGCAAACAATTTATTGGAAGAAGAATTAACTAGCATAGGAAGGCAAAACGAGCACAACTTCAAGATTTTCAACGCATAGAGAGTAAACCTGATATTATTGCAATTCCTACAAGCATATGTTCCTCTCACCAAATAATTTTCTGTAGCATCATGAATTAATTCAAAAATATAACTATCACAAACAACACTCTTTTCATATTGCATAAGCATAGAAATTTTACTACTCCCCACATAAGCAAAATTCTTCTCATTCATAGTGGTGAGAGGAACAAACTCAACAAAATTACTATCATGTCACACTTGATTCGCATAATCAACTTGAGCATGAAAATCGTGATGACAAGTTTCATGGTTATCATTCTTCTTTATAGCATATATTTAATCACAATAATCATCATATATAGGAGGCATGCTTTTATCATAATAAATTTGCTCATCAAAACGTGGGGGACTAAAAATATCATCTTCATCAAACATAACATCCCCAAGCTTGTGGCTTTGCGTATCATTAGCATCGTGGATATTCAAATAATTCATACTAACAACATTGTAATCATGATGTGGGGACCCTGAACACACAGAAGCTGAATAACTAGAGTCTTACATCCATACATATCGTATTACACAAATATGATCATTAAGGTCAAGTCTTGAGTATATCATCGCAGCGGAAATCTTCAATAACAACTTGGACCCATGCCATCTGCCTTAACCCTACAGGCATTCTTACTGGGAAGCGTCCTAGCTCGCATGCTCGTCACCAAGAAATCTTCATCATATCCTGAATAATTATGCAAGGCTCTACTGCTAGATTGGCAGTTTTGCGGAAAGCTAGATTTTCATATGCAAGTATGATCAACATATAACATGGACATGCATGTGTCTGCAACAAGTATCAGGAGGTCACAGACACCATTATCGAGAAAGAGTTGCAATCAACTCATGCTCAAGCTCATTGTGACTTTCTCACAATCACATCAACGGATTTACCCAAACCGTGTTGTTTTCCAGAAACTTATGGACATAGTCTAAGTAGCACCACCCAACTGTCCTTGACCGCGGACACGGCTATTCGAATAGTTTTACACTCTGCAGAGGTTGCACACTTTACCCACAAGATCCGGGGAACTTTCGTGTCACCCACGATCCCGTAGTACCTCAAGTACTCGGGGGAAGCACCCGGTCATTATCTTTCCTTAGACGACACTAACATAGAGTCCACTCGTTGGCGCACAGCCCTCGAGTACAAACAATAGATCATGGGACTTGCCCTATTTTCAATGTCACGCGTACACGAAGGGACCAACGGTGTGTCCGGTGCCCTGTAAAAACAGTCATGGTCGTCTTATCCAAGCACGACCCCGTCCCGGGAAAGACCTCAAGTCTTCCCGTCACTAATAATGCGGGCACCATGCTAGTATCGGCCTAAGTAATTAATAAAGCCCCGTCCCATAAGGGGTATAGTGGTTGCGCATGTTTGGTTGGGACGGTAGTCACACATAAATCTAATCCATCTCTGTAAACTACACTTTCATCAAGCCTCGGTACACTACTTCTTCACCAAGTAGTGCCCTAGCTCCTCATCAACTCCTAGGGTCCTTAGTGGCACCCACTGGGTTATCTGCAAGTATGTCTCACCACACTTGTTTCTCTCAATGCATGACCCTGACCCATTTTGCGTAGCCAACTACTATAGCATATATATATCTACTCCCACCCACATAACCCTCATAGGACGGTAGGGTCATGTTTAATGCAAGTTTCAATAGTAAAGTAACAAAGGTACCAACCAAAGTGGTCACCTCTTCTACATGATTCCGATGCATTGATAATAAGGTGCTATGAGACATGCATAAAAAGGTTTCTTGAACATGGTCAAAGGGCTGCTTGCCTTATCCTTCCGAGCCTTCAAACCTTCTGGTCCTTCTCCGAGCACTCCGTTTATTTCGTCAACTAACGATGGAAACAATCATAATAAGCAACACAACAAGGCAAAAATAAAAGTGCTCTAAAAATAGGAGTTGGATTTTTCTAGGATACCACTGGTCATACGAGATATGACCAAGGTGGTTTCATAGGTATTGGATCAATGGATAGTTTGGATCATTACAATATGATGGAACCAAGGGGTTTATGGATTAGAAAGAAGTGTACAGAAATATATTTTTGAACAATGAGCAAAGGCACCTATCCATCAAGTCATGATTTTAGAAGCATCTAGGAGTTGGTTTCACTGGATTTGGAGTTCAAATGAATTTCCTAGGATTTTGCAAAGTTGATAAATATGAAGAAATGGCTCATTATTTGGTGGGGTACAGAAAGTATTAATAAAAATGTACCAAAACTAAGTTTGGATATAACAAGCATCTAGGAATTTGAACCACTGCATTTGGATCAAATTTGATCTCTCTGTGATTTTCTAAAGTTCATCACAGAAAATGAAACAATGACATTTGATAATTATTTGTGAAGGAAAAGTTTCTGGAAAAATGTGCATGTTGCACCATGTGATAGAGCATGATTTATGGAGCCAGAATAAATTTGAATCATCAAGTTTGGAGTTAATTTGAAGGATTTGTGGATTATTGAAGTTTACAGAAAAAGAAAAAGGAAAAGAGAAAGGGCTTATACCCTTATGTTGCACACTGGGCGGAATATAGCCGGATAGGAACTGGGCCGGCCCAACTGCACAGCCGCGCGCAGGGGACCTGGCCACGTCGAAGGCGTCTTCCAGGAGGTGCGTTTTCGCGTAGGGAAGGCGGTCAAGGACAGATCCGTCTCCACTTAAACGGAGGGCCCCGCCCACTAGGTCACTGACGTGCGGGCCACAGTGGCAGGTTCTTCCCCCACCTCCCGCTAGAACAGAGCAGAGGCAGGGGTGGCTTTGACGGCGGCTGGCCGGCGCCACAGGCCGCCGTTTCTGATGTGCTGGCCACCGGCGTGCTCAGGGGACCCGGCCGCGTCCATCCGTGGGTGGCACGATTGCCCAAAGGCACCGGGCTGAGCAGGACGTCGGCCGCGGCGGAAGAGGCCGACGGTGATGATGGGGATCGACGCCCAAGACCACGGGGAGGAGAGGGAGAAGCGTGAGGCGGCTCGAGGTGATGGTGGAGATGCTCTGGTGCAGTCCAGAGGGGAGGAGGAGGAGTGGTGGATGCAAATTTTGGCGGAGGCCGCCGGCGAGGCTCCGGCCAGGGATGTGGCTGTAGGGCACGAGGGGGGAAATGGGCTGGTCCAGGGGGTGCACGGGAGAAGGAGATGGCCAAAGGAGCAGCAAGGGGGCTCGGTGGTGGCCTATAAATAGGTGGGCGGCGGTCCATCGAGGTCCCGTGCGCCGGCGAGGTTGTTCCCGTCGCTGCAAGCCACGGGGGCACCCGTGGGCGTGTCTGGGGCGTTCCTGGGGTTGGTCTAGGGCGAGGGGAGAAAAGAGAGGCAGTGGGGAAAGGTCGGAGCATCGCGCGTGTGGGGCTGTTCACTGGGGCGCTCGGGCGGCCATGGCGCGCGTGCGAGCAGGCGTGAGAGAGGGGGAGAGAGGAAGGGGTCGATCGTCCAGCGTGTCCCGGACGCCGAGGCGGCCTCGGGGGACACGATGGGGAGGCCCGAGGTGGTCGGGGCTAGTGATTGGGCGAGGCTACAGTGCGCCAGGGCACTGTAGCGCGGTCCAGAGCGCCCGTTTGGCCGGCATGGCCGTTTCCTCGCCGCTCTGGACGCGTCTACCTTGCCCAATGATGTCTAGGGGGTCGAGGCAGTAGTAAACAAATGTGTGATGGTCTTGGATGCCCTGGGGAGCCACTGGAATGAAGAAGGAGGTGAGGAAGAAGGAGATTGCTGCTGTCCAGAAGAGTAAAATGGGGTTTTACCCCCTCCAATGATTGAGCTGAGGCATGGGTGAGTTACTGGAGGTAGAAGATGACCAGGAGAAGCTGTGGTAGAAAGTTGAGCTCAAGGGGAATAGTAAAAGTGGTCAAAACTATGGTTTAAGAAAAATGGTAGAAGGTGTTTGATGCAGATTTGGGCAAGCAAAATAGCTCCACTTGACATGAGACTTAACAGGATTAAATGTCACATATAATTAGGCCCTTCCACCAAATTTGAGCTCATTTTGGCAAAGTGGCCAATGCAACTCTTGTAAGCCCTAGAAATCAACAGAAATGGTTTCATCATGTTTGAGTTAAGCTAACCATCTCCCCTTGATGCACCACTTGGTGTAGTGTCATCATTTGGGGTTATGATCATGCCCACAAAGTTTGAAGCCCCAGGTAAAAAGTTGGTAATGTAAAGTTGTTCAAATTTGGATCTGGTCAGAAAGGGTTTTGGGACACTTAGTTCAAGTTGTCCTTCTCCAAAACTTGTGCCATTTGGCATAGCTACATAATTACATCATTTTAGCATGTGCACCAAGTTTGAGAGCATTTGGACAAGTTTGGCAATGTAAAGTTGCTCAAACTTCAATATGGACATAAATGGTTTTGAGGGAATCAGATGATGTTTCCTTGATCTTCAAGGCATGAGGCTTTGTAAGATCATCAAATATGTCATATTTGACATGATAGAATTTCCCTGGAATTTTTGGAGAATATTCCCTTTGTAAATATTTCAAAAGCTTGAAATATCCAGGAAGGGTTATTGAAGGATTTTTCCAATATTTTGAACATGACCATGTGTTGAAACTGTTATATATGGACAATATATGTCCTATGAGTCTCCCTGAATTTTGGCAAATATTTTTGAAATAGTTAAATAATTTTTCCCTATTAAAGACCATTTCTGGCCTTAAGAAAAAGCTTTTAAATAAAATATAAAAATAACTTTTAAAATTATAATTTTGTGGTTTCTGGGAGTCCTATACCTAATAGGGTTCAAATATACCTTTTGAAAGATTTTTCACACCCTAAATAAGGTACTTGCAGTGCAAACCTCAATTCAGGGGTTTTTGGAAAACTAATTTTAGAAAATACTATTTGGCCAAAATATTTTTATAAGAAAATACTATACTAGTCTATACACATGGCATGATCATTGGGAAAAATGTTTTGGATCTAGGAGATGAAGTATAAGAGTTGGAGGATTTTTTTGATTTTTTAGAGCACTAGCAACCAGCAGACAGAAAATCAATCAAGCAAAGCCAAAATAACTCAAAGGTTTTTGCCAAACCACATCTTAGCATGATTATCAGCTTAAGCAATGTGGCATGACAATCAGGGTGACAGACCTACCCCTCTTACAACAATCTCGTCCCCGAGATTCCTAGACTAGGCGTGGAAAGGAATACGGAGTCTTGGATACGGGGTAGTCTTCACTTCTTCATGTTGGTTCTGCTTCCGAGTGGTGCTCCATGGAACCTTGAAGTACTTGGTGGTGTGGCTTCTTGCGTGTTACCCTCTTTGATGGAGGTTGCTGAGGGGTCTCTTGCATAGGTTAGGTTGGGTTAGTTGTCAAAGGATCGGTGATCGACGTCCTTGCGGGGATCGGCCTAGTTAGGAAGTAAGAAGTACTTCCAGGGTGGTGACCCGTGGAATATTTGGTGTACGGTGGGTATCTCAGGTGGTAAATCTAGCAGGTAGCCGTCTACTATTTGACTGGCAGTGAACTTGAAGAAGGTCGATAAATCTTGGTGTGAGCGTCCCTTCGACACGAAAATGCTCGGTCCCTTTGAGAGGAGTGGTTTGTGGATGCGCCCGGTCTTGGATGTAGGAGTTCACTTCTTGATGACGGTGTTCGGTGTAGTTCTTCCTTCTTGACAGGGCGGTCTTCAAATGTCTTCTATCCAGCTGTCCGTCTCTTCTCTTGTCTTCGGGCAGACAAGTAGGCCACCAAATAATGATGTTACCCAACTTGTCCAATTACTCCATGAGGTCTATGGGGGTACGCAAGGTAGGCTGGGGTATTGGTGGTGGTCTCCGTTGAGTATTTGCAGAGGCCTTCCCGACTTAGAGCCAAGGCTCGTGGTCGGGATCTGACCAGGTCGTGGCCTGGTGGGGCTTAAGGGTTTCAAGGATTCTAGTGAGTGAGTGAACATTTATTATCTTATCCTTAAGCACGGTTTCTGACATGCCAATAGCTCTATCTAGTACTCCGAACGAAAAAGCGTCTTCTCGCATAGACCAACTTCAATCACCACTCATGCCATATATATCCTCATGACTCCCTAGAGGCGGTCTAACAAAATTGTACTTGTCTATGATCCCCAAATCCATATGTATGTCTACCCCTAAAAATCCATGGGTAGGTCATACAAGCTGCTAAGCTTGAATTAAACACCACAATCCAAGCGCTCAACCTATTCTTGCAAGGCTCACAATAATGCATCACTATTCTAAGGAAACACGTCATATGCCACTCCAAGATTTTGTTTCCTTCCTATAGATCAACTCCAATAACCCGGTAATTCCTATCAATCACCACATAATCCAACAGTTCTACAAATCCGATGTCTACGGTGTTCTGCAAGATCTCAAGTCCCTATAATATCCAAATACTTGGAAGGACTATGCATTATTATAGTAAGTCCACCAAATTCCCAACATCCGGGTCAAGTAACTCCAAGGTCACGATTATATAGATCCGTAAATCAACTCCGACAAATAATCCAATCTCCTAGTTTATTGTCCACCGAGAAGCATGATATCATGATCGAGACCATCAGTCTAAATCCAGTTTACTCCAAACCATGCGGACATATACAACATCTATACCCAACCAGAATCACCTACATAAATCCAATCTCCTGCCCAACGAGAATTCCTACATGCTTTCCCAAAGTCGTGACCCCACCAATATGAAAACCTCACAATCCATCAAGGTCTCAGATAATTCCTCGAAGTTACTTATATAAAGCCACCAAGTCATCTGTCTTATATCCTCAAATTGGTTTATCTATGGCATCGTCAGTACGTGTGCTATATTAGGATGAAAATGTGCTCACTCACTGTGTCCACTAGTTCCATTTCGAACCCAGGGTTGTGTATGGTTATAAAGGCTTAACTGGTTCTCTCACAATACTTTGGGTTAGGCACATGGTTAAGGGTTCGTGCTGGAGTGTCTCGCGAAGTCTCAAAGGGTCTAGGAATGGGTTTCTAGTCTGGAGGGTCAAACATGACTTCACGGGGTTGCACTCAATCGTGGAGGTTGTAGCAGAAGTCTTCAGTGCCAGTTGGTTGTCGAGGTAGAATCCTTGGTGCATCTTGTCTTGCGGGTCTTCAGTTGGGGAGAGAGAAGAGATGGAAAAAGTAGCATAGAGGAGGGGAATGCCTAAAGGGGGTTCTATAGTGCAGGTGCAAGCAAACAGGTGCAAAAAGGCCGAAACAAAAGAAACAAGGCAAGGAAGATGACCTAGCCATGCACTTGTTGCCTAGCAAAAGTGCGACTTATATCAAAACACAAATAGTTAAAATCAAGCAACACACAATCGTGGTTCTATACGAACCATCATACGGACTCGACTGCGCATAGGGGGTACATGACTCATCCTACCCTAGGGGTTCTCGGACGCAGTGTCGTGTCTTATGCCTCGTGCAGTCTTCTGAGTTTCCCACAGGTGTTGCTATGTCCCTTGTAGTTGTTTGACAAACGATCCGGGTTGATCCTGGAGAATCTTCAACAACTTCTCGCCTGATGAGGTGATGCCGTGAAGGTGTCTCCTTGCAGCTGGTGTTGACTTGGTCTTCTCTTGTCTCTTTAATCATGACGATCCCGTGTGCCTTCTGGGGCGTCGAGGGTATTAGGTAGGCAATCCTTTATGCAATGATATTAATCAAGGCATAGTAGAGGTTCAACATGTCGGTTGCGTTGATGACAACATCGACACCAAGAGCGGGGGACGAAGAGAACCGTTTTCCTGCTCACTATAGTGAGGCGGACCAAATGGCGAGGTTCTCACCCACCGGTGGTTGCCGATACAACAACGGTAGTGACAGGATTACTCTATTAGCGATGTATATCATGATTTTGCATAACCTATACCCTGGTCATCATAGGCCAATGTTGCATTTTCTTGGGGCACTGTCAAGGGTGTCACCATCTTCTGGGTCTTCATGTCCTCATTCCTCGAGGATGGATTTTCTGTTGGTATCGTCTTGTCGTGGTGTCGCCACTCTTGCGTGCAAAAGTGGTAGGTGAGTGTCTGGCAAGGTGCACTCCACGAGGAATACAAAAAATCCAGTGGTCAGGGGCATAAGGGTTCTAGCGACCAACAGTTTTGAAGGGGGGAGAGATTAGGTATGGCCTAGTTTTTCGAAAAACTAAGAAGGGAAGAGAAGTATAGATAGTTTTGAAAACTAGTAATAGTTTTGAAAATAGTTTTACCCTAACTAACGACCATGCTAACTAAGGCTTCCTACAGTCAGGATGGCTCTGATACCACCTCTGTGGGGACCCCGACTCATAAGTCGGGATCACCGAATGCACGTGTACAGTGATCCCAGAGATCAATGCTCACTGAACACACAGAAGCTGAATAACAAGAGTCTTACATCCATACATACCGTATTACACAAATAGGATCATTAAGGTCAAGTCTTGAGTATATCATCGCAGTGGAAATCTTCAATAACAACTTGGACCCATGCCATCTGCCTTAACCCTACAGGCATTCTGACTGGGAAGCGTCCTAGCTCGCATGCTCGTCACCAAGAAATCTTCATCATATCCTGTTCTCTCATGCCTGGCCAATAAGATAACCAGTGGCAAGCCAATGAGTACTTGGAATGTACTCGCAAGCAACCCAAGTGTGATGACAGAATAATTATGCAAGGCTCTACTGCTAGATTGGCAGTTTTGCGGAAAGCTAGATTTTCATATCCAAGTATGATCAACATATAACATGGACATGCATGTGTCTGCAACAAGTATCAGGAGGTCACAGACACCATTATCGAGAAAGAGTTGCAATCAACTCATGCTCAAGCTCATTGTGACTTTCTCACAATCACATCAACGGATTTACCCAAACCGTGTTGTTTTCCAGAAACTTATGGATATAGTCTAAGTAGCACCACCCAACTGTCCTTGACCGCGGACACGGCTATTCGAATAGTTTTACACTCTGCAGAGGTTGCACACTTTACCCACAAGATCCGGGGAACTTTTGTGTCACCCATGATCCCGCAGTACCTCAAGTACTCGGGGGAAGCACCCGGTCATTATCTTTCCTTAGACGACACTAACATAGAGTCCACTCGTTGGCGCACAGCCCTCGAGTACAAACAATAGATCATGGGACTTGCCCTATTTTCAATGTCACGCGTACACGAAGGGACCAACGGTGTGTCCGGTGCCCTGTAAAAACAGTCATGGTCGTCTTATCCAAGCACGACCCCGTCCCGGGAAAGACCTCAAGTCTTCCCGTCACTAGTAATGCGGGCACCATGCTAGTATCGACCTAAGTAATTAATAAAGCCCCGTCCCATAAGGGGTAGAGTGGTTGCGCATGTTTGGTTGGGATGGTAGTCACACATAAACCTAATCCATCTCTGTAAACAACACTTTCATTAAGCCTCGGTACACTACTTCTTCACCAAGTAGTGCCCTAGCTCCTTATCAACTCCCAGGGGCCTTAGTGGCACCCACTGGGTTATCTGCAAGTATGTCTCACCACACTTGTTTCTCTCAATGCATAACCCTGACCCACTTTGCGTAGCCAACTACTATAGCATATATCTATCTACTCCCACCCACATAACCCTCATAGGACGGTAGGGTCATGTTTGATGCAAGTTTCAATAGTAAAGTAACAAAGGTACCAACCAAAGTGGTCACCTCTTCTACATGATTCCGATGCATTGATAATAAGGTGCTATGAGACATGCATAAAAAGGTTTCTTGAACATGGTCAAAGGGCTGCTTGCCTTATCCTTCCGAGCCTTCAAACCTTCTGGTCCTTCTCCGAGAACTCCGTTTATTTTGTCAACTAACGATGGAAACAATCATAATAAGCAACACAACAAGGCAAAAATGAAAGTGCTCTAAAAATAGGAGTTGGATTTTTCTAGGATACCTCTGGTCATATGAGATATGACCAAGGTGGTTTCATGGGTATTGGATCAATGGATAGTTTGGATCATTACAATATGATGGAACCAAGGGGTTTATGGATTTGAAAGAAGTGTACAGAAATATATTTTTGAACAATGAGCAAAGGCACCTATCCATCAAGTCATGATTTTAGAAGCATCTAGGAGTTGGTTTCACTGGATTTGGAGTTCAAATGAATTTCCTAGGATTTTGCAAAGTTGATAAATATGAAGAAATGGCTCATTATTTAGTGGGGTACAGAAAGTATTAATAAAAATGTTCCAAAACTAAGTTTGGATATGACAAGCATCTAGGAATTTGAACCACTGCATTTGGATCAAATTTGAGCTCTCTGTGATTTTCTAAAGTTCATCCCAGAAAATGAAATAATGACATTTGATAATTATTTGTGAAGGAAAAGTTTCTGGAAAAATGTGCATGTTGCACCATGTGATAGAGCATGATTTATGGAGCCAGAATAAATTTGAATCATCAAGTTTGGATTTAATTTGAAGGATTTGTGGATTATTGAAGTTTACAGAAAAAGAAAAAGGGAAAGAGAAAGGGCTTATACCCTTATGCTGCACACTGGGCGGAATATAGCCGAATAGGAACTGGGCCGGCCCAACTGCACAGCCGCGCGCAGGGGACCTGGCCACATCGAAGGCATCTTCCAGGAGGGGCGTTTTCGCGCAGGGAAGGCGGTCAAGGCCAGATCCGTCTCCACTTAAACGGAGGGGCCCGCCCACTAAGTCGCTGACGCACGGGCCCCAGCATCAGGTTCTTCCCCCACCTCCCGCTCGAACAGAGCAGAGGCAGGGATGCCTTCGACGGCGGCTGGCCGGCGCCACAGGCCGCCGTTTCTGATGTGCTGGCCACCGGCGTGCTCAGGGGACCCGACCGCGTCCATCCGTGGGTGGCACGGTCGCCCAAAGGCACCGGGCGGAGCAGGACGTCGGCCGCGGCGGACGAGGCCGACGGTGATGATGGGGATCGACGCCAAGACCACGGGGAGGAGAGGGAGAAGCGTGAGGCGGCTCGAGGTGATGGTAGAGATGCTCTGGTGCAGTCCAGAGGGGAGGAGGCGGAGTGGTGGATGCAAATTTTGGCGGAGGCCGCCGGCAAGGCTCCGGCCAGGGAGGTGGCTGTAGGGCACGAGGGGGAAAATGGGCTGGTCCAGGGGGTGCACGGGAGAAGGAGAGGGCCAAAGGAGCAGCAAGGGGGCTCGGGGGTGGCCTATAAATAGGTGGGCAGCGGTCCACCGAGGTCTCGTGCGCCGGCGAGCTTGTTCCCGTCGCTGCAAGCCACGGGGGCACCCGTGGGCGTGTCTGGGGCGTTCTTGGGGTTGGTCTAGGGCGAGGGGAGAGAAGAGAAGCAGTGGGGAAAGGTCAGAGCATCGCGCGTGTGGGGCTGTTCACTGGGGCGCTCGGGCGGCCATGGCGCGCGTGCGAGCAGGGGTGAGAGAGGGGGAGAGAGGAAGGGGCCGATCGTCCAGCGTGTCCCAGACGCCGAGGCGGCCTCGGGGGACACGAGGGGGAGGCCCGAGGTTGTCGGGGCTGGTGATTGGGCGAGGCTATAGTGCGCCAGGACACTGTAGCACGCTCCAGAGCGCCCGTTTGACCGGCATGGCCGTGTCCTCGCCGCTCTGGACGCGTCTACCTTGCCCAATGATGTCTAGGGTGTCGAGGGAGTAGTAAACAAATGTGTGATGGTCTTGGATGCCCTGGGGAGCCACTGGAATGAGGAGGGAGGTGAGGAAGAAGGAGATTGCTGCTGTCCAGAAGAGTAAAATGGGGTTTTACCCCCCCCCCCCCTCCAATGATTGAGCTGAGGAATGGGTGAGTTACTGGAGGTAGAAGATGACTAGGAGAAGCTGTGGTAGAAAGTTGAGCTCAAGGGGAATAGTAAAAGTGGTCAAAACAATGGTTTAAGAAAAATGGCAGAAGGTGTTTGATGCAGATTTGGGCAAGCAAAATAGCTCCACTTGACATGAGACTTAACAAGATCAAATGTCACATATAATTAGGCCCTTCCACCAAATTTGAGCTCATTTGGGCAAAGTTGCCAATGCAACTCTTGTAAACCCTAAAAATCAACAAAAATGGTTTCATCATGTTTGAGTTAAGCTAACCATCTCCCCTTGATGCACCACTTGGTGTAGTGTCATCATTTGGGGTTATGATCATGCCCACAAAGTTTGAAGCCCCAGGTAAAAAGTTGGTAATGTTCAGAAAGGGTTTTGGGGCAGTTAGATCAAGTTGTCCTTCTCCAAAACTTGTGCCATTTGGCATAGATGCATAATTACATCATTTTAGCACGTGCGCCAAGTTTGAGAGCATTTGGACAAGTTTTGCAATGTAAAGTTGCTCAAACTTCAATATGGACAGAAAGGGTTTTGAGCAGATCAGATGATGTTTCCTTGATCTTCAAGGCATGGGGCTTTGTAAGATCATCAAATATGTCATATTTCACATGATAGAATTTCCCTGGAATTTTTGGAGAATATTCCCTTTGTAAATATTTCAAAAGCTTGAAATATCCAGAAAGGGTTATTGAAGGATTTGTCCAATATTTCGAACATGACCATGTGTTGAAACTCTTATATATGGACAATATATGTCCTATGAGTCTCCCTGTATTTTGGCAAATATTTTTGAAATAGTTAAATAATTTTTCCCTATTAAAGACCATTTCTGGCCTTAAGAAAAAGCTTTTAAATAAAATATAAAAATAACTTTTAAAATTATAATTTTGTGGTTTCTGGGAGTCCTATACCTAATAGGATTCAAATATACCTTTTGAAAGATTTTTCACACCCTAAATAAGGTACTTGCAGTGCAATCCTCAATTCAGGGGTTTTTGGAAAACTAATTTTAGAAAATACTATTTGGCCAAAATATTTTTATAAGAAAATACTATACTGGTCTATACACATGGCATGATCATTGGGAAAAAGGTTTTGGATCTAGGAGATGAAGTATAAGAGTTGGAGGATTTTTTTGATGTTTTTAGAGCACTAACAACCAGCAGACAGAAAATCAATCAAGCAAAGCCAAAATCAATCAAAGGTTTTTGCCAAACCACATCTTAGCATGATTATCAGCTTAAGCAATGTGGCATGAAAATCTGGGTGTGACACATGCTCATCATTCAAATATTTAGTGCCAAACATTTTAATGACTTCTTCTTCTAGCACTTTGGCACAATTTTCCTTTCCATCATTTCCACGAAAGACATTAAAAAGTTGAAGCATATGAGGCAACCTCAATTCCATTTTTTTGTATTTTTATTTTTATAAAACAAACTAGTAATAAAACACGAAACTAAAAGATTCAATTGCAAGATATAAAGATGTACCTTCAAGCACTCACCTCCCCGGCAATGGTGCCAGAAAAGATCTAGATGTCTACTACACAACCTTCTTCTTGTAGACTCGTGTTGGCCTCCAAGCACAGAGCTTTTTAGGAAAGTAGCAATTTTCCCTCAAGTGGATGACCTAAGGTTTATCAATCCATGGGAGGCATAGGATGAAGATGGTCTCTCTCAAACAACCCTACAACCAAATAACAAAGAGTCTCTTCTGCCCGCAACACACCCAATACAATGGTAAATTGTATAGGTGCACTAGTTCGGCGAAGAGATGGTGATACAATTGTAATAGGGATGTTAGATATTGGTTCTTGTAATATGAAAATATAAAAACAGCAAGGTAACTAATGATAAAAGTGAGCACAAACGGTATTGCAATGCTTAGAAACACGGCCTAGGGTTCATACTTTCACTAGTGCAAGTTCCCTCAACAATGATAACATAAATAGATCATATAACAATCCCTCAACGTGAAACAGAGAGTCACTCCAAAGTCACTAATATCGGAGAACAAACGTGTATCTCGGAAACCCTACAGGGGTGTACTTCTTCACACATGCTCTCGCCACTTAACGCCATGTACACATCGTGTATCTCGAAAACCTTCAAGCGGAAGCCTGGCGAGGGTGTCGGCCACGACCTGACTAACCACACAAGACTCTAGTCCAGGTTTATCGCCTATTCGGGTTCCATCCGTAAGGAGATCCGGCCGGGGTGTCGCTCACGGCCCCAAACGATGTGCGCAGGGTTCCCAAGCCCACCATCCGGGTGCCACTTGGTACACCGGGCCACTCCACCTAGTCTGTCCCAAGCCCACCTGTACCGGATGCCACTTGGTAGACTACTAGCACTACCTACAAACACCAGAAACTAGTTGCAACTCCTGGACAGCGATCGAGTTGATTAATAAGTCGAGAGGGGCACTTAAGCATTCCAATGCGTGGTAGTAGCTAGTCATTGGACAACTTACACAGAACTCAGTTCTTAAGGACGGTTCCAGTGTGACAACCCACCATGTACTCCTACATGGCCTCTCACCGCTACCTTTACCAAATCGTGTTCACACACTTAGCTCACACACAGTAGGACATGTTCACCACATTCCAATCCATCCCCGATGAATCAGAGCTGACACAACTCTAAGCAATAGCAGGCATAACCAGAAAGCATGAATGAGTAGACACAACAGGGCTCAAACAACTCCTACTCATGCTAGTGGGTTTCAACTATTTACTGTGGCAATGATAGGTCATGCAGAGGAAAGGGGTTCAGCTACCGCAGCAAAAAGCAGTTCAATCGTTGTTGTCCTAAATGCAGTAAAGGAGAGCAGGAGCGAGAGAGTGGGATTGTATCGGAATGCTCAATGGGGGTTTGCTTGCCTGGAACTTCTGAAGATAATATAGTTCTTCATCGGTGTCATCGATCACGTCGTCGGAAACATCGTCGACTGAGAGGGGACGGTTACCGGCAAACAGAGAAGGACACAATCAATGTAATGCAACAATATGATGCATGAACATGGCATGGCAATATGATGTGATTTGGCCTAATGCAACAAGCAACACAATTAAGTGTAGTTGGTTTGAACCCAAGGTTCATATTCAAACTCCACATATGGTTATTTAAATGCCATTAATTTTATTTGTCCAAAACAGTAGCTATAAGTTGTTCTAACATGCATGAAAATGGTACAGATGGATAGATTGGATTTTTCTGATCAATTTTCATATATAATTTATCTTATTTGGAGTTACGGTTAAATTTCTATGATTTTTCAAAGTTTTGGATATTTTCTGAATTAAACAAATCATTTAAGATTTATTTAAATTCAAGAAAAGGATTACTACGTCAGCCTGACATCATCATGACGTCAGCAGGTCAACATGGCACGGTCCAGGTCAAACCTGGTGCGTGGGACCCACTTGTCAGTGTCACAGAGCTGGCTAGTGTGGCTGACATGTGGGCCTGGTCAACGGCCACGTCAGCCGGGTCAAAGATGACGCGTGGGGCCGCTGGATTAATCTAAAATAAATAGGGAATAAATCCCAGGGTTAATTTGAGCGCGGGGCTCATATGTCAGTGAGAGAGGGGGTTAATTAGCCTGGTAATTAGTCCCTAATCATGGTGCCACGTCAGCACGCCGGAGTCTTGCTGGCGGCGACCCAAACGACGGCGGCTCGGCTCGGATTTGAGCTACGAGTGGTGGTTTGGCGAGCTGAGGGCTCCGGGGAGTAGCTCTTTCTCGTCCGCATCCAAAGGACCGGACGGGAGGCCGCGTGGTGGCCGGAAAGTGACCGGCGACGAGGTTTGGCGGCGGCACGATGGGTTGCCGGTTTGGGGTTGTGGTGTGCTAGGGGAGGAGCTGGTGCGTGCGTTCGGCTCCTGGGAGCACGGTGAGTACAAAGGCAGGCACAACAAGGTACGACGGTAGCTGTGGCCATGACAGCAACATGGTAGGGCGACGTCGACCTCGGGCACAGAGGGATCTAGGCTAGCTTAGACAAACGGAAGGGGCGAGCATAGGGGAAGGTGCACAAGCTCACAAGGGATCGGGGGACAAGCTCAGCTGCTTGGGGAAGCTTCTGCGACGGCGAATCGACGGGCGGCAATCGTCGGTGCAGAGGATGATGACAATGGCAATGGCGGCGTTCCAGGGCACCTGGCGTTGCGTGATTCGGCGAGGAGGACGAAGGCAAGGAGGCAGATCCTTTGGGCACATCGGGGAGGCGAGAGGGAGGCGGTGACTGCGGCTATGGCGAACGGCGGTGACGGGCTCTGTTCGTAAGCGAGCGGAGAAGGGAAGGGGGTCCATAGAGAGAGAGAGAGGGGGGAGAGAGCAGCGAGTGAGGGGGAGGGGAGAGAAGCCTCTAGGTGTCTGCATGGCGTCGTCAGGGAAGGCCGGGGCTAGCAGACAGGGTGGAGGTGTCTCGGCGCGTGCCCGCGCGCAGCGACCACACTCCCCTGTCCTCCTGGCGCGAGGACAGTGATGATTGGTAGGGGAAGCCCAGGTGGGCTGGGCTGCCAGCTGGGCCAGCCAGGTAAGGCCAGGTACTTCTCTCTCTCACTGTTTTCTATTTTAATTACTGTTTTCTATTTTTCTGTAAAAATTAGGGCTTTTCTAAAAATACCTAGACCCTTTAAAAAATCACCAAACTGCACATGCCCACTGTATAGAATAAATCCAACATGGAACATTTCAGTTTAGGATTATTTGGACATTTAAAACATTTACTAGCATTTAAATTCCCAAATTCAAATAACATATGGTTTAATCCAGTGACCTTTGGATGACCTAGAAATTTGTGCACCATTTTTGGGAGAGGTTCTAGACCAATTCAAAAATGATGAACATTTTAGTAGGGCATTTCAGGTTCATTGGAAAAGTGTTTTAGTAACCCTAGTTGATTTGGGTGGTGCTGGGAGTTTCTGTCATCCCCATTTCAACTTTCTGTGAAAAGTAAACATGATGCACACATGAGGCTAGCCTAGTACATTACCATAAGCTAGGGATGTGACAACTCACCCCTACTTAACAATAATCTCGTCCTGAGATTCAAGTCGTGAGGTAAGAAGAAAGAGGGACACTAGCTAACACAATCTTCATGATCCAACCGTCCTTCATATGAATGTTGATTGGTTGCCTCATGTCGATCCCGACATCCTTGCTTTCGAGATCTTTGTCCAACACAGTGACGACGAAAGAAACTCTCCAAAAATGATCTTCTGAAAGATCGAGCAACTCAAGATCAACTTATGGAGTGAGACGTTGAAACATCTCTTGAGCTGAGACTCGGAACACACATCTGGAGGGATGGAATAAAACAAACGATGAAGATTTACTTGGCAGGCAAAATTCCACACCCAAGAAGATGGTGATCGATGTCACCAGACGGGGCACCTTAGAGAACGTGACACATAGAATTATTCCCTTTAGTGGCAAAAATAATTACTTTTGATATAGAGATCATTGAAATTCCCTATACCAGCCTGAGGAAAATCACAATCGATAGTTTGAAGGAGTTCAAAGGAACGACATACTCCATCTAGAATGGATGATGTGGACTACCTTGTTGAAGACAACACAACAGATGATTTTTCTTATCACCGGAAATGGATGGGACCCATGGTAAAATGGCACATTGGCGGTGCAAGCTGGGAACAAAATGCAAATGCTGGGAATGATTCTGGTAACTGGGAAGAAACCCAACAGCAGAGAGTGAATCTACTCTTTGAGAGGTTATAGCATAACCAAGAACACTAGGAGCAATCCCGATTAGTGCCAGTAATAACACCTAGTGCTTGTGCGTGCTCTCAAGAACTTGAGCATTTCCATAATCATCAAGGTTTTACCATTATCCATGCCAATGGTGTTGACAACACAACATATGACCGTGATGAATAGCGATGGACGATGCAGATGCAAAGGAAGATAACACTTTCTCAGATTTCACCTTAGCTGAGCCAAGGGGCAAAATCTGGATGATCGACCGAGAGACATTTAGCACTCCGCTTCTAATGTTCTCCTTGATGTGCTAGCGCAACCCATTTATTAAAATGGTTTGGTACCTAGAACGTCAAGTAAAACGTCGGACTTCAGGAGCACAAAAATCCACAAGGAACAACTAGGGAATAAATCCTACGAAATCCTTTTGGGGAGAGGGCCAACTTCGTCAATTAAGATTCTACAACAATAGGTCTTCCGGCTGGGTGTGTTGGCCATGACATTCACTTTACCGGTTATCGAGTGACTAATATTATAGTTCTTGGAAAATGCGGCGACCATCATATATGCCTGAGATTCAGTTCTGGATGGTGTCAGGATATTCCAGACTCATCGAGTCTAGAAAGAAAAATGAAAGTTTGCAACACAAATCGACGAGACGACGTTGCGAGATTCTCGGGGAGTGAACTACGATAGCAAGCTCCAAAACATGAGCTGGTTCTGCTACACACATGTGAACACGCTGTCGCAGACAAGCATGACCACGTAGTAGTCTTATAATAAAACATTACCGAGTTCAGGTGGGGAACCATCTTCGAGGATATTGGAATCTTGTGCATGAACTAGTATTTGCACATCAACTCCTTTTCCTCGAACAAACCAGTCAGTGGCTTGGTGTGCTAGGAACACAAATGGAGTGGAGGCGGCCAACCTATCAAACCATAGAGCACTTTGCACGTGCATGACTAACTTGGGATGGTTCCAGAGGAGGCAAAAGCAAATTTTCTCGAGTTCATGGCGGCAACTTGCATCAAATGCACATGAATTAGAGGAAGTCACTTCTTTCATCCAACATATGCTTCATGAACGGGACATGAAGATAATGCTTATAAAAGTTTCCAACACTAACATAGATTTCCAACATGAATCATGGATAAGATGAAATATTGCTGATGGGCTCAACAACAGGTCATCTAGATTCCCATGAAGATGGAATTCCACAACTATGTGAACAAAGCGATAGCATTGGTCAGACCCAAAAGATATAATGGTGTATGCTCGAGGAAACAACCACGAGTAAGACAACATTACAAATATCGTTGGTTCTGATTTGATCCGACGATAGCCCACACTCAAATCAAAGTTTGGATAAGATGATAGGTCCATTAACTAATCACGAGGATCAATCGATGAAATACCATCTTTCTTCAACACAGATACAAGATATCCCTTAGGGATGAGCTAGGTCGGACAAGCTTTTATCTTCCAACTCTCCAAGTTGTTGTCTAGCTTAACCAACTAGCTCAAGGGTATGCAATACAGATTCCTGGAGAAGGATTGGTTACAAGAAACCAACTTGATCACAAGCTCAACATAACGGTCAGGGAGCAACCTGGTAATACTTCTGAGAAGATATTCGGAAAATCACAGATCACCGCTATGTTACTAAGCTCGAGATCAATCTTGCTTTTTAGGGCAAGATGATATGATCAAGTGAGCGAGGGATTGACACAATCCTAACTCACTGATCAAGGAGTGCACTAGGAAAGATGGACTAGTAGTACGATCAATCTTAGAATGGTGATTCAGTAACCAACACACTAAGAATGAGATTGTTGTCCTTTAACTACCAAGCAACGAAGTTGCTAGCAGTATTGATTTCACACATCACAATTCACTTGTCAGCATTCCGGTTACAAAAACACGGAGGCCGAGGAATAAACGATGATGGCGAGAAGTGTCACTTTATCAAAAGTTCATAAGTGGTTGTGCAATTCCCATGCCATTCTTGACATAAAGGAGGGTAACACTCCAAGGTAGAGCAGAGCAAAAGCTGGATTGGCATTTTGATCTGTGGAATACAACTACTTTGACCCAATCCTAGATATGGATGAGGTACTGGAGTTTGTTTCTCCTAGTCATTCCAGAATAGAATGGCTTGACGGACCACAAGAGTAAAAGGCATCGATGAACACGAATGCACAACTACTCCTGACTATCAACTGATAGACGAGATCATAATACGACTAAAAAGGGACAACTCAAAGGAACATACAACTTTCCGAGTTGTGGATGCATAGGTTGGTATGTCGAGCAAAGCTCAACATATTTCTTCCGGATAACCCATGCATAAACTAGAATTGGCAGAGTCACAATATGAATGGAGTACTACTCGGGAGCACTCTGGTTGTGATCTTTTGGTTCGGGAGAACTTCTGCCAAGGATGGTTCATGGTATTTGGAAGAATGATATACCACGGACCTCGGGGACTAGCACGAGGTTACTAATATCCTAAAGGGACGAGCAAATACTACCAACAGGAGGTAAGTGGAGTGAGTCTTGGGTTCAAGAACCCAGGAATAGAATGCCTACTAACTAAATGGCATCACGGGATGCTTACGAGAATGATGGCTAGAATCATCACACCAGGAATATAAGCACTGCTAGATTACTGGGTGATCCTCGAAGACACCTAGGGTCATAATAATAACTCCAACACATGTGTCCAGGTAACGGAGTACCTCCACACACCGACTAGTGTGATTAATCTGGCCTAAAAGGACATCGGAAACAGGGAGGAAAGGTTTGCAAATGCATCAGATTATTTAGCAACCTGGGATGACTCGGACAACATAACGGCTGTAAATGCTCGAAAATTACCTTTGAGACTCATGCACAAAGATAGCATAACCACTCAACATCATAATGTCAAGGTTTTGAGACCAACAGTTGAACAAACAGAAGTAGTAGAAACTGAACTGAGGGTTTAATCCACAATTAACGTGATCCTGATAGACAGAAGAAGAAGCCTAGTTCTTAATCCCCGTAGAAAGAAGAAGGTGACTCGGATCAGAAGGTCACGGGGTAAAGGAGTAAATAGAGCCTTACGTTCCCTTCCACAATCAATTCCCTTATATAACTAACGAATTTCTAGACACGACTTCGACCAGTTTGGCTTGGTAATCCTACAGGCAGTCAAGCTCTGATACCAAAGCTGTCGGGACCCCGATCCTAAGTCACACAGGTCTAGCCTCTAACACATCATATCACTTTGCGGCCTCACACACGGTATCCCCACGGATGCCACCTTACCTGGCACGAGATCATTTGCGCATTTTGGCACACGTATATGATAGTGTCGCTAGCATCCATATGACAGAGAACCCGGGCCGACATGACTAGTTATAAACCAAAAGTGGCGCTAAATTACAGAGACATGCATACATGACCCAGCAACGAACGTGTCGGTCATCAATGTATGAACCCAATTCGTAGCAAGCTATAAGGACTTAAAGGAACAACGTGTGACATTTCCCCTAAGGGACAGACACAGGAACGAAGAAGGACACATGCCGGCCAGCCTAAGTGTTCCGGAGCAGTAGCAAGCTACCAAGGCTCAGTGGAAGCACTAGGAGACATTTCCTTATAAGATTGGCTACCAAAGGTAAACAACTAGATGTCGGATCCCACACATAGCAATGCACATTACACGTACGCATAACATGCAAGTATGTGATGTACAACATGGCATCACAACATAACTCAACAACTCATATAGATAAAGGCCCAGAAGAGCCATCATAGCATTTATTACAAACAGAGGTCATATGACCCAACATACAGAGCATACAGGCAACGGAAGCATAACATGTCTGAGTACAGACAACTACAAATGAAAAATGCTGAGGATCCTGACTATCTACAAGACCCTCCGAAGGGTACTAGACCGTAGCTGAGGTAACAAGCTAAACATCGAAGTCCACGCAGAACCACTAGCGAGACTGAAGTCTCTCTACAAAAACATAAATTAAGCAAACGTGAGTACAAAGGTACTCAGCAAGACTTACATCAGAACTAGCTACATATGCATCAGTATCAACAAAGGGGTGGTGGAGTTTGACTACAGCAAGCCAGCTTTCACTCGGTGGTTATCCTGAACTATGACTGCAAGTAACTCTTTTGAGGTGGTGCACACGAGTCCACATATTCACCAAACAATACACCACTATGGATCTGCTCCCGTCTCCCTACGAGAAGGCCATCCATAGCACTCACATTTGTCTTGAGCATTTTAGGGTATCCACTTTCACTTGTCTATGTACCAAGTAAGCATCCAAGAAGTCCATAACCGCGGACCCGGCTATTCGAATAGATCATGTTAACCCTGCAGGGGTGTACTTATTCACACACGCTCTTGCCACTTACCGCCATGTACACGTCGTGTATCTCGGCAACCTTCAAGCGGCAGCCTGGCGAGGGTGTCGGCCACTACCTGACTAACCACACAAGACTCTAGTCCAGGTTTATCGCCTATTTGGGTGCCATCCGTAAGGAGATCCGGCCGGGGTGTCGCTCATGGCCCCAAATGATGTGCGCAGGGTTCCCGAGCCCACCATCCGGGTGCCACTTGGTACACCGGGCCACTGCACCTAGTCTGTCCCAAGTCCACCTGTACCGGGTGCCACTTGGTAGACTACTAGCACTACCTACAAACACCAGAAACTAGTTGCAACTCCTGGACAGAGATCGAGTTGATTAATAAGTCGAGAGGTGCAATTAAGCATTCCAATGCGTGGTAGTAGCTAGTCATTGGACAACTTACACAGAACTCAGTTCTTAAGGACGGTTCAAGTGAGACAACCCACCATGTACTCCTACATGGCCTCTCACCGCTAGCTTTACCAAATCGTGTTCACACACTTAGCTCACACACAGTAGGACATGTTCACCACATTCCAATTCATCCCCGATGAATCAGACCTGACACAACTCTAAGCAATAGCAGGCATAACCAGAAATCATGAATGTGTAGGCAAAACAGGGCTCAAACAACTCCTACTCATGCTAGTTTGTTTCAACTATTTACTGTGGCAATGACAGGTCATGCAGAGGAAAGGGTTCAGCAACCACAACAAAAAGTAGTTCAATCGTTGTTGTCCTAAATGCAGTAAAGGAGAGCAAGAGCGAGAGAGTGGGATTGTATTGGAATGCTCAATGGGGGATTGCTTTCCTGGAACCTCTGAAGATAATATAGTTCTTCATCGGTGTCATCGATCACGTCGTAGGAAACATCGTCGACTGAGAGGGGACGGTTACCGGCAAACAGAGAAGGACACAATCAATTTAATGCAACAATATGATGCATGAACATGACATGGCAATATCATGTGATTTGGCCTAATGCAACTAGCAACACAATTAAGTGTAGTTGGTTTGAACCCAAGGTTCAAATTCAAACTCCACATATGGTTATTTAAATGCCATTCATTTGATTTGTGCAAAACAGTAGCTATAAGTTGTTCTAACATGCATGAAAATGGTACAGATGGATAGATTGGATTTTTCTGATCAATTTTCATAGATAATTTATCTTATTTGGAGTTACGGTTGAATTTCTATGATTTTTCAAAGTTTTGGATATTTTCTGAATTAAACAAATCATTTAAGATTTATTTAAATTCTAGAAAAGGATTACTACGTCAGCCTGACATCATCATGACGGCAGCAGGTCAGCATGGCACGGTCCAGGTCAAACCTGATGCGTGGGACCCACTTATCAGTGTCACAGAGCTAGCTAGTGTGGCTGACATGTGGGCCTGGTCAACGGCCATGTCAGCCAGGTCAAAGATGACGCGTAGGGCCACTGGATTAATCTAAAATAATCAGGGAATAAATCCCAAGGTTAATTTGGGCGTGGGGCTCATATGTCAGTGAGAGAGGGGGTTAATTAGCCGGGTAATTAGTCCCTAACGATGGTGGCACGTCAGCACGCCGGAGTCTTGTCGGCGGCAACCCAAATGATGGCAGCTCGGCTCGGATTTGAGCTACGGGTGGTGGTTTGGCGAGCTGAGGGCTCCGAGGAGTAGCTCTTGCTCGTCTGCATCCAAAGGACCGGATGGGAGGCAACGGGGTGGCTGGAAAGTGACCGGCGATGAGGTTTGGCGGCGGCGGCACGGTGGGTTGCGGGTTTGGGGTTGTGGTGTGCTAGGGGAGGAGCTAGTGCGTGCGTTCGGCTCCTGGGAGCACGGTGAGTACAAAGGCAGGCTCAACAAGGTACGGCGGCAGCTGTGGCCATGGCAGCAACACGACAGGGCGACGGGGAGCTCGGGCACGGAGGGATCTAGGCTAGTTGAGACAAACGGAGGGGGCGAGCATAGGGGAAGGTGCAGAAACTCACAAGGGATCGGGGGAGAAGCTCAGCGGCTCTGGGAAGCTTCTGCGACGGCGAATCGACGGGCGGCAATCGTCGGGGCAGAGGATGATGACGATGGCAAGGGCGGCGTTCCAGGGCACCCGGCGTTGCGTGACTCGGCGAGGAGGACAAAGGCGATGAGACAGATCCTTGGGGCACGTCGGGGAGGCGAGAGGGAGGCGGTGGCTGCGGCTATGGCGAACGGCGGTGACGGGCTCCGTTCGGTAGCGAGCGGAGAAGGGAAGGGGGTCCAGAGAGAGA